>JAWNMR010000492.1:13957500-14482500 GCA_035043845.1 Drosophila picticornis | reverse complement strand
CAGTGACAATGTCACGTTTTGTGTTAATTTAATTACAAGAAACCATTTGTAAATATCACGACGTGATTTGCAAGGCACGCATGTCGCCACAGGACCCACAGCCTTAAAAACAAAGAGCCCCAACCCCTTCCACCCGCACACACTTACGCAGGGTGTGTGTTCGTGATATACAATGATATACAATTTTCAGGAGTTTACATTTGCATTTGCAATTCATACGCAAGCAAATTGTCTTTACGCTTTCCTAACCCCCTCCCCCTCCCCCTCCCCCTCCCCTTGCCACACCCCAACGCCCACAATTAACAACAACAGCAGCCGCAGCAGCAGCAGCAGCAGCATCGCATGATACCGTTACTCGCAACGTCGTTGCCATTCTGCCAGTTGTTAGCCACAAAAATATCCCTTTTGCGTCAAAGTGTTGCCGCTGACTCTGCCAAGCAGCGCAACATGTTGCTAAGCGCCGCACGAATCGCAGCATGTTGCCGCTGAATCTGTCAGCCGGCCTCTGCCGTTGTCCATTTGCCACTTGCCTACGAGTGACCTTTGCTCTGAGGCCACATTTGCACGGCATTTAGCGCAAGCATTCAAATCAGCAATTGATTGTCATGGGATTATTGCAATGCAGATAAGCCGCTTTGTATCCCACTTAATTATAATCAGTTCATCTTTTTTGAGAGATACATAAATGTGTATTATGTAACTAAAACGAACTAAATTCACTGGCATTGAATGTTAATCTCTCATCAGCATCAGCAGCAGCAGCAGCAGCATCTGGCCCCATCCCAACAAGTATATTGCAATTAACAGTCAACCAATTCAGCGGAGCATAAAACACTATTTGCACTGATAGGAATTATGGGCTTAAGCCGTACTGAGTAACCAAATAAATCACCATTAAACAGATGAAGATTATGACTGAGAGCCGGGGATTACCGAATGGAATGGAGTTGGAGTGGTGAGTTGCGTAAAAGTAATTATCGGATTTTATATTCAAATAGAGAAATGTTGAATTCTTTTTTTTTATTTATTGTAATACACAAATACACAAAATGAGCGGTTATTTTATGCAGATTTGTATAGTTCATGACAAATGGCATTCATTATGATCAAATCACATAAAAGAGAGAGAGGGGAAAACCAAGAGAGGGAGAGAGAGATGGAGAGATGGAGAGGAGGAGGGGCAGGGTGGTGAGTGCATGAATGAGCAAGATACCGAGTAATATACCGAGTTTTGCGCAAAGGGGCGCTCGACGATTACTTTTTCGTGGCAGCTCAAGCAAAAAGCGGCAGTCATTAAAAGTTGCAACAAGAAACTACTTGGAGTGCACTCTGGGTCGCCTCGCCTATTACTTGTCCTAATGGTGTGCGATTTCAGCTTGGTCCACATCCCACACATCCCACACATGCCACCCACCCACACTCCACGCTCCACGCTCCACACTCACATATGGCACAGGGTCAGGTGCAATAGCATCATCTAACAGCAGTTGTTGCGCACTTAAATTAAACACCCGGCAGCACTTTGGGCAATTCATTTCATTTTGGGCTGGCAACAACAGAACTGAAAAGAACAGAACGAGCTCACACACACAAGCAACACAAGCAACACAAACAACACAAACAACACAAACAACACAAACAACAAAAACCACACAAAACAACACAGAAAAATCTTGAAATGCAACAACGTGACAGCTCCATTCCAGGAAGTTGGCGCCTCGAGAATGACCAACTGAAGTATTTGCAGCGCACATTCATTCAAGCTGTCCAACGAGAGACTCTGGAGACGCACACACATCCTTATTACCGAAAGTGCTTCCTTTGATATTGCTGTGTTTGCTTATAAAAAAGATAATGCCTGAAATTATTAAAATATTTGCATTTCGGAATTACGAAAAATGTTAAGTTCACCTCACCAGAAGCAGTTAAAAGTATAAAAATAAAAAAAAAAAAACGTTGTATAAATTTTATACAACTCATAAGTGCCCTGGAAATATTTTTGAGATATATTTTACCTTCAATCTCAAGTGGAGTGATGTACAAATTTAATTGGCGAAGAGCTGTTGAAAGTTTTGTGGTCAGGCTCAAGTTTCATCTACTCTTTCGGAATATATTTTTAGCTGTTAGTTTTCTGCAATTGCTGGAGCGTGAATATGTTATTATTATCAGTAGGATTCTTGCTTACAAAAAAAGAACAAAATCAAAAATAAATAAATAAAAATAAGAAGCATCTTGCGGCCTGCAATCCAGATTATCGATTAGTCGTATTTGTCCCCTTCAAGAACGCAACTAGGTGTGTAAGTAAATGTTGTTGAATTTGAAACGTAAGTTGCAGCTTGAATGATTGCTGCTGATTGCAGCTCATTACGCTAGTAGCTTGGATCGGATCTGATGCCGCCGTCTGCCGCATGGTGTCGGGGTCGATTGTGTGGCAATCGCGGCGTTTTATCACATGGACAACGCCCAAAGATGTCTCCGAGCCAGGCAGTGGGTGTGCCACATTAGTTGCCATCTGTATACATAAGGACATTCAAGTTCGTGTGGGTGTGTGTGGGTTTGTGTGTGAGTGTGTGTGTGTGTGTGAGTGTTGGCACAAAAGAATTGATTTTCTTGGTTTTCGTAATCAAAAGTTTTGTTCCCACAGCGCGTTTACACTGATTTCCTTCACGCACACACACACACACACACACACACACACACACACACACACACACACACTAAAATAAACATAAATACATACGCCGCTTAATTTGCTGCAGTTTGCGAGGACGACAACGATGCCAACTACGGTGAGGAGACGTTGGAGTATAATAAATTTTTGTGTCTTACCAACACTCTGACAAATTAATTAAAATGATTGGCCTGCTCGCAGGCTGGCTGGCTGGTTGGTTGGCTGGCTGGCTGGCTGGCTGGCTGGCTGACTGGCTCCAGTCCTGGACCTAGCCAAGCCCCACAGGAGCTGTCCCAACCCACTACCAACCATCCACCCACACATACAGATTCACGCACAACCGCCACGCTATGTAGATAATCGAGCTTGTGTGTGCATTGTAAGTGGGGGTGGGGGGAGGAGGAGGATGGGGTCAGGGGTTGCGGAAGAGGGTGTTAAAATTTCACATACGCTTGCACAGCGAACGGCGCGAAGCTGGCGACGTGTCGCTCGCAATTAGCAAAGTAAGCTTAATGTGGTTTCACTTGAATTACTTACGAGTGTCGCTGCGGTGCACCGAGCATAGCAACGGAGACAGAGCGGAACAGCAAGCGACTGACAGTGAGCGGGACACTGTGGGAGATGCATAGCAAGCAGCATCCTCTTCCAACTGCTCATCAATTGCAGTGAAAAGCGAAGCGAGTCAAAGCCAATTCAAGTTCATTTCCTGAACACAAACTTGCCAACTGCAACGAACGCAATTACCACCAATCAAGACATAGAGCCAAGTATTGCAAACATCCATATAAATATATCAAATGGTATATAATTGGTACTAGTAAATATATATTTGCAGTACAACTCGCCAATAACTTAATGGAAGGCAGACAGCATAAATCGAAATACTAATGCTGATTGAGTTTTGGTTACCTCAGTAATATTAATTTATAATTGACAATTAATACTTCTGTCACAATAACTCAATTTTTGTAGAAAACTCAGCAAATTGCTGCAAATGGCCCTGGTAATGCTTTCGCGACACAACCTTGTCCTTTTAGTCTACAAGAATTCACGCTTTGAGTGATCGAATGGAGAACAAGTCTCCTCAATACAATTATTTAAAAGACCCTTAAAACTACATTTAAGCGATGGTCGCAGCTTAAATGCATTCATAAATATATATTCACATGCATATTTAGCTTAGTAAGCATTCTGAGTGCCGCTTTCGGTAACTGTAATGAGGCATCCACTCTTATTTTAAAGTGTTCATTGAAATGAATAAAGTCGGCTTTAAAGAATTTTCTTCTTTTTTTTGTTACCATTAAGTTTATGCCTTCATAAATCAGTGTTACGCATTGCCAGCCCGATCAGGTTTCGATCTGGGTCCGTTGACATTACAATGCAAATTGCAGTAGTGCAAACACAACTTGCGGGAAAGTTAGGGAAACTTGTCCTGTATGCACATGCAAAGCAAGAGGATAGGCGATGGCTTTGACGATGATGACAGTCGTCTTCATTAAAGAGAGGGAGAGAGAGAGAGAGAGAGAGAGAGACAGAGAGAGAGAGAGAGAGAGAGACAGGGGGGGTGCAGTAGCAAATGAAACATGCAATCGGCAAAGTTGGGTGTCCAAATTGCAGACGTGTCAACTCGTTGGTCCCGTGTCCAAGGTGTAACACAAACACCATCAGACGCAACCTGGCGGCACTTAAAGAAAGAGAAAAAATGTCCCTGCCCTTGTTGCCATTGCCATTGTTTTTGCATGCATAATGAGCGAACAAGAATAAGACAGACATCATAAGAGAGACAGAGAGGGAGAGCGACAGAGCGAGAGAAAGAGAGAGAGAGAGAGAGAGAGAGAGGAGAGCCAAGTGCACTTGTGCAACAATTAGAAAAGTTGTTTTCTGCATGACTGACTGACTGACTGAATCACTGACTGACTGACTGACTGACTGACTCACGACAGCCTGGCTGGATGAGTGTGAAGAGGCAAATGAATGTAATTGTGTGTGTCACTTTCGTTTTTTAACCTGCAGCAGCAGCAGCAGTCATACATGCGAACCACCAGCTTGCATATACATATGCATTGCTCTGCGTTAGTGTTGGCGGCCTGGTCTGGCAAATTGATCACACACACGCCGGCGATGTGTGCTGTCACAGGAAACAAAAGCCATAATTTATAATGGTTTTATGGGTTCGCTCAAATTGATATAAAGGTCAAGAGTGTGCACGTGCTCGGTGGTGGTTTTAAGTTTAACGCGACCCACTGTAGCATCCAAGAGCCATGTTCGCTGGCTAAATTCTGACGAGCATAATGGCAAGCAGAGAAACGAGGCCACTTTGCTGCTTGCCTTCCAGCCTGCCTGCCTGCCTGCCTGCCTGCCTGTCTGTCTATCTGACTGACTGTCTGTCTGTCTGTCTGTCTATCAGTCCAGAGCAGACCAGTGCGTCTGCCTTGTTGATTGCCTGTCTGCGCCTACCACGCACCACCATTCATTACTGACCTGATGACTGACTGACTGCCTGGCAGCGGGCACGTGTTGTATTCACAACTCGCTGTTTCCTGGATGAAAGCTGGCCAAACCATTTTTGCGAATAAAATTAACTGTGGTGCACATTGAATGGCTCGTGGGCGGCTTAAAATACTTGCACATCTAAACTAAAACCAAAATGTATGTACAGTTGCTGTTAATTTTTAGTGTTGTAGATTGCGAGCATGGTTTTGTAATTACCCATCGCTCGTCCTGGCAAGACCGTCATCATCATCATCATCATCATCATCATTATTGTGCCACAACTCCCACTTTAATAATCGGCTTATTGAGTCAGTAAGCCGATTTGTATTCCTCTTTTAGCTTTTGTAGCTTATTGTCCATTAAACAAATGCATGCAATTATACACACAGACGTAATCAACTCATAATCAGTAGTAATAAGTGCGGTTTTGGCATATACTTTAGAGTATTTCGGTGTTGCCATTAACCACCTCAAAAGGGCACCTCAAATTTAAACAATTGCAATGCATGTGTTAATTATCATCCAATTGATTACGTTTATGATGTTGTGCAACGATTCGTTTATAGAAACCGCAACCTGATGTGAATTAACCGATTGCAACTCTACAAATTTGGTCGGCATATGCAATTAGCTAATGGTCGTTGACGTTGATGAACATTTACACTGATGAGAGCGGCTGAAGTTCGTTTTTATTATTGATTTTACTTCTGTGAGAACATTTTCGTTGCTTGCTTCTCATCCGTGATGACCTTAGAAATAAAATCAAGCTACATTTTTTGATATCATAAGTTCAGTGGAAATTGGGCTTAATCTAGGCCAGCAGGCTCAGTTCAGTTGTGTTTAAGGATACATTCAGTGGGCCATTAAGGGGCCAAAAGAGTCATACTGAAATTAATTACAGTTGAAATTCATTCACAGAGAGGATTATGTCTATTCTGAAGATGTTTTTTCAATTCAGAAGCTATGACTACGGCATCCCCTTAACTTGATCGGCCCACATGTTCAGAAAAGAGGACATTAGGTGCTATGTTGGTTGTCTAATGTGAAATGTGAAATGTGAAATGTGAACATGCTCGGCTGCTCGTACCTTCTGCAAATGGGGCAGTCAGCGAAATTTTATTTAAATTGAAAAGGTGAATGTGTGTGTATGTGTTTGTGTGTGTGTGTGTGTGTGTGTGTGTGTGCGTGAAATGGAACTGAGTGGTTGAGGGGGCTTGAAGTGGTTGGTGGCCACCAAAAACAGCATCAACAGCAGCAGCATCGCATTGGGGTTAATCTGAATCGGAGACGAGGTTGTAAAAGTCATTCAGTCAAGAAGCAATAAAATGATTTTACGCCAATGCTATGAAAATGCTGAATTTGAATAAAGGTTTGTGGCGCTGTTTTGCTCACATCCTCAACTGGCACCCATCACCACCAAGACCAAGACCAAGACCAAGACCACCATCATCATCATCATCGCCGTCGTCGTCGTCGTCGTCGTCATCGTCATCGTCATTGGACTCACATGGCCATCGATGGCGTCTTGGCGGTTGCTGTTGCTTCCATTTGCTTCCTCTTTTTGCCAATGCCTGCTTCCTTGCTGCTCCACAAATTTTTGCTGATGCAGCGGCCAACGTGACGCAGCTGGCGACAGCTGCAGAATTTTTGTGCCAATTATGCGTGTGTGTGTATGTGTGTGAGTGTGTGTGTGTGTGTGTGTCTGTCCCTCTGTCTGTGCCTGTGTGTGTTACTGTGTGTATTTTGTGCGCGCATTTACGCAAAACGAGCACGGCTAATGCACAACGCATATTGAAGCAATTTGACTTGTAATGCTTATCCATTCTATTGCACAAGAATGCGCGTCTGTGTGTGTGTCTGTGTGTGTGTGTGTGTGGGTGTGCGCTTATGTGAGGGTGAGTCCTTCTTAAGCGCCGCATACATAGCCACACACTCGCTCGAATATACGTCCTGCCATTTGCAGCATCAACTTTCGGCTTCAAAGCACAGAAAATGGCCCAACTGCCTTTACGTGCCACGCCGAACACGCCGCACCCCTTCCTCTGCCTTCCTCTGCCACTCGTTTCACCGCTGCCTGATGCTATTTCTGCTGCTGGTCTCCATTTCCGTCCGCCACTTTGCATTGTTCTCGTTGCTCGGTCTGCAATTGTCGTCAATTGCATTGCAATGGCCATTGCCCGACTGAGGCACAGATATGTTTCTGAACCATCCGTCTCCCCCATGCCTGATCCCCCTGTACAATCAACGCATAATGTCGTCGTCTTGTCCTCAACGGCATCTTCTTTCTTTTGGTTACTTCGTGAGGTGCTCTTTATATAATACCAAAGCCAACTGTCAATGCACGCTCGCAACAATTTTGAACATCCTCAGTAAATCAACTGCATTTCAGTTAGTCACTTCAGTTATTTTACTAGATATGCAACCAGATCTGGCAGCCTGTGTTCCATGTTCCATATTCTTTTGCTTTGCCCACTCTTATATCCAATATTCATTCTATTCGACGCTGACGCATTACCAATTATTCAGCATAATTATGGCTAAAACGCGATATGAGGAAGCATCTCCGAGCATATAAAAAAAGATAAGTGGAGTTCCCAGTATAAAGATTTGGCTTCACTACATATACTCAGTCTGAGCGGCAACCTTTCCTGCTCAATTAGGTAAGTCAGTCGTTTGTCCGTCTACGTGAGGACAAGCATCAGCATGCATAATGCCAGAGCCATGTGTGGGGGTCTTGGTCTTCATTAATAAAGCTTGGCAATATTTTGTGCAATCTGCTTATTTCTTATAAAATTTATAAGTGAGTGTCGCTTTCATCCCTGGCAATATTTTGTGCAATCTGCTTATTTCTTATAAATTTATAAGTGAGTGTCGCTTTCAACCCTGAAATGTATTAGCGCCTCTTGTGTTCTCTGCCTCTGCGTAAGTCTCCACCTCAGGAGCATTGATACTTAAGTTACTTAGTCGACTGTAAATGCTGTCTAGTATTATATAAAAAAAAAGTATTGCTCCTGTTTCTATTGCCCTTATTTGTCCTGGGGTCACTGCTATATTCATTTCCTTTTCGTTTTAGTTTCTCAACTGAAACTCGATTTCCTTAAACTTTCCATCAATTTCCCTGTTTCACCATCACTTATTTGCTTACCGGCTCTTTTAGGATTAAATTATGATTTTCAATGCCATATTATAATGTGTCTATTGTTGTGTCATTTCGTGTATATATTTAGAATTAATCACTTATTGACCTCTATTTAAATACTTTGCTTTGTGTGTCATACGCATATCAAATTTGTTAATATTTTTGTCAATTAACAATATCGGTAAACATTGATTTCCGATAGCAACAAAAAATATAATTGAATAATCCATTAAACAATATTGAATATTCATATTTACCACAGCTTATGCATAGTGCAAAGTCATTTATCCAAATATTTTGGCTTAAATACCTAACACGTTTACGCCTTATGATAGTTACCTATATTTACACCCACACCTGCACTTGGGCTCAGGGTACTGCCAGGTCGGACTCTCTATTCGAATTGATATAAAAATGCTGATGTTTCTAAAGCAACAAGAAAACATAAATGTGATACTGACCTGCTTTCATCTCTGCACACACATCGAATCATTTTGTTTTTGAACCTTTGACAGCGGAAAGTCAATGCAAAACAATAGCAACGCATGTCAGCGACGAATGTTGCAAGTTAGAGCAACTGTTGTTCCTCCTTCCATTCTTTGCAGTTGCCCAGTCTTCAAGAGCTATAAGAACGATGAGCTGTGGCACAAGCTGGTAAACCACAACCAGCATCTTAATTAATCGGTAGGATCTGTTGTCCTTAAGGAAATAAGTTAACGTTTAAGTTACTTGTTTACTTGCTTTTTGCAGTCACTTCAATAACATATGCAAGCTGATCGCGCTGAATGGCCAGGATCTGGGCAGCAACAGCAGCAGCAGTCGCAGTCTGAGGGGGATACGTTGGCGGAGTGCGACTGCCGGCGAGGGCGTCCGGTGATCTGCAAATGCACGTCACCAAATGGCCAGATTTGCGCACGGTCACGCGACGGTCGGTTGTGCAAGCTGGTGGCGAATCTATGCCAGCTGCGCAACAAAAACTGCCACACTCTGCCCCGCAACAGTGAGTGTGCTGCTGCTAATCCATTGAGCACACTTAATTCCCACACCTTTTCTTGCAGATTGGCTGCCGACGGACAGGCGTCGCTGTGCCCGGATGCAGCTGACCGATAATGATATGCCCTGTGTTGGTCTGCCGACCACTACGAGTCCCCCGGTGACAATTCGGCCAGTGCTGCCGCCAGCGCCTGGCAATGCTTAATGTCACAAGTGTTGCACGTCCTCTTTTCTTTTTCGTCTTAATAAATATATTTATCAATTTCGGCGATGCAGCCAGAGTATTTACTCTTTAAGTGCAGCCAGTTCCATTTTGCTACAACTTGAATCCATCCGTGGATGCGATGAGTGCCACGCCCATAACGCATGATTCCAGCTGGCTGCCTTTTGCCAGCTGCCCTGCTCTGGGCAAAAATTATTTTATTGAACCCAATTGTTTTTGGCTTTGGATCGTTTGTTATTTCGCGGCGGCAAATTACATTTTATGGCTGCCGAAGCGCCGTTTGTCGGGTTGCCGTCGCTGTTGCTTTTGCTGTTGCTGTTGCCACTGTTGCCACTGTTACCGCTCCTCTTGCTGCTGCTGCGGCGGCCGTTTTACAAACTTAATGGCTTAGAAAACCATTTGCATTTTTTCGGTTGCCCAACTTTTATCAACATTATTGGCGCCGTATGTTTGCGCCGCTAATTAGTGTTGGCTGCATCGACACCACCTAACAAATATTTTGCCGGCTGTGTATGGATTTTATTATGCAGCTGGCAAATCAGTGATCAATTCCAGCGCACTTATTTTAATTAGGGCTGCTGCAATTTAATTAATACGTAGCTCTGCGTCTCTATATAAATACTTTCTAACAATGCCAAGTTTTCAAAAACCGGATTAGGTAGTTGTCATAAGCTGGTAAAGTTTTACGCCACTTATTTGCAGCCCTAAATTATGCAACGATTTTTTGTGAGGCGGGTATTTAAAGCAGCCACAGTTGGCAGCCATTTTAAAAACATGTACAATTTGACTGCATAATATACATAATAATAATATGTAATACTATCAATAAATTGAGGAACACCTTTTGGTTGCCCTCAATTCAACAGGGTTCAGGGTATTTCATAGTCGAGCCTAATTGCTTTTTGCTGCCATTTGTTAGCGTGGCACTCTCGTGTAGCCAGTTGAGGCCAGATATCAAATGCAGTCAAACAGAAGCTGGGGATTTCACTTTCCAGATTCACTTCGCCACGGTTTCGACTAGTTGCAGTTGTAGCTGGAGCCTGATGCTTTTATGACCCACCTGGCTTACTTTGATTATGCAAAGTGTTTGTTGCTTTGGGCTGGCCTTCAGTGCAAGCCTCCACTAAATCTAATTGGGAATTGTGCTCTTATGTTGGCTTTGTACCTTCAGATACACAAGGAAGTTGCTTTCTGATTAAGTTGCCGTCATGGGCTTAAACTGAATTTGCAGTAAAGAATATATTAAAACTCATGAAACTATTTAAGATGTTAGGAATTATATTTCATCGGAGTCTTAAGGGCACAGCTCACATATAAAAACAATAATGAAAAAAAAAATACAAAAATTTGAATATAACTGGAATTTTATAGGTTTTGATGCACACTGTGAGGCTGGTAAATGCATCTAATATTTAAAATATTTCACTTGCACACTTGCAAATGAAAGTAACTTTTACTGGGCAGTTGCTAAAGTTGTAAAGTAAAGTTGCTATCATTCGCAAGTGAGCAAGTTACTTGGTTGCTTTGAACTGAACACAATCGCAAATGTTAATTTGGTTAGTTCTTACCGCAGCAGTAAGTCCACTTTAACTGTGCTTGTGCATTTAGTTTTTACTTGGCAAAACTTTGAGTCATACATATGGTCAACTTTATTGGCCACAAAGCGAATTTCAATTCTTATGCATTTGTGGTTTTTAAGAAAGTGCAATGCTTGACTGTTGCTGTTGCCACATCAGCCCATTTGACAGTCCAACTGGAAACCAAGCTGAAGTCACAATTCAAACTTGCCATTTGCCAGAGACAACAACGCGTATTAGTTATGCCCCATATAACCTAAATTAATAACATCCAAATTCAATAAATAAAACCACACAAAATACAGAAAACTTTTTGATAATGGTTATATCTTTCAAGCAATTAAGCATGGTTCATTTCGCTTAAAATTACTTAATTAAGAAGCATTTGTCAGCAAACAACTTTAATTGAAATTGAAACCTGTAATTATAGATACGCAAAATAAGCATACCAAATGAATTTTAAACATTATATTAACACTTATCATTCACATTCCAAATACTTACTGTGTTCAACATAAAATATGTCAAGATTACGATGGGATATGTCTTTGCTCAGCCAATTCTCCATTGTCTCTCTCTAAATGCTGCTTGAGAATGGAGTATTTTTATACTTTAATACCGAAGGTATCTTAGTATATTGGTTTTCTGCAATATCAGTCAAGCTGACTGTCCGTTCGTCTGACAAAATGTAAGAATTGGAGGGGTCCGTCCACAAGGAGGCTGGAAAATCGATAAGATCAATAAAGATCTCCCACAGTTTTTAAAGCTACAGTCGCAGGTTGTTGGTGCTGTCCTTAAAAAATCGGCATATGCTCTAAGACCTTAAATTGCTATATCTTCCGCAGTTGTATTGACAAATCGATGACAAATTTGCAATGGCAATGCCCATAATTGCCAAAGCCAAAGATAAGTTCATATTTCTCCTAGAATCTTAAAGATAGAAACTGCACTACTTGGAAGGTAGCTGATAAATCGATAGAATCTCATATCTTACACAACTTCAAAGTTAGAAAAACGAGATTTAAATACATATTACGTAAGACCCTTCAAAAATAACAATTATTAACCACGCCCAGTCACACCCCCAAAAACGATGAAAGCGTATATCTCCCGCAGTTAAAGAACTAAATTTACCAAACTTGAAAGGTTGGTTACTAGGAACCTTATCTATAATTCT
Organism: Drosophila picticornis; assembly: GCA_035043845.1. Lineage (NCBI taxonomy): Eukaryota > Metazoa > Arthropoda > Insecta > Diptera > Drosophilidae > Drosophila > Drosophila picticornis. Next base: position 14,470,227 of record JAWNMR010000492.1, on the reverse strand, counting down.
TTTAAGCCACGCCCACTACCGCCCCTACAGTTTCAGATAATTTAAGAACTACGTTTACCAAGATTGGAAAGAAAGTTACTGGGAAGCTCTTCTTGCAATTTTCTTTGGCAACATCCACTCCCGCCGCCAAAATTCACAAAAGCCTTTATCTCCGCAACTTTAAAGCTAAATTCGGATAGTATTTCGTGGCTACATCCACCCTGCTTGTTGCCACCTGTTATCAGCTGGTATAACTTATGGTATCAAAGTATTTCGCAGTCGGTTACGCCTGACTGCAGTGTTCTCTCTTTTTAAATTTGATTTCGTTTTACTTTGCATTGAGAACATTTTGGGTTCGCTTTTGTGGTTTTTTATGTTATGGAATTTACATAGATCTGTGCTTCCTTTAAAATATTTCCACACACACCCACACAGCGACAAAGTGACAGAATCATAGAGGGTGGATACTCAGACAACGAGCAGTCTAACGTAATTTGTTTTTTACATCGTTTTTCAGTTTACGTTTCCGGTTTGCATTTCGTTGCGACCGTTTTCGCTTTGCCTGCATTGTGGCCAAGACTTTATTGAAATTGTTTCTTTTCATTTATCGCTTCTGCGTTTTCTGGCTTAACAGAGCAACAGACAAGACAAGAACGCATTGAAACCGCACAGCATAGATTGGACTCTCTGCCTCCCCATATTTTTTTTGGCTTTTGTAGTTGAAATATCTTATTATTTTCCATATACCTTATGTATTGGCATTCGTGCATATTTCTTATACAACACACAAAGAACAAGGGTCCGAGTAGAGAGAAAACAAGCAAATCTTCGATTATTATAACACAATTTATGGTTATTCATTTCCATTTCTATACAATTGCGAGACCAATTAATAAAAGGAAATATTTCAAAATGTGAATAGAAGAAAATGGAAAAGCGGAATAAGAAATACAAAAATGTAACAAATAATGTGAATGCGTCCAGAGAGTTACATAATATCAGTGATTTTTATTATTCCTACGGCTTATGCAACATTGTATTATATCAGATGTTTACTTTATTAGTATAATCCCTTAGAACCATCAAGCCAAACTTAATGTGTACGGAAGAGGCGAAAAGTTCAGATCCTTGGGAACATTCTGTGGGGAGGGTAAAGGGGGGGTTAGGGCCAATTGGATAGAAAGGGTATGTCTCTCAATTGCAATAATTTACATGCAAATGCGTTTGGCTATAAAAGTGCCAGCAGCAGCGACAACGCTCTCCAACGTCAGCATGTGAAACACATTGCCAAAGGGGGCTTGACGGCATGCGGTGGGCAGTCAAGAGTTGGTGTGCTGATGTGCTGCTAAAGTTTTTGGCCAAATCAAACTAAAATACGCATACAGGCATTTTGGATGTGCAAAAAAGTCGTCTGACGTAATTCAAGACGAAACAGAAGCTGAAAGTGAGCTCGTCAGGCAAGGGCAGTAGTCACATGTGTTTTTGGTAAGGCTGATAGGGTATGGCCGCATTTGAAGCTGACAACCCTTTATGCAGATACATCCCTTACGCATCTACATATGAACATGTATAAGCATGTGTGTTGGAACACGGTGTATAGTCGGCACATTGACAAATTGTGAACATGACAGCTCGCTGACTCTCACAGCCGCGACCGCGGCTGGGATATTTTGATGGGATACATTTTGGTCGTTTTCGACACAAAACGAAAATCCTTTTGACATTGTATTTACAAAACGCATTTGTCGCCAACGGAAATTGGCACAGAGCACAATAATAAAGCCGCACAGGAGGAGGCAAGCAAGCGCGAAACGAACGACAGCCAAAAGGAATTTGCAAAGCGTCTGTCACTTGAGCTCAAGGATAACAGTTACAGCACCAGCAACAGCAACAGGAACAAAAACAGCAACAGGAACAGCATGCCAAATACAATTTGACAGTCTTTAAATCGCATTCAATTTGGATTCAAGATACAAAAAATTTAACTATTGCCTGCTGTAATAAGTTCGATACCCCAAGCTGAAAGCGCAGCCAGCAGCTAATGAAGTGGTTGGCGACTGCTGGCACATCCAGGCAAAAGGCACTTTCTAGTTTAATATCAAGGGAAGCAACACCAATTGACATAATGACGGACAGGAATGGCGAAAGCGGCTCAAGCCAATCATAAAATGAACGCGCACCCAATCTATTCCATACTCTACCCAACAGAGATGTCTGACAACTACAGGCTATGAACAGTTGCGGATCCATTGGCTTAACTTTGATTAAAAAGCAAAATGAAATGAGTGCAAAAAATATAAGCATTCATACATAATGCATTTATACGTATATTCCCAGTCAGGGTCAATACTACCTATTTCTTGTAAAAGGCTTATCCAACCGATATGCCAATGACAGATTTATACTTAACATTTAAGTAGAGGTTATCTCCTCGTCGAGCGTCATCTTTTTTAGTGTTCTCCGATTCCCAGTGTATTCATTTATGGTATTCAGAAGTCTGTTCGGAAAGCTTGTTGACGATTCACAGACTTTGACTGCATTCTATTACAAGATAGAAGGCGTCCCGCAGTCTGCGGTCGCAAGAAGGAGCTGCTCATCACAGATGGCATTGGAGAAGCATAAGCCACAAACGGGTGCCGATGGCACTGCGACTGTTGGTGTCTCATTGGGTCCTGCCGCTGTTGTTGCAACGTTACGCGTCGCGTCTGCAGGCGCTTTTCACGAGGCGACATGAATCTGAAGTCACGTTGAAAAGTGCAAATCAAGAAGGCAATAAGATGGCTGAAAGAGGCTTAATGCAGATTTCAAATAATGAGCACATCGTTATATTGGATGGCAGAGAACCGAGCAGTTGCTTCATTATCTGCATACAAATTTCAATAATTTAACTATGTAAGAACAATTGGTAATTGGATATTTACTATCTGACTGTATCAAAAGCAAAACAATGAGTCAATCTGCAATGCAATGTAATTTTATTGTTGGAGCAGAGCTTACCCAAATCCAAATTTATACAAATATACCAAATTTCAGCGTAATAATGAGCTTATCTTGGCAGAGGTGCAGCCAACTGCTAACCAATGAGTGTAATTGCAATTGAATAATATGGACCATGTGCAGCCAATTGGAATTTCGTTGTTACTGGTGTAACTAGATTTCTACGCAAAGTGCTCATATGGTATAGGGGACATGCAGCAGAATGGCAACAGTCGCAGGGACAACAACAAGTTTGTGACGTTAGACTAATGTGCGACCGTGATGATCAATCAATGCGACTATTCGTCAGTCGGTCAGTCAACCAACTAGCCAGTCAATCAATCAATAATGAACGACCACCGGCAGCCATGTATATATGCAGTGTGTGCTTGTGTGTGTGTGTGTGTGTGTGTGGTGTCCAGCTTTTGGCCAAATTCTTGCAACAATCAATAACGGCGCTCAGTGAGCTGTATGTGATTTGGTCCTGCCCTGGGCGTGTCTGAAAATCCGCTGTTTTGTCTACCATCATCTTTGGCCTATCACTCGATATTTAAAGTTCAACTTAAAGTTGCTCTTCGGTGTCTGCACCTAGTTTGGTATGTGTGTCCTTAAATCAAAGTAAAGCATCAGACATCCTGCTTTCCTGTACAGAAAGCATACCAATTCATGTGGCCTGTAAAGTTACCTTTATTGCACACACTCCCCCTACTCACTCCTCTTTCTCCCTCTCTCTCTCTCTCTCTCTCTTTCTCACTCTTTCCCTGTGTGTCGTTTTATTATCCTGTAGTTTCTATCTTGGTTTCGTATTAAAAAACTTTTCAAATTTTTGTGAGCCCAAGAAAGTGCAGGTTACTCTTTATTGTGTTAAAAGTGTTTGCTTTTACACAAGTCTTCTTACAATTCCGACACACACTTAAATACATATATATATATGTATATATATATATATATATAAATATATACCTCTAGGGACAATCGGCAGTTGCCACGCCCTACGGCTGCTTTTTTCCCGGGGCACTGTAATTGATTTATGTGCGCGAACGTGCGTGGAACGGCTGCTTAAGCCTTACACCCAGCAACCATGCCCGAAACAGCCACACCCTGCCTCACTTCCACGCTTCAGTCTATGGTGAATCGTCAAAGAAAGAGGCAAGTAAGTCTGCTCTAGTTCAAAGTGCCCTACTAGAAGATACCCTATGCCCAGCCCTAACATTTATTAGAGGGCCACAAAAAAGTTGATTATTTTTGACAATTTTTGCATCCAACTCAAAAAAACTTTCAACTTTGGGCAGTGTTCAGGAGTGCTCAGTGAGGAGTCATAAATAAGGGAACCGATGGGTCGCGATGGTGGCGTGGAATACTGGAAGAGCTACTGGTCTGTTGCAAGTAGATCAGCTTTAAAAATATCCAGCTTTATAAATACATACATATATTTTTATGTTTTTTTTTTTTTAAGTCAGCGTCAATGCGAAAGGAGCTCGACTTTGTTGTTTTTGTTGTGGTTCATAATTTAACGTTCTGCGGGTGGCTTCATATCCAAATGGTTCCATATTTTGAAATCAACATCATCAATCATGGTTCAATTTCCACTAAGATGTCAGGATAGTAGTCAATGTCCGAATTAATGACAAAGTCGGTTTCAGCATCTGAATCCTCGACGTGCTATTATGGTAGCTCATGAAAGTAGGGAGTAAGAGAAAGTCATTATCATTATATAGCTACATATATTTCATGTCTATTATATCATTACAAATCTTATATACATTACAAATCCTAAGTGTAACAATTGATAAAATATTTCACACTTTTTTCTTTCAGGTTGTGTTCAAATGTGGAAAATTTATGTTATTGATTAATGACTGCGAGGGACGCAACAACATCGTTGACTTCGTGAAATTGGCACTAAGCAACCAAAGAGCAACAACTGTGTAGACTTCCTTCAATTCCTTCCTTCCTTCCCTACTCCGAAGGAAAAAGAGTACTAAGAATTTCAATATCAAGCTTTATAAATTCACAAATATACCTCATAATAACAGTTATTTCATAATTTTTTTGAGATCAGTTGTGAGATAGACTCTAAAAACTTAAGGAATTTAATGGAGACGATAAGAATAATTTTCTCGCCCTAATTAGTAAATATACTTAATATCCTTGACATACTAGTTATTGACTTGAAATTATAAATGTGAGGATTTGTCGCAGATTAAATTTGCAGAAGCAAAATAAAATAAATTTACAATTCATCAACTACCGACGGACATCTGACAGTCAATCGAACACTGGCTGCCGGCCCTTAGCGGCAAAAGTGCTGTGCTAAATCTCTGTGTAATCATGGCTCGAAAGAAAAGTGCTTTCCTCAGCGGTAGCAGCCATTCCCATTAAAGTGACCAACAGCACCACCTGCATCAGCATCAAAACATTGAGCTTGAGTTGAGTAGAAATAAAAATTTATGGAGTGGTCATTCATCACAGGGCGGGCATCTTCTGTTTGTTTTAACTTTGCTATCTGAGTTGTAAGTCTATTGGCCGTTTTAAGTTTAAGGAGTTATAAAAACGGCAGCACCACCTCCAACAACAACAGCAATAACAACAGCAACAAGAACAGCAACAACAAACAGACATCAACAATCCCAAGAGCAGTAACAATACCAATAACTAACACGCTGTTGCTTCGTTTCCTTGCTGCTGCTCTTGCTGTTATTGCTCATTTGTGGCTGTTGTCTTTGGCTGGTTGCCGTTTACTTTGCAGTTGTTGTTGATTTACTGCTGCTGTCGCTGCTGCTGCTATTGCCGCTGTTACACAGTGGCTGTTGCTGCTGCTGCTGCTGCCGCTGCTGCTGATGCCGCTTCTTGAAACTTAAAACTTTCATTTATAATGGAATTTCCTTGTCAAACACACGGCGGCGACTCCCTCGATGGGGCATCAGCACAGCACGTTCTCTGATAATCCACTAATGTTTTCATACTCTGTTACCGCAGCTAGATGAGTATATTGGTATTGGTAAGTGCAACGCCTGTCCGACTGTCTTTCTGTCACAGATTCTAATTATAAATTCCTAGTAGCTCCCATCAACAATGCACAAGAAAACAATTCAATGATTATGGTGCGTAAGTTTTTAATTAAATTTGGAATATAACACCAAAAGAAACCCCCACCCTTCACCCGTCCAACCAGAGTGCTCCCAATTACTATAGTGGGAAATATGTATGCAAACATGAATGAAAAAAAGACCGCAACAACAAAATTTGTCATCGGCTTTGAGCTTTTGTTTTTGTGGCATATCCTGTTCACCTGCCGCACAACCGTTCCACAAACTACCGCATTTTAGTTGCAACCTGAATCCTTTATTTTTCACGAATTTTAATATTTGCCCTCGCATCACTTTGCATGACTTGAGTAAATTGCGCAATTAGTTTATGCGAATTTCAATTAATAATTCCATGTTCGCCAACATTTTTTACATTCTAAATGCAAAAAAAAAAAAAAACAATATGTGCATTCGACGAGAATGCCCGACTACAATATGCTCTGTATTTAATCCCAACACACAAACAATTAAATCAGTGGTTAAAAAAAAAAAAAGATAAATTCAAAATTTAATGTTTCTCACTCCCAGATTGACTGGTCTGTTGAACATTTGCACATCTTCAGAAAGCAGTTTTTCCATTTCTATAGGTGTATAGGTGTAGGGTATTTATGCAAAAAAATACGAAAAATTGTATAAACTGTTGCCAAGAGTCTCCAAACGAAATTTATGACAAAAATTTTTACACGAAACGTATGGTTTGTCATGTGCCCATTTATTGTCCTCGCGTAGCCGCTGTCAATGTTCGTCTGTCCTGATGTCCGCCTGTCACTGCAGCAGCAGTCCATACCATCGTCCAAGTGGCTTTTTGTTTGAAAATATTTGTTGTTTTTTCTCTCTCTTTGTTCCAAATATTTTCCGCAAACTTTTGGTGCATTTTCGTTTTTATTTTTTGAATGGTAAAAAGCGTTAAAAACAGAAAAAATCCAGCTGTCATCATACATAAAAATACAAATGTATATGTATGTTTGTATGTGTGTACGTATGATGCTGGTATTTATATATGTCCGCATATCAGTCCGGAACTGGTAACTGGCAAAAGCATTGGGGGGGGGGGGGGGGGGCAGTATTCCCTATCCAGCTTTTGTACCTGGCTAAATCGTATGAGTGCCTGTGCATTCATGTGAATGCATTTTGTATCTCTTTATACTTTCAGCATGAATGTTTTGTTCTTTCTGCCTGTGACCGTACATCAGTTAAGGTACCAAAATACGAATTCATAGCTAAATCAAATCTCTTCATTATTTTAGGATTTTGCGAGTCCAGTTTCAATGAGTTACACAGAAGCGCGTTATCTGGACTCGATGCTATTGTCGGCGCGATTTTTTTATGCGCTTCATTGATTTAATGGAAAAACTTTTCAGTCCACAGTTTGTTTATCTGCAATTTTACTACCCATACAGAGGGTATTATAAAATTATCGTAAAGCTTGCCATGCGCTGAAGGAGACGTCGTCGTAAAGTACACATATGCTTGGTCAGCATCAGTGGTCGAGTCGATGTAGTCATCTCCGCCAGAAAATATTCTTTTCTTTTTCCACTAGTTTCATATGCCGTAGTCCCCCTTACATTTTGACACTACTATATAGCTTTCAGAGGAACAACACTTTGACTTTTTCAACTATTAAATTAATTTAGAAGTGGAAAGTTCTGTTAGGGTATGCTATTTGCCACGATTCTTTCCTTTCTTCAATATATTTTTTATTTACTTTTTTTGTTTTGGTTTTCTGGCATTTCACAAATTGACGCTCATAAATTGACTGGGTGGTGGTCAGTTTCATGGATGGCATAAATACATATATCTTTGCTATTGTTGTGGTTGTTGTTGATGGCCAGGCAAGTTCATTCCATATGTTTGGTGAAGCTGTTTATAGTAATTTTCAATAGTTTTGAGGTGAAAAATATGTTCCGCTTGTTTCCCTTATATTTTCTGTCGGCTTTTCCCTTGTAATAATAACAATTGCCATGGAGCCCTTGTTTTTTCATTGAATACGTTAGTTATGGAGCAAGTTATGGGACACTTGTTTCTGCTTTTGAATGAATATTTATAATAAGTTGCCAAGGTTGCTAAAAACTAGCAATTAGAAAACTAGAATTGTCTATGGGATGCTATCTGTGGGACACTGCAAAACAACAATGACTTGTATCCATGTGAGGATGCTACATTTGGGGAGTGCTTTCCTTGAAAATACCCAGTAGTCTGGATATGACGTACCCCAATGCAAACAATTAGTTCAAGTTTAAGTCACCTGTGTATTATCAGAAATACTTTAAATTTTGATTAGAAAATCGAGACATGCTTAATTGCAGGAGGTGTCACAAGTTGCCCCTCGATCGTTGCACACATTTTACGGACACAGGGTATACACCGCGAGCTTGCCACTTCGTGGTGGAGCGCAACGTCAACCATATCCTTGTCTTTGCCGTGCAATTACGTCGACCACATTGACAGCCCAGGCAGACTGTTGACATCCACGTCGCCAAAATAATGATGATGATGATGATGATGATGACGACGATAGCGATGTCGCACAGTCTGCCAATCTGATTGTTTTTCGTTGGAAAAATGATATCGCCTGAAGTAGTGCAAATAACAGAAAGTTCCTTAACTTTTAAAAGACGGCTTAGTCAATGTGCCTTACAAGATTGCGATTTTATCAATGTTAAATATTCAAAGTAGTTCATACTTATATTTTGCTCCTCATTTAAGCAGAAAACTTGAAAAATAAATAATTCTTTAAGGTAATACATGTTTTAGTATGTACACTCCCATATCGTTATTATTAGATTTAATTTTATACTTTTTTGGCTCGTCTTAAGGAGGGAATGAAAAATTCTTTCACTGAAACTGTGATGTGACGAGTCAGCTTGACTTGACTTGACTTGATTCGACTTGACGTAAATTGACTTGTGGTCGCTGCGAGTCTCAGTTCGCAGCAAGAGTCGCAACTGAAGTCGCAGTTACTGTTGCAATTTGTCTTGGCAGACCAGCAAAGTGTTTTACTAGTTGAGTAGAGCGGTAAATGTTCCGACTGTCAATATTATCATTTAAAGCAGCTTGCCTAGTTACCTATTTATTGTTGTACGTAATGCAAATGGAGTCAACGTCAACTACCGCAGTTTCAGCTGCAGCATCATCATTTACTTAAGTCAAACAAATAACATCCTTATGCCAACATATCAGCTTACTAGCCAATTTGCATTGCTTCAAGATGTCTTCGTGAGTCGATGGTGCGAAATTGCAACAAAATAAATTTAATTGGAACTGCATTCATTTAACGACGCTTAAATATGTATGCGTAATAACAAGCTGTGTATGTGACAAGCTGAAGCTTCACAAAAAGGCAGACATTCAAAACGCGAAGGGGCAAGTGCAATTTGAATAAGTAAGAATGCTGTAGTCGTGTGAGCTCGACTACAACATACGCTCGCCAACGTTGATTAGCATGCCATCCCTTTCTCACACTTGCGTGTGCATATCTTTGCAAACAGAAAATGCTTGAGTCTGTTAATGCTAATGAGATCAATATAGGAATACGCTTTCGAATGTAATTTGAGTGTTTCTAATCCGATGATGACGATGATGGTGATGATTTGGGCAGTTGCTCAACAATATAATATGTATATATCAGTAATCGGTTCATATAAATAAACTTGATCTGCCCGGGGTATACAAGAACTTATATTCAAAATCTTGAATCTGTAACTTTTATAGTCATGGACATGGCTAGATCGGCTCGGCTGTTGGTCCTGATTAAGAATAAATAAGGAGATGCTCTTTTCAACCAAAGCCAATAGAGATAGAGATACAGAGGTATCTATACTCAATAGCCTCTGCCACATCGCACACAGTGTACAGCCAGAAGGAATACCGGCGTCGCAAAGATAGCTGTTCTTTACATTTATTTTTATTTTCTTTTTTTACATTCGACACCTGAAAATGTGTGTGCTGCATGCGTATTGATAATGCTTTGCATCCAAGTTTGTGCACTTTCGTGTGACTGCAGCGGTAGATACCTAATCATCTGTCTCCTGCACGCTGGATTGTTCTTAGCAATTGTACCGCAAATCCTGTTGCACGCACTGTCACTGTCACACACACACACACACACACACACACACACAGACACACACACAATAGATGTCGTGTCGCAGATGTGCTTGCCGCAAGTGCACACCTTAAACCACCCACACACCTGCCCCATGATACACACACGCACACACACACACACACACACACATATCTATTTGCCGCAACATTCCATGAATCCATATGCGTGTGTGTTTGCAAGCCTAATTGAAATTCCGCATTGCGTTTAACGCCGTTGATGAGAATACGTGCTCAAGAAAGCGGAAACTTTCATTTAATTAAAAGTTAAAAAAAAAAAATTAAAATAGTCAAATAGTCAAATAGTCAAATAGACACAATAACTACAATATAGCTGAAAATTGCAATTCTTATCTGTGAATTGTTTGAGTCAAATACGAAATGAAATATGGTTTTTGTTCAATTTTGTTTGTCATTTATTTATATTTAGTTGTTGTTGCTTTCAATACAATATTTTTCGTTAATAATAATCCCATTTATTGTATTTGTTCTGTGAATTCTCCTTTGCTTTTGGCTTTCTTGTTCTACATAAGAATAGAATAATTGAAAGTGTTATCTTTGCATAAGTTATTAATGCCAATTACATCCAGGTTAGAGAGAATAAATAACACACACACTGCAGATCATCTTAAAAGCTGTCTTTACGAGATACGCTTATCCCTATTATTTGTTTAATTTTATATTTTTCTTTTTGCATTGGCAATTTTTATCCTAAAGTTCGACTCTTGATTTTGTTTTGCATTTTTCAATATGCGCAGCTATATTTTTGTTTTATTATTAATAGTTTTTCCTTTTCGTTTTCGTTTTCGTTTTATTTTCGTTTTGTTTTGTTTTTTTTTTTTTTAAGTTCAGCTCCAATTTCATGGTTTTCTCTGACTTTAAACTGTATAACTTGACTTGTGTACACACACATGAATACATGAACATCTATGCAGTTGAATGCCTTGTACATTCACAAATATTTGTATATATGTGCGTACATACATATATATTTAGTACTGTTTAGCAGTTTTGATTTAAAGAGAAGCACGGGATGGGTGAGTGGAGATAAAGACCATGAATGGAGCTCACATCCAAAATCGTTACAATCGTTCAGGAAGGGTAAGGGGAAGGGGAAGCGGATGGGGTTATGGGTTTATTGCTGAACAGAACTGGACTTTGCATAAATGGGGCAACATTTCTTATGATTTGATTTGTTTGAGTGTCCCTCTCTTTGCTCACAAGTGGTCTGCTAGTAATTCTATAGCTTGGTTTGCATTTACGTTGTTGTTTTTTGTCATTATGTAAATTGTTGCACTTTTATCATAAATTGTTTTCTGTTATGTTGTTTGGTTTGTTGGCTTGTTTGCTTCACTTAGTTTTTCGCATTTGCTGCTGGCTATAAAGTAATTGTTATACTACGCTGCTCTTTGCAATATACACACACAATGTATGTAAATACGTTAAATGTTACTTATGCATAAAATGCCATCAATTTTGTTTAATTTTATTATTATAGCTAAATTCTTCACTAAATCTAAAAATATTTATTTATTATTTAAAAACAAAAAAAAAATTCATATTTATTTATTGTTTTAAGAAAATTATAAATACAAGTTAACTATGAGAAAAAAATTGATTTATGCATTTTACAAATGAAACTCTTTGAGTTTTCGGCAACAATTTTGCATGTTGCTTGCGCTTAATTAATTAAATTTTATTATTTCATTTATCTGTTAATTCATTTGTTAATATGTTTCTTTCGCCAGCTCAGTGTTCGCAATTTAATACTACTTTTTGAGTTTTTAGCTCTTTTAATTTTGTTGCTATATACTTAGTACTTTTTACTTACCGCGCTGTTTTCAAAAAAAAATATTTAATTCTAAGTTTGGGTAAAAAAAACACTGATTACAGTAGTGTGTGTGCTTAAATATTGCCATACATATGCAGCTGGCATTTGCTTTGATTTTTCTGCCTACATTTATTATAGGTATTTTTAATTTTTGTTTAATATATTTTTGTATCATTACTCAAAAACTGATTTCCATTTGTTTATTTTGTTTTTGATTCATGTTGCTGTTTTTACGATTCAACTTTTATTTACATTGAATATTGTTTTGTGTGTGTGTGTTTTTGTTTGATTTCTTTTCTTTTTTTGTTTTTGATTTTTTCCTCTACTTTAAATTGCCATAACTAAACGAACGTTGAACGCATCATGTTGATTATCACTAACCTAGTTTTTGTGTTTTTTTTTTTTTTGTGTTTGTTTATATTTCAGTAGATTGGGGCTTTTGCTCATAAAGTAAATTCATTTTGGGCCACATTGAAAACTTAAAAACCATTTTTCCATATTTTCTGATTAAAAAAAGTTTGAATGCTAAATGAATTAAATGCCACAGCAAATGTGAACCGTGAAATTGTGAAATTTGACAAAAGTTTAGCGGATCAACCGACTCAAGTGACACTTTGAGGTCGCTTGCGATAAACTGAATTGATTTGACTTGAGTCCTGACCTTTTGGCCACTGCATACCAAATGCGTCTGATTGAAATGGTTAGAGGATTATACAAATGAACATATATATATATATATATGTGTGTGTATATATGTGTATGCATTCACAACAGCCCTTTCGTGTGTATCGATAAATGAGAGCAATTGAGATTGAGTTTCCGAACAAATGACAACATTCACAAGTTGCAAATGGTGCTGTTAAGGGGCCTCTAGAAAACGCGAATGCAATTGAAAATACATTATATATATATATATATATATATATATATATATATTTAAAAATGTCGATGAGTACGAGTGGCTCTTTTTGAATGAGACTAACAGACGCTCAAATGGTTCGTATTGAGCACCACTCCCGCTGCCATATAGCCCCCAATGGCGCCGTTGTTGTTGGCACGATGCGCCGCCTGATGGTGATTGTGGTTGTGACTGTGATTGTGACTATGATTGCCGGCGCCATTTCCACTGGCATTGCTGTTGGCTGGCGTGGCAGCGACGGTGACGACGGCAACGTTGCCACCAGCATCGCCATTCTCCACAACGAGACCCGCAATGCCCACAATGGGACTGCGACTGCCCGACTTGGCCAGCGTCAATGGTACGCCACCAATTGGCGTTGTCGCTGTGGTGGTTGTGGTACCGGTACTCAAACTGGTGCCGCTTATGTGAGCGCTGATGCCGCTTGGCACGCTCGACATGTTGTGTGAGACAGTTGCGACGGGTGCGCCCGCCCCCGACGACGAGGCAGCCCCAGCTGCAGCTGCGGCTGCTGCGTTGGTCGCTGTACGCGTTAGCTCCTCGTTGGGTATGGAGAAGTGGCGATAGGAGATGTATTCGGGCGGCATGGCTGCCTGTCGCTTGGCGTTCTCGATACGCTGCTTCTTGAGCTTCACATAGCTGAGCACCGATATCATCACAATGAACACGATAATGCCCAAACAGCAGCCAACAATGAGGCCCAGCCGCCTAGTCAGTATCGAGTGTATAAAGCCATTGCTGGACAGTCCATTCTCATCAGTAATGAGGCTGGGCGTCGAGTCCAGTGTCTGTACGTCTGTGCAGGCGGAGATGTGCGAGTTCTTCAACACCTCGTTCAGCACTTTGTCCGTCACGATGCTGTTCTCAATCAATGCTGCCTGCTGCTGGTCCATCTCATCATCCACACCGTTCAGGTGCTGATATGGCGAATAGGTATCCGACAGCGATTGCAGGGCGACATCACCAAATCCAAGTCCAGCTCCAGCTCCAGGTGGTCCCAGCGTCAGCAGCTCGTCGCGTGTCTCATTATAGTGCAGCCTTTGAAGCGCATTAGCCAAAGGCTCCGAGAGCCAATTACCGGTGCCGATGACACAGATGTGATAGCGTGTGTTGGGGCTCAATTTCGTTAGCTTTGTCGAGCTGGCCGTGCCGTTTAGCCGCTTGCCGTGGATCTGTGGAATAATTTAAACAAGTTTCAAGATTGTTATTTTTTGTATTTGTCTTTGCTTTGTTTTTACTTTGCTTTAACTTGCGTGCCAATCTCAGCCCTAGACCCCATCCCAGAACAACACAAAAATGTCGCCAGACTTGGCCTTCATTGCCGTGTCGTTTTATTCAAATTATTTCTCGCGGCCTGCGGCTGCACTTTGATTACCACATCCCCAGCTGAACGATGGGCATCATTATGTTTATATTATTTTCGTTCGATTACCGTTTGTTATTAATAATTTAATGGAATTGCGTCTATACTTGTGGAGCAGCCTAATGTGTGCTACACAATATTGATAGTAATTAATGTAAATAATTACTAAACTGAATAATTCACATTTTATTTTCCAATCGACTAAATGTATATCGTACAAAGTAAATAATTCAAAGCATTGCTCGTAGAATGAGTCTGCTTGATTTCAGTTCAGAAATGGTCACTTGTCGACACTCATTTAGCTGTCTACTCGAATTGTTAAAGGACCTCTTATGTGCCCACTGTGATGTGCTCAGGAGCACCGCATCGATGCTTTAGCTAAATTTGGTATGCACACAGTTAGGGAGAGTTTATCGAAGATCGAACAAGGCCATATGCCCTCCTTCATAAGACCCGACGCGTGCTTATTAAATGAACACAGCGAGGGGCCGGGGGGCAAACATGAGGATGGCCAGCTCGATTTGGCTCATCGTCAATGAGTATTTACTATTAAATAAATTTCAAATTTGGCGTTCAGTGTCTGGCAGCCAGCATGCCTGCTTTTGGGCAATCGCCGGCCACTTACCTCGTCCGTGGCAGCAAACTGGGCGAGACGTTCTCTATCTCTATCTCCATCTGCATCCCCGTCTCGTTCGCGTTCCAGCTCGCGGTCTACGTGCCGGGACCTATCGTAGTTACGGTCCCGTTCTCTTTCCCGTTCACGTTCCCGTCCACGTTCGCGTTCGTGATGATTATCAAGGCCTCTGCTCTCGTCGCGGTCGGTTGGGCCAGCAATGAGTCCATCGTTGGTGGCATGGTAAACAATTTCGAAACCGGTGAGGCCCAAATGGTCGCGACTCTGCCAGGAAACGACCACCGAATACGGCTGTATGTCCTGTATGGCCATTTTGGGTATTAATGGCGCGTCACAAAATTGCTGCGGCTCCATGCGGCCAAACACCTTGCCACGCAGCTCCGTTGGGTGTTCGCACCTGAGATAATTAATGTTATCGCCCCCGGACGGCGATAGAGACCATTTGCGATGATCCCGCAGCCATTCCCACAGCTTTTGTGCATCACAACTGCAATGCAGTGGATTTTCTGTGTGTGCATGTGTTTGTTTGTGTGTGAAAATGCCAGTCAGAATAAATATAGAATTTAATTTACAGGACACTGTTCCATTTACTCACCGTCTAGCTTCAGCTGGCGCAAATTTGTCTCCATTGGTTTTAGTGGATCCAGCGGCACTAGCTCAAAGTAGTTCTTTCGCAGATCGAGCAATTGAAGCTTACGCAGATAGCGGAAAGCATCGTTGGACAGTGCCGTCATACGATTGCCCATCAACAGAAGCTCGACAAGACCGTGCAGGTTCCGGAACGTCTTCTTCGATATGCGGTCCAGTTGATTGAAGCTGAGATCCAGCGTCTGCAGTTGAGCCAATTCGGAACTGAACTCGTCCAGATCCTTGAGCGTGTTGTGCGATATGTTTAGCAGTCGCAGCAATTTCAGACCCTGCAAACGCTCCTTGGGCAGCAGCTCCAGCTCATTGACGCCCATGTCAAGGGTCAACAGATTGGTCAGCGACTTGAAGGCACCCGGCGAGATGCGCGTGATGCGATTATTCACCAGATGGAGATGCTGCAGCGCCTGAAAGGCCTCAAAGTCCTTGGAGGTGAGAATGGAGAGGTTCGTCTGGCAAATGTACAGCTCCTTGAGATACAAGTAACGTTCTTCCTTCACCGTATAGATCTTATTTATGGGATTACCGGTCAAGTTTAGCCAGGACAACCGTGGTATGGACAGATCCGAGAGTGCCGAACTGGGTATCTGCAGGAATCGATTGCTCGACAAGTCCACGCGCTGCAAGTTAATCGAGTGCCGCAGAAAGTTGGCCGGCAACGAAAGCAGCAGATTGCCACTAAGATCGACGTTGTCCAGCTGCGTCAGATTGACCGCATTGAAGCCGCTCAACGAGCTGATCTTGTTGTCTCGCAACACTAGATGCCTCAGGTTCAGTGTGCCGCTTAGCTTGAAGAAATCAATGGAGTTCAGCTGATTCCGGGCCAGATCCAGCGTCTCCAACGTGCTCAGATTGTATAACGCGATGTGCGGAAACTCGACGAGATTATTGCGGCACAAGCGCAGCTCCTTGAACACATTCAATCCACTGAAGATGTTGCGGTTCATCTCGGACAGCTGATTGTCGCAGAGATCGATGCGCACCAGATTGGTGTTCTTGGCAAAGAGCTGATCGGGTATGCTTCTCAAACTACAGTTTGCCATCGATAGGTGCTGCAGGGAGCGCAGCTTATCGAACATACCGGACATAATGCCGCCGACTCCTCCGCCGAAGCCCACATGGCTGAAGTTATTGTGCGATAAGTGCAGACGTCGCAAACTGGGCACATCCAGTTTCTGGATGTCTGCCGGATTAAGAAGATTACGCTCCAGATTCAGCTCGTTTAGATTCTGCATGGACTTGAACGTGTGCTGCTCAAGCTTGCGCAGCGAAGTGTTCCGCAAATTAAGCATGCTCAGCGGTAGCTCATCCAAGAATATGTCACGCGTCAGCTGCACGAGCGGGTTGTGCGAAAGATCCAGCAACTTGAGCTGCTTGAGCCGACTGAAGGCAAAGCCCTCGATGGCCTCGATCTGATTGTTGGCCAGACTCAGCTCCTCGAGGCTGAACAGTGTGGCGAAATAGTCCCGTCGCAGTTGTCGCAACTGATTGCCGCTCAGGTCGAGGAACTTCAGCAGTCCCAAACTAGCAAAGGTGTCCTTCTCAATCTCGCGTATGTGATTGTTGCTCAAGTAGAGGCGACCCAACTGTGGCGTGTCCACAAATAGCGAACGATCAATCTTAGCCAGCTGATTGTCGCGCAGCCACATGATCTGGATGCGTTGCTGCTGGCGGAAGGTGCGCTGATGGATCTTGTGCAGATAGTTTGCCTCCAGCTGGATGGAAAGCAGCGATGAGTTTTGCTCAGGGAAGATATCCTCAAGCACGGTGAGTTGGTTGTCCTGCAGATTGATATGCTGCATGTTGGCCAATGTATGAAACGCCCCCGGCTCAATATCCTCAATGTTGTTCTTCTGTATGTGCAGCTCCTGCAGCGCCGGCAGCGGCTCAAAGACCCCCTTACGCACACGCCGGATGCGATTGTTGTGCAGGCGCACCTCTCGCAGCTGCTCCAGCTTGCGGAACATACCGATTTCCAGGTCTTGGATCTCGTTGTTGTCCAGCGACAACGATGAGAGCTTGGTGCACTTATCGAAAAGAGTGACAGGCACAAGCGGTATAAAATTAGAACGCAAATACAGATGATCTAAGTTCGATAATGTGCTAAAAACATTGGGGTCAATATGCGCAATGCCATTCGATTCTAGATAAATGACGTCCACGTTTGTCGAGTTGGTAAACGCATCTGCTGGCAGTTCAAGTATATTGTTCTCCGATAAAAACACCTCGCGCAACTGCGGCAAATTGGAGAAGACGCCACTGATGGCGTGTATGTGATTGTGACTCAGATCAACGGTCTGCAGGCGCTTGTTCTTAGCGAAAACCTTGGGGTCCAGTGTGATGATGCGGTTGTGTGACATATCCAGCGACATTAGCTCCTTGAGGCTCTTGAATGCCTCGGACTGAACGAGCTCGATTTGGTTTGCATAAAACGACAGCGTCTTCAGCTGCGGAAAGGCCCGAAAGCAGTCGTATATAATCTCACCAAACTGGTTCGAGCTGAGATCCAGCAGGATTAAGGATGGTAACTTCAAGGCGGCTGCTGCTGATGCTGCCGCCGAGGCATTGTTTGTGGCCAGCTGAATGTCGCCATAGAATGTGGATATCTTATTGTTCGACAGCCGAAGAATGCGCAGGTGGTCCAGCTTGCGCAGCGCCATCATCGGAAATGTGCGCAATCCATTCTCCGACACATCAATCTCCTGCATGCAATCCTCCAGACCGGCAAATCCATGCTCTGGTATGCCCTGCAAGCGATTGCCCTTAATGTTCAGCTTGGAAACGCGTAGACCATAAAAACTGTAATCCTCGATGCGCACAATCTCGTTGTAGTCAAAGTCCAACGCGGTCAGCTTTTGCATCGAGCTGAGTGCTCGCGACGGCAACTTCGGGATAAGATAAAAAAATTAAATGATCAAGAACAGGTTAAGAAACTTTCAATAAGTGAATATTATTACTGACAAGTGAGATGTCAGCTTAATTTTACTTAATATCGTATTTTGCTGTTGAACTTGCAAATTTAAATCGCACGCTAATCGATATACAATTGGAGACGACTATCGATAGAGTTTCAATTATCTAGCCGATAGGATAAAGTCTTATGCGATAGCTTTAAGTCAATTTGTGCCCAATATTTGAGTAATTTCAATAAGTTATTTAATTAATTTTAATAAAATTAAATGAATAAAAAAGAACTTAGACTTCACTTAAACTACAGTTTTGTTTTTGGGCGACAACATTGCGAGCAATTTGAAATGAATCAATCATTTTACAGCTTTTGCAAAAATAAAAAGATTATAATTATGCAATCGTATTGCAGCGCATTATTGTTTTTATTTCGTATTTTATTGCCGGCATATTGCTGGACACTTGTTTACACTTTCTGTGCAAATAATATCAACACACACATATCCTTTGAGATTCATCGAGCAGCCAGCAGTCAGCAGCGATTGAAGCCATTTTATTTTGTGTGCACTTTAAGTGTACCCATTCAGAGGTTGTTATAAGCTGAACATATGTTTAATATATGTGAAGCATCATTAGCAGAGATGGACGACCTATGCCGAGCAAATATAATAACATAATACAATATAATGATCATGTATTTTATTGAATCTCCAGTTGACAATTATAATTGTACATATGTGTGACATTATAATCGCAAGCAAGTGTCAAAATTTGTAAGTAGTTCAGTTCTTTAAGCAATTGACAATGTTTCTGCTTTGTAAGTAGTTCAGATCTTTAATCAATTGACGTTTCTGTTTTGTTTTCGTGTGCTATGTGCTATGTGTGCTGCGTGTCTTGTTGTGTTATCCGGGTTCAATGAGTGTTTCAAGGTGAGAAGCGAGGGCGCCATGGGTAGCGCAACAAGCTCTGATCGAAGGCGGTGACTGAGATGCGCTGCTCGTCGATTTTGCCGCCGTTCATTGTCTTCAGCGCTACCTCACAGTCCTCGGGATTTTCGAACTCGACAAAGGCATATCCGCGCCCAGAATGGCCAGCCTGGTTACGATTATAAGGAAAGTCAACGGTCATCAGCGGCCCGAAGCTGCCAAAGATGTCGAAGATGTGCGCCTTGGTTACATGGCGCGACAGCCCATTAATGTGCAGGCGCACGGTCTTTTGTCGCTCCGCAATTTGGCTCCTGCTGAACTCATACGAACGCGTTGACGAGGAGCGTGAGCGACGGTTGCGGTACCTAATCCGAGCGCGTGAACTGGACGATGAGCGCCTGGCCCTGTCACGATGAGCTCGCCGCGATAATGAGCGCCAGTGAATGTTTCGCGATGCCGACCTTGAATCTCGGCGTACATCGCCAATATACGGTTTTGAGGATGGACCAACTGGTTTGGGGCCATGTTGGTCTAAAATAATTTCCTTTGGCACTGTGACTGCGCGCGAAAGCATCTTGTGTAGCTCATTGTCTCTGGCTCTTGTAGATGAGTGCGATGACGATGATGTCTTCTCCTTGCCTGTGGCACGTGAAGTTGGGTGCCGTGATGATGATTCCTTCTCCTTTTTCTTTGACTTTGCGACTGGATGGGTTGATGGGTGCTTCTCTGAGCGTTTTGTATCTTTGTCCCTTCCTTGTGAGGTCGAATGTGATTTATTGGTACGATTATTTGGCCTGGATTTAGCACGTGAATTCTTGCGTATATCGGCTGAGTTTAATGTAGTTTGCCTTTTATTTTTATACTTGGTTGTCTCAACTGGACGTGTGGGTGAGCGATGACCCTTGCTGCGATGCGACTCTTTATCCTTTGTTTTTTTGGCTGAAGGTTTCTGGCGCTCCTTGCCGTTTGGCGTTGTTGCCTCAGATGCTCTTTGGTATTTCTGGTTTTTGGTGTTTGGTCTTGCAAGCGACTTTTTAGCAGAGACTGAATTCTTCTCATTGAGTTGCGGAGCCGGCGATACGGCCTGTTTCTTGCTTTTCTTCATCGATTTCGATTTATTGGAGTTACTTGGTTTTGGAGACCAAGTCCCCAATGCCACCGAATCTGGCACGGAAGTTGTGGCCGCTGCTGCCATCTTAGTTGACTCAGTCTTCCGGTGTCGTGTAGACGGCACTGGGTTGGACTTTGGTTGTCTAATAGATTTGCAGTGACGTGAGCGATGACTAGGCATTTTTTCTTCTGTCAAATCGCTCTCCGAGTCTGTGGTGGAATCGTAAGAGCTGTCGCTGGTGTAGCTGCTGCTGTCGCTGATGGAGCTAACAGATGACAAGGAAGAAGGGCGTTTCTTCTTCTCCGCTGATGGCTTGCCTCCACCGCCCTTCTCCACTTTCTGCTTCTTCATTGCCTGCTCGTTATGGCGCTTGCCTTTAAATGGCATTTTCACTACGCGAAACGTTTTCTATTTACCAAAAAACAAACACAATTTAACTCAATTTCAATTATAGTTTTCTTTTCTATTTAATTTGTATTTTTTTTTTTTTTTTTTTTTGTCGTTGCCAGAACCCTTCCGAATAGCAACTGGACACGTCGAGATTTACTAAGAAATGAGCTTGATAAATTTGATCCAAAATGCACAGGTTATTTCGATAGAATTTACTCAGAGGTGATTTGAAGCAAATCTTATTTGGTCTTGCCAATGACAGGCAATCAAAGTCAAACTACTTTGACTTTGCTGACAAAGTATTCAAGCTAAATCGTCTGAAGCAGTTGCGAATTACTGAAAAACGTTGTGTAATTAAACAAAACGTTTCCCCCACAAATTTTTGTATGTCCAATCGTCCAATCAATAGGATCTATTTTTTTAATCTTTAACTGGTTTATTTCACATAACTAGAGCAGCATTTTTCAGTTCCCGTTTTTAATGTGACGGGTCATCGGATGCATAGGTAAAACTTCTGTCGAATTTGCCATGTCTCCATTAATCTTATAGTAAATTATAATAAGCACTTAAAATCAATTTATATTGCATATCTTTGATTGGCGTAGCTAGTAAAAAGTTATTTATGCATATAACTTAATTGTTCAAATCACTTTTGGGGTAAGGTGTTATCAAATTGGGCTATGTTTGAGTACCGCTCGAATAAGTATGCAATTTTAAGTCGCATCGGAGCAAGAATATAATGAAATTCACTCGGAAATAGATGGATTCTACCGTTTCAAGCTGTTTGGCTTTTTAATTGCATTGAATTATAAAATTTCCGCTACGACAGAGCTGCCATGTGGAAGGTGGCCGGTGAGGCAGGTGACTGCACACCGTATACAACTGGACGGACAGATGGACAGACAGAATGGAGGAGTCTGTGCCATGTGACATGGCCAAGCGAATTACGGCCTTTTAATTAATGTACTGACATGGAAATTTATGGCAGTCGAATTTAATTTATTGAACATTTGCGCAGCCGTTTCGGCCGCTTTTGGCTTGGCGCCTTGAAAACTGCCCCCAAACAAATTTATGGCCAAGTCAAGCAAGCCATTGCCTGGGCAAAGGAATGCGGGAGGGGAAGAGGTGTGCACTGTGCACTGTGCACAACTGACATAGTATGCTTTACTAGGCAGACAGGAACAAAAGCAGAACAAAGAAATGGCTACCATAAAATGATATTTATTTTTATTGTCGCAACATTATGAAATATTTACGAGCGCTTTGAATTTGAAGCTAAAGAACAAAAAAAAAAATTTAAAACACAAAATAAAAAATTAATGCAATAAAAAGGAAAATAGGAGAGCGGTTATCATAGGAACGCAGAAGACATCCATATATATACGTACACCAGCAGAAAGAAGACCCCAACCACTTGCTCCCATCGAGTTTCAATTGTTCAGTTTAAAACCGATTAATTCAATGGGAGCTGTTTATAAAATTGTGGTTGTTGCGTTTGAATTGCTTCAAGCTGGAAGCCCCCTGCAAGGGTAAACATGTAGATGTCATCTGGGCTTTGGATTTGTCGTTGTCAGCATGGTTAGCCCTTGACGTGTCGTGGTCGGCGCTTGCATTCCGAATCCTTGACGCGCACCAGCTGCAGATATGGGCTCTTGGCGTTGCGGCAGTTCCTCTTCCGGGCCTCGCAGGTGCTCAGCCAAAGTTTGCGGCTACTCTCTTTGGAGAGCCAGCAGCTGTTGCGCTTTTGAAGGCGGCAGGACTTGTCGGCGCAGTTGCTAACGTGCTTTTTGGATCTGCGGTGGGGCTGGGGGCGTGGACGGGGTGCACAGCGAGCGGAGCCGGAGCTGCCCTTAACATTGGCGCAACGCTTGTTGCTGGTCACGCTGAGCGGCGCCAAGCCCAGGTTCCTTAGAGCGCAGTTCCGCTCACGAAGACGGCAGGGACGCAGCTTGGTGCAGATTTTTGTTTTGGCATTCCGGATGCACACCCTCTCCTTTGAGTACACATCCTTGGAAGTGCAACGACCCAAGCAACGCGATTGTCTGTCTGAGACTGCCTCGCTAACAGCCACCAGGACGAGGAGCAGAAAACAGCAAGCGGTAATCTTGAACATGATTCGAGCTGATTGCAACTGTAATTGGAACTGTTATCAGGAGCTAACGAAAGTTGCTGATGATTCCCAGTTGATCGAGGTGCCTATTTATAGTGCCCGACGATAGCCCAACTTTATTGCAGCCCCCATTGTCTCAGAGATGTTTCTAGCTTTCATTTAATTTAAATGCATGTTTTGCTGACCCAATTATGGCATATGTTTTGTTCGGCTTGCTGTTGTACAATTTTTGAATGGCAAGTTGGTAAACAATCGAGTGAATGAAACAATCGAATGAAGCGAACGTGCTTCTGGCACATTTATTCAAATGAATACAAACAAATACCTGTGAGTAGGTATTCTAGCTAAGATACAGGGATACAAACATAAGTTTCGATTTTTAGGATCAACAAATAACATAAATAAATAAAGATTGGGAAAATTACTCAAGTAATTGGGAAGCAGAGCTCGAAGATAATTTTAATGTAGTTAGTGTATTAGAATCTGTTAGATGTATCCTCTTCAAATACATACTTATAAATATTAAGAAGCATCAATTTGTCATAGCGCAGTTAATGATGTGAAGCGAGTAGATGACAGAAGTGAGATGAACGTGGACAAAACTCTCGTCAACTGCAACACATGCCACTAGTTTGGCTCTCTATTGAAACAAGCCTATGGATTTGATTATGTTCGATTTAATAGTCAAAGAGTTTTCTTTTCATAGTCTGTTCCTCTACATGTTTTCAATTAGAATTTATATAAATACATCTGATGTTTCAAAAGCAGCAAGAAAATATGAATGTGCACCCACATCGGATCATTCAGTTTTTGAAGTCAATACCCTTGACAGCAAAAAAGCAATGCTAAACAAAAGCGGCGCATGTCAGCGACGAATGTTGCAAGTTTAAGCAACTGTTGTTCCTAGCGCCATTCTTTGCTGCTACCTTTGTTTCGCCCGGTCTCCAAGAGCTATAAGAACGATGAGCTGTGGCACAAGCTGGTAAACCACAACCATCATATCAATATGCAGTTGGTCACATTAATCGGTAGGTTCTGTTGGCCTTGAGGAAATAAGCTTACGTTGAAGTTACTTGTTCACTTTCAGCAACCACTGTGCTCGCAACGATGCTACTCCTGCTACCACCGTCGACTAGAGCGGCAACACGTCCAGGACAATGGGTGACCGTTCGGCCACCATGCCCTATTGCTTGTGCCCTTCGCAGTCCGCGCGTCTGTGCCCGCACCAGGACCGGCATGTGTCGTCGCTTCAATAACATATGCGAGCTGATGACGCTGAATCTCCAGGAGCTGGGCAACAGCACGCGCAGGCCGAGGTGGATACACACAGTGGAAAGTGACTGCCGTCGGGTGCCTGGCGTGGGGGCGTCGAATGCGTTCTGGTGCCAACGGGACTGCTCCATTCGTCCGGTGGTCTGCAAACGCACGTCGCCAAATGGCCAGATTTGCGCACGTTCACGCGACGGTCGGTTGTGCAAGCTGTTGGCGAATCTATGCCAGCTGCGCAACAAAAACTGCCACACTCTGCCCCGCAACAGTGAGTGTGCTGCTGCTAATCCATTGAGCACACTTAATTCCCACACCTTTTCTTGCAGATTGGCTGCCGACGGACAGGCGTCGCTGTGCCCGGATGCAGCTGACCGATAATGATATGCCCTGTGTTGGTCTGCCGACCACTACGAGTCCCCCGGTGACAATTAGGCCAGTGCTGCCGCCAACGCCTGGCAATGCTTAATGTCACAAGTGTTGCATGTCCTCTTTTCTTTTTCGTCTTAATAAATATATTTATCAATTTCGGCGATGCAGCCAGAGTATTTACTCTTTAAGTGCAGCCAGTTCCATTTTGCTACAACTTGAATCCATCCGTGGATGCGATGAGTGCCACGCCCATAACGCATGATTCCAGCTGGCTGCCTTTTGCCAGCTGCCCTGCTCTGGGCGAAAATTATTTTATTGAACCCAATTGTTTTTGGCTTTGGATCGTTTGTTACTTCGCGGCGGCAAATTACATTTTATGGCTGCCAAAGCGC
This sequence comes from Drosophila picticornis, assembly GCA_035043845.1. Taxonomy (NCBI): domain Eukaryota; kingdom Metazoa; phylum Arthropoda; class Insecta; order Diptera; family Drosophilidae; genus Drosophila; species Drosophila picticornis. The sequence continues at coordinate 14,445,213 of JAWNMR010000492.1, read as the reverse complement.
CGTTTGTCGGGTTTTACAAACTTAATGGCTTAGAAAACCATTTGCATTTTTTCGGTTGCCCAACTTTTATCAACATTATTGGCGCCGTATGTTTCCGCCGCTAATTAGTGTTGTCTGCATCGAGACTACCTAACAAATATTTTGCCAGCTATGTTTGATGTGACAAGATATACAAGAAGGTAAGCACTTTTCGAAAACATGATAAGGTTTCTGTCATTGCTTAGTAAAGTTTTGCACCGCTTATCTCCAGCCCGGGAGTATGCAACGAGTTTTTGTAAAGCAGAACTTTAAAGCATCCGAAATCAGCCACCAAATTAAAAAAAATTGCATACTTTTGTGCGCTATTTATTTGCCCCACATTCCTCTTCTTGGCCGACGGTCCATCGTTATTGCCTTTACCTTGCAGGACAAGGTTAACTTACCGCAAAAAATTAAACAAAAGGGCCTTTGACGATTGGCAAGTGATTCGCCGAGATTTCATGTTAAATTTGTTTTCGCAAAATAGGTGCCCCATCTTTAAAATCAGCAAAGCACATTTGATTTCAATTACTCAGGTGTGATTTCGACAAAAAACGCACAGTTGACTTCGATAGAATTTAATCAGATTTTATTAAGAGCAAAAATTGTAAAGATTTGTCACCAGATAAATGTTAATCAGAATTAAATTGTTCTTGTGCATTTTGGTGAATGAGCATCATGGTTGCCTTGCACTAATTGCCATTGCTGTCGCAGGAGGTGCCTTTTGTGAGACGTGTTTGTTGAGCAACCAGCAAACGCTCCTCCCTCCCTTACTTATATCGATTCCTGAGGGGCGTGGCTAGCATTTGCATGACACTAAGCACACCGCAACAGCTCAAGTCAAAAGCAGCAGCAGAATGTTGAAGGATGCAATAAATTTGCGTTTAATTATTTTGCATTTTGTTTACTGAGCATTTGGTTGACGGCTACGTTCCGTGGCATCCCCAAAAAAAGGATGTGTCAGGGAAATGGGCACTTCTTGCGTGCTTTGAGAGAGCGTTGCATATGGCGTATTCATGATTTGATTTTTTTGCCGCTTACCTGTGTTAATTTTCCATTGACAATGCTGAGGGACTCGAGGCTACCGCGCACGTTGCGCAGGCTATTCTCCTTGAGCGCCTCCAGGTGCGAGTGCGAGAACTGCAGGTGTCGTATGTGCACGCCCGGCTGGATTACGTCCTGGGAGAGCGATGTGACAGACCTATCAAAATCATAAATGGACAGCGAGTGTATCGGCGCCGAGATGCGTTCCAGCGTTGAGCGCAGCGACAGAGCCGTGGTGCCAGGACACTCGAGGAAAAGTCCTGCGGACGGGCAATCGTTATGAAAATCAGAAATAATCTTAATGCACAACAAGTTCATTTCATGCATTTCAATTAGTCCAAAGAACACAGAGAACCAAAGAGTCTCAAAATGGCCAGAGCACAACAGATATTATAAATATTATTTGCCATGCAGCCGACTTCGCTTAAGCAAGCTTAAGACCAGACAGCCGAATAAAAGGACAGTCACCAGTACAATTGAGTGGGGCATGAGTGTGTTTTGTTGCAAGTGGGTCTGTGCATGAGTGTGGAGTGTTTGTCTGAATACGACAACACACTGCAAAGCCAACGTTATTGGTCAATAAGTACTTAATCATAATCAAGCCTTATTGTGCTGCAGGAAATTGGTTGGCTTCGCTGCTCGGAAAGCACAAGAGTGCTTCTCGAAATGCACACATGATCTTCACATTTCTTAAAACAAAAAGCACAAGGCTTGAGTGCTTTTAAGACACACTAAAGCCAAAATCAATATATAATAGACAAAATGGAATAAAAGTCCAAAAGCATATGAAAGCCACAAATTGTATTTAAATAACATTAATTGAAAGCTCCTATGCTAATCTAATTGCAATTGTTCTCGTTTTTCTAACTGCTCTTGATAATGATATGCATGCTCATGTGTGTGCATTCATTCATTCATATTCAAGTGCATTCTCCACACCACCCACTGTGTGGTGCTGGGGTAAAGCTTTAATTGCTGTTTTGCCCGGCTGGCTCGGCCGGCTCGGCTCGGCTCGACATTGGACTCTGATTTGCTGACGCTCTCTGGCGTCAAAGTAAACATCTTGGCATGCGTAGCATGTGCTTGCGTTTAAATAGTGGTCACACACACACACGCACACGCGCACACACACGCACACAGAGGCAAACACATAAAGACACTAAAGGGATCAAGAGCGTCTGCAATGGACAACGGGGTGTTTCGTGGTGCTTTGGGGTTGCCGTGATTTGTTATTGTGCTTGTCTACACGTTGTTGGATGCAATAAACTTTTGCTCTGGTCGGCTTTGATGCGTTTAATTAGTTCGGTTCGTTTGCTTGCTCGCCCATTTGCACTTACCATCCTCGAACTTGTAGCATGGACAAGCGGAGCTATCATCGAAGCTGGGACACTCAATGCCCGCTGCTCCGCCACCACCACCATTTGCTCCAGCTCCAGCTCCAGCTCCAGCAGCAGCACCACCAACACCAACACCATCACCACCGGCACCATTGCTCAATTCATAGTGTTCTCTTGTATTGCTCTTGCCACTGTTGTGGCCGATAATACCGCTGCCGACTCCGACGCCGACGCCGACGCCAACGCCGACGCTGTTGTGGCCGCTGCTCAACGACCGAGCGATGCGCTGGGACATTGTCGGCACTGCTCCTGTTACTGTTGCTGTTGCTGTGGCTGTTGCTGTTGTTGTTAAAGGTGTTGCTGTTGGCTTGGCAGTTGCTGCTGTTGTTGCTACTGCTGCTGCTGCTGCTGCTGCTGCTGTCGTTGATGTCGCAGCCAATGTCAACCACAGGACAATTGAAAGACAGCCACGTTGATATAGCCTCCTAAACTGCTTTCGCTGCTGCTGCTGCTGCTGCTGTTGCTGTTGCTGCTGAGGCTGCACTCTGGCAACAGTATTGCAATTTCGACGACGTTGTCCTGGGTCTCGTCCAAATTCGTGTTTGTGTTCATGTTCTTTGGATGCCGCAACGGCGACTGCCACTCCATTTATCCCCGTTGTCATTTGCTTTATTTGATGTCCTTGTTCCTGACGTTGTTGATGTTGCCGCTGATTATGCTGCTGCTGTTTCCCCGGCTTTTCCTGCTCTTCCAGCTCTTCCTGCTTATCCTGCATCTGCTGCATTTTTTGATGTTTTGTTCGCTGTTTGTGTGGCTGCTCTCCTGCCCCTCGTATGCACCTCTGCTGATAATTGTTAGCGTTGCTGCCTTTGGGGCAGTTTGTTGATTTCGTGCACTTCGCTAATAAGTTTGTAAGCATTGCAGTTGCAGTTGCAGTTGCAGTTGCAGTTGCAGTTGTCGTCGTGATTGGATTGCTGCCGTTGCACATTTTCGATTTCGTTTTCCACATGCACTCTCCTTCTAGATCTCTCTCTCTCTCTCTCTCTCTCTCTCTCTCTCTCTTTCTCTGTCTGCCTATCTCACTAGATTTCCCACTTGATTATCTCAATCAGCGTGGCTGCATTTATATTAAATATTCTTGTTGATGCTGTCACATAACGCGAGTGTTTTCAGCGCGTTTTTAACCGCACGCCATCTGCAAATAAAAAAGAAAGTCAATTGTAGACATGGATGTATGCGAAAGTGTATTTAAAACTATTGCAGCACATGGAAAGACATGAAATTGTTTCCTATTTGAATATTTATTTAAATATATCAGCAGATGCATTTCTAAAAAGTGCGGGTTGATTGAGTTATGAGCATCTTTACCAAAGTAAATGAGAGCCATAAATATTTTGACATAAGTCTCAGTTATTGCTGGCAGTGCAGTCACTTTTCAAATCGACCCATGAATCGATATGCAAAATGAGCAAACTGATGACAGAGCTTCAATGTTATAAGCAGGGTTACCGTTATCTTTTATCGGGCAGATCTGTTATGAAGTAAAAGCAAGGCAAATATTCTGAAATTAACTGCGTTAATCGGCTCCAACTATTGACTGGGCCAACGCCAACAGAATCAAATTAAAAAAAAATGTTGCTTTTCAGATTAGAAGCAATTATAAAAAGGCATCCTGCAAATGTTGCAAAGGAGCTCAAACACACAACTTGAGCAAAATGCGTTTTCTTATGCCCTTTGCCCAACAAAATAAGATTGCATTTCAACCACAAGCAACTGAAGAAACTGCTGCCTGCAAATGCTGCATGCCGCCATTTTGGCGAGCCGTGCAACCCAAAGCTGCACTGTAAATACCAAAATACTGCGCGCTGACCTTGATGGTATTTAATGCAGTATGTTGCGGCCTCAAGTGCACAATTTATTTGATTAAAATCACACAGAGCATAACGAATTTTGTATTCTTGATAACTAAACTATTAATTAAGACCAATTCCCCGAACATAGTTTTCCAAATTAGTCTCTTTTCCATCTATTTACTATTATTTGTCGCGTTCTCGGACTTCTTTTGCGGATTTTGTTCGATAATTGGCAACTCAGACAAATAAATTTAACATTCGTTTTTTGGCGACAAAATCGCACTTTGTGTGAATTAAGCTCTTTGCAACTTGTGCAAAAGTAAGAGATTATTTTGATGCAGCTAACGAGTTAAGATATCTTCAGAGCCCAAAACAGCTGAAAACAGGCTCTGCTTTTTATTCAATCTTCATATGACAAGGATGATTATTCGCGTTTAAATGTGTGTATTTCTGTGTGTGTGTGCGTGTGTGTGTGTGTGTGTGTGTGTGTGTGTGTGTTCTTCGTGTGTGCTTCTGCTTGATGAGTTCAGTTTGGGAAGGCCTTTGTCATCATTTGGTGACATCGTTGTTGTCCTTAGTTGTTGGAATGTCAACTTCTGGTTTTTGACAAATAATTGTGGAGAGTTCATTCTCCGATTCCTCTCCTTTGAAATGCCCTCACAATCGTCATATTTTTAAGCACAAGTTGAAGAGCAGCAGCTGCACTGCTGTAGCCAATGATTCCTATTTTCAGTAAATCTGCTATTTTGTCGCCTTCCAAGGGGATCGAGGAATGCTCCAATTTTCTGGTCTTGGCCGGCGGCTCGTCGCTATTGCGTTCACCTTGCAATGATGGATCCATGCTCATTTCGCTCAGTTTTCCCTTTTTGGATTAATTAAACGGAATTTCTGCTTTTCTTTTCTTTTCTTTTCTTTTCTTTTGAACTGGGCCTACGACGATTGGCAAGTGACTCGGCAAGATATGCTAATAACTGAGCTTTCTTCTTCTTCTCCTTGCCGAAAGAGCAAAGCAGAGTTGATTTCAATGTGATTTCGACCAAACATTCAGAGTTGATTTCGAAAGAATTTAATCTGATTATTTTGAGGAAACTTTGTGTAAAATAGCCAACGACTCGCAAGCAAAGTCCAACTCGAGGCTTGAGTTCGTTCAGCTTCGCATAGAGGAAAAATGTCAGATGAATGATATATTTGCCAAAGCTGAATTTATCTTAAGGAAAGGGTCGTCACTCGAAATGATTATCAGTAATCGCTCTGCTCAGTTTTTCTAATGCAATAATATGAATTGGAATAAGACTGCCATTGGATTATAGATATTCATTGCACAACTCAATTTATGCAGTTCAAATTAGTTTCGAGTCGAAGACGCTGAATGCATCGTTCTCCTTGCTGACCATTTCTGTTCTCTTTCTTGGCTAAAATTTTGGGGTGGCAGCAGCATTTTTTTCATTTGGTCGCACTTCCGCTTAAGCGGTTTGCATTCTGCTCAGCTCAACTCAACCACAGGCATTTAATGGTTTTCCACGCCCCGCAGCAGCCCTTCCATATTGCGTTCGCCTACATTGCCTAAACCCACTTTCGGCGCCAATTCAGCATTATTATGAATTATTTTTTGCGTGCTTTTCCCGTTTTTGTGAATTTTTCGCGTTTTTTTTCCGTTTTCTCTAGAAAATTTTTTATTTTTTTTCAATTTTAATGCCATGCGCCCCAAGGGAATTTGTGTCAAGTGCGTGAATTTTGCGGGTATTTAGTCTCGAGCGCCTAATTTACTGCCATTCTGGACTACCACTGAGTGGTGGGCGTGATGGTCACGGTGGGCGTGATGGTCGTGGCTGTGGCGTGTCGGTCACATTGGCATGCCATATTATTATTATTTTATTACTCTTGCGTTTCTCTCTCTCTCTCTCTCTCTCTTTGTCTCTCTTTGTCTCTCTTTGTCTCTCTCTTTCTCGCTTGCAGGACTGCTGCTACTTGTTTTCTAATTAATGCGTTTATTATTTTTTTCTTCGCTTGCTCAACATTCGCATTCAATTCCTGCGCCATTAAACGCAATTAAAATTATGGCAGCTAATGCCGTCGTCGCCGTTTGCTTTCGACCTCTGTTTTGGCCAGGCTGTAAGACTGCCAGCCAGTTGGCGCCGCCGTCATCGCCTTAGCCGGAAATTTCGCTTCTGCAATAAAATCAAAGTGGAGAAACTGCAACAGCGACCCGAATATTAATTATTCCTTATTTCCGCTGCTCGCAGCTAAAACAAAAAAAAAAAACAAATCGTGAAAATATGTACAGCAAAAATAGAAGAATGAAAAACAAGCATGGATGGCAACAAAAGTGCAGAAAAATATTTGATTTTAGCTGGTCGCATCGAAATACCGCACAAAAGTTGATGCTGGCCAAAGGCCATTTCAGTAAAGATTTTGTATCAATAAATTCGCTCAATTCGAGCTGCGAAAATCGAGTAAATCAAATCGAATTAAATTCTGAAAAATTCTCAAAATTGCAACTGCCAGCGGACTTAAAAAAAAAAAAAAAAAACATTAAATCGATATACAATTTTCTGCATAAGCGAAAACAAAGAAGAAGCATTTCGCCGGCATTTTTTTTTTATGAAAACCTTCAAAATGAAGTTTTGTGTGTCAAGTGCAGCAAATTAAAATAGGTTTCTTTTTTTAAGCAGACCTGAGTTCAGCTGATTACATCTCAATTAAATAATTTAAGAGAGGCAAAGAGAAAAATGGAAAAATGGAAATGGACTCATGCAAGCTGAACAGGGACAAAGTTGCCGTTGGCGCTCAGCTGACGGCTCAATTTAAGGACATGAAGAGATGCTTTGTGAACCATTTAATTTGTCATAGCCTGCAATTTTAGTACAGTGAAGCACCTGCAAAGTGCGACACGACACATGCCCCATGGGAGGCCTGGTCGATGGGCTTTTGTTTTACGGCTATTCCCCAGATGATTGAACAATATTTCAAATAGTTTCGCAACTGTATTTCATCCCCCTTCGGGCACTTTCAATTAGTGGCCATGGCAACTGAAATTGTTACCCTCATTTTTGTCAACTGGCCTTAGGCTGGAACTGCAGTTGGAGCTTGTCAGCCAGTCGCTCATTTGTTGGTCGGCTGGTTGGCAAGTCAATCAGTCATCGAATTTCAACTGCCACAAAAAGTCATAACTAATAAAATAATGTGAGTTTGAGTGTTAATGTGCATGTGTGTTCATAATTAATTGTTTATTTTTAAGCCGAAAACTACGCCAAATTGACCGAAATCAAAAATTCATTCGGCAATTTATTCAACACTCGCCAGAAGCGAATATAAAATTCTATACAAATGTGCAGCATGTAGAATATTTGTTGAGTAATGCCACAAAACGACTTCATTTTGGCACCGTTTAAAGTTTTTTCAGTGTTTTTTCTCTGCTTTATTGCCGTAGTTTCGACTGACTTTTAGCATAATTTTTTTGTCAGACAGATGAAAATAATATAATATAATATATGTTGCCACCTATTTCAGCCACCCCGAGTGGCACAATGGCTAACAGCTCCTTGGCCTGAGCAGGGATCACAAACTAAAATTAAAAATGCCATATTTATATGCAGCTGCTGCACTTCAATGCATCGCTGCACCAAATGAAACCAAACCAAAATTGAATATGAATATTTGTATTCATGCGAGCATTGAAACTGGCAAATACAGATACTATTTTAGGCCAACTGCAGACTCTGCTTTCAATCTGCAATATCAATAATAAAAGTTGCTCAGTTTCTCTCTTTCTCCTCTTCGAGTTGATTATGATCTTTAATATGTATGCAATTCCGTCTTCAAATAAGATGTGTGTTTCAGGCATTCATATTTCTTTGGAAGATATTCGTACTTTATTTTATATGCACTATTTAAAATAATTAACAAATGTTTGGCCTAATTTTGTGGTTATTTTAGTGGATCTTTTGCTCTGTGTAAATATGAAATTGGGATTAAGATGTGACTCGATCTTCGAGCTCAGATCTGAGCAGTGAAAGTCGACTGATGCAGCTCGTTAGCAATATTTCTGCGCGATCAGCTAATGATGAGCTTTTTTATTAGCTGCTAGCTGCTAGCTGCTAGCTGGAGAAGCTGGGCCAGAACGATGATGAGTTGGCTTTGGAGGCACGGCGGGAGTTTGTTTTGACCATGGATGTGTAGCCGCTCAAGTGAGACTTGAAATGAATTGCAATTAAAATTTAGTTGGCACAGGCAAAAGCAAAAGCAAAAGCAAAATACCAATGAATATAAAGATGAAGTTGTTGATGTTGATGATGATGATGATGATGATGACGATCTCTAATGTCGACAATGACGTTGGCAATAACTTCCAGAACAACTGCGACTCCAACCTCGAAGGTGACTGCAAATGGGAAAGGGACTGAATCTGGAGTTGGAGTTGCATTTGTAGTTTGAGTTGCATAGTTTGTTGCAGGCTCAAAGTCTCAGCTCAGATAACATTAGCGCTGACAGCGCATACAACAAAGGAGTACAGAATAGGGAACAGAGCCAAACAAAAGTGACAACAACAGCAGCAGCAGCAGCAGCAGCAGCAGCAGCAACAGCAACAGCAACAGCAACACAACAACAACAAACAACTTTGTTAATAGTAGTAAGCATGTCATCATTCAGTCAGTGCCACACAGAGTTAGACAGAGAGAGAGAGAGCGAGTGAGAGAGAGAGGGAGAGAGGGATAGAGTGAGGGATACACCTGTGTTTGCCTTTGCATTATATATTGTTCGTCCAACACCACCACCACCACCACCCCCTCCCCCCCCTGCGCCACAACAAAGTTTACTGTTTGTGCCTTATTCCCGCTGTGGCCAACACATCCCCCCTTGTTTGACTCTCTGACTGGCTGCTATTTCATTTTAATGACTCACGTGACTTTCACGTATCTTCCCTTGCAGACAACTCCCAAGCATCCAGCTACAGTTCCAGGTTTAGCTGCATATATAGGAACAGCAGCAGCCACAGCAGTTGCAACAAAACACAACAGCAACAACTACAACTACAACAACAACAACAACAAGTCATGGTAGTTGAAGCAGAAGCAAAAGTATAATCATAATAATAAAAGTTATACACGTAACATGCTATTACATAACAGACACTGACTACACAGACTCTCTCAGCACACACACACTGCCACAGGCCCCGCCCAACGCTGTCCGCCCCTTACACACACACACACACAGACAGACACACACAGTCACACACAGACAGACACTTACATTGCCCTGATATGGGTTTTTACTTAATTTGAAGAACACACGAGTTGGCTGCCTTCTCCACAGCACAGATGAAACATCGCAGGGGCCACTCCAAGTGGGAGGCGGTCTGCAGGTGGTTCATATCTGGTAGGTGGTGCTGCAATGGCTTACGAGCTGTAACTAGATGGCTTGCTATTTACAGCCAGTGCTGTTGGGCCACTCTGCTGCTGCTCACCCACTTCGGGCAGTCAGTCAATTTGGTTGGCATCAACTGATGCCGAGTGATAAGACAAAAACCTGCACTTACAGCTACTATTTGAGATTTGCTGAATGAACGTCTTGCATCGCGGTCGCTCTAAGGTTTCTGATTAGACACTCACTTCGATTATTTCGAATTCAAATTCAGTTTCAAATTTGTCATAATTTCTCTTTTTTGAGTTTACAAATCATTCAACTGTCGAAGAGCAACAGAAACAAACAATTGGAACTTTGCTGTCGGAAAAGCGGAAAATGTTTTATTTTTCATATAATGCACTTCTTAAATAATTAAATTAATAATTAAAAACGTTCCACAATCAATAATAATAACTGTGGAATACTTCGCTTATAAACTTTATTGCCCATCAATAACAGACATCTTCCAAAACAACTTTGGTCTCGAATATACATTTCAAGCTTCATTCTTCTGGCTTTATTGCCGTAGAAAAAATGAATTTGATAGTTGGGCATTGCAAACAATCAATTGAAGCTCTATTTAAACTGTGTTTTCGATGAACTTGTGATGAAAGCGAAACACATCGTCTGATTGTCTGATGGCTGACATTGGAATTTTGACGTTTCGCAAAAATGTATCCTATTGATATTTTCCCTCTCTCTCTCTCTCTCTTTCTCTCTCTCTCTCTCTCTCTCTCTCTCTCTCTCTCTCTCTCTCTCTCTCTCAATCGCACTTCATATCGCTCTTTTTGAGTGTCGCAACTTTACTCGCCTCTCAAAGTGACAGCCCATTCATCACCCCCGATCAGAATCGAGTTTCGGCAAATATGTTCAACGTGTGAATGGCAAGCGCACTGGAAATGGGCAATGTATGAATGGAGTGTGAGTAATTGGCCGATCCCTCCTCCATGGCAGACAGAGATAGAGAGAGAGAGAGAGAGAGAGAGTCAGTCGCTCCTTCGCTAGGCGTCATAGCCTGTGACAGGAAACATTAGCGCCTGGTGTCTGCTGTTTGTTTTTTTGGGCTGCTTCGCTGGCTGGTATAAATTCCATGTCAAATTAAGTTCAAATGTGCTGGGCGAGAATATCTCCAGACAGCCTGCAATATTCAGAGAGTATGCGTGTGTGTGTGTGCGTGTGTGGGTTGGGGAGGCGGTGCGGGGTAAGTGAGGCACATCAGCTGTGATTGACAGCAGCGGAATGCCAGCCGCTGTTAAGACAAACAATCTGGCGGTTTTTGTGGTTTTAAAGCGAAAATGAAAAATGTCAATTTGACACAAGCAACGAGGGATGAAACCATTCAATTCATACACACACACCCCCTCCCCTTTCACATGCATAGCATACAGCTCCAGTTGCTGGCAGTGTTGCAGTCCCTACGCCTTCCAGTTGGTGCCTAGCTCTCCCTTTCCATTGCTTTCACGGTCCATATACGGGTCGCTCTTTAAGTAGATTGTCGTGTAAAACTGACACATTGCGGTTGCCATAGGGTTCCATCAACTCAACCCAATCCAACCCAACCCAACCCAACCCAACCCAACCCAATCCAACCCAGCAAAACCAAACCGAACGTGGCAGCGTCAACAAACTGCTTTTGAGTTTCTAATGAAAATAACAGAAATAGGTTCGTTTTGGTTTTGTTTCGTTTCCATTCCTTTCATTTTGGCCATGGTTCTTCTTCTTCTTGAGGCCATAAGCAGCAACCGCAGCAACAGCAGCGGCAGCAGTAGCAGCATCAAAACAGAGCCAAGCGGAAAAGCCGAAAGCCCATAAAAATCGCGACTACAAAAGAATTACGTGCACTTACTAAATAGCCACAACAGCCACAACAACAAACAGAGAGAAATATCGATGCGTTCCACTGGGTAGAAGGTAATGACAAGGCATGATGGGTGGTGTGGCAGTGGCTGAGGCAGGCGGACGGGGAGGGGGTGTGGCAGGTGTCTACACTCAGCAGCAGCAAGTCCAGCAAGGCGGCTGCCTCGCCGCAAAGCAACAGCAATAACAGCAACAACAGCAACAACAGCAACACCAGCAACACCAGCAACAACAGCAACAACAGCAACGCAAAGAACACCTTTTAAAGTGCGGCCCAGAAAAGGCAGCGAGAGCGAGCAATAAGAGCAGCAATTTAAAGACCATTAGAATTGATTATAATTAGTTGTTGACCACAACAACAACAGCAACAACAGCAGCAACAGCAACAACAGCAGCAACAACAACAGAATCAACAGCTGCTTCACAGCCCCCAGCTGGCTTCCTCCATTTGGTTTGGATGTCGCGTCCCTGGGGGACCGCATATTAGTTATGCATATTAACCTAAAATTAAGTTATTTTTATTTTAAGTGACATTTATGTGTGCCAAACGCTTTTTTATTATTATTATTATTATTATTACCATTGTTATTATGGCCATTGGAATGGAACAGGACGAAATGTCTGTGCAGGAATTGTGATTCAGGCACGATAAGGCGGAAGCACTTTTGGCGTTGGACACCACAAAATATAAAAAATAACTTACGGAAAACATGAATAATGGTTATCGATAACACTAAATATGATATAGCTTTGTATATTTCTAAATATGTCGCAATGGAGACAGATACAAATATCAGTTTATGGCGAGGCAAAAAAGATTATCTGGGATTGGTTTGAAGTCGAGTTGGTTTAAGCTTTTCAATAGTTGGCCGGCCACTTGAGAACACTTGGGTTGGGCGGAGAGCCTTGCCCTCACTCGAACTCGAACTCGAACTCGAACATTCCAGAGCGAATAACGGCCAGATCTTCAGCTCTTCATGCTGGAGCAACAATGGTTTTTCCATTATCCGTTTTCCATTTTCCCCTCAAGTGCCAAATGCTCCAATATGATAAATAACAAAATTTGTAAAGTGACTTATTAAATGGCAGCGGATGTGCTCACAATAATCGTTGTAAAGAGGAGACGGACAATTTGTTTAGCATAGCTGGAGCTGGAGCTGGACACTGCCAGCAAATTCCAGGAAGGTCAACATATTATAACACTAACAACAACAGCAAGAAAAACAATAACAAACCTGTGCAACGCTCAAAATAGTTGTATCTTTTTCTTGCGTTTGTTCCCTTTTCGAATCTTTCTTTTGTTTTTGTTCTGGTTTACCTTCATTCGAGGTAATTTTACTTTGGCGTGTAGCTTGTCGTTCCTGCACCCAGTACATATATATATATTCTTGATCAGCATCACGAAGCGAGCCGATAGAGTCACGTATGTCAGTCTCTTTCTGGGCAAACCAGTTGATCAAACTTGACTCATGTTCGTCTTTTTGCAGGAGACAAAATATATGTCGAAGTCGGTCGCATCTGATTCATGTATCACATAACTCGCATAGGAAATATCGGTCGAAAGACCAAGATATCCGACTCAGACTCAAAATTCAGATCAGACTACTGCTGTTACAAATAGCACCCAAAGGAACAACCGGTTAAAAGATGATGTCTTGTGGGAAACCCTATTTTGTCTGCCAAGTCATGTCAGCTATGCATTCCTGGACACAAAACCATCAGCATCGGACACTATATCATATAGCTTTCACAGGAATCAACGTTTAGTTTTTGAAATTTATGGCCAAATTTAGATGACGGCAATTTGACTCCGCTCTGCAAGGGTATGCACTCTTTGGCTTGCCAGAGATTTATTCTTGTTGTTTTCTGTTTTGTTTTTTCCTTTTGTGATGACTCATTGCCAAGTTCAAATGTCACGGCATGCGGACAGCGATGACGATGACAACGACGACGACGAAGACGACGACGACGATGCCACTTTGGTTCATGTTTCCACGATTTTCCTGGTATTGCCGAACACGCGTCCAACACTCGCTTCGTTATCAGGCCGAAAACATTCCCTGGCCAGCCGCCCGTCTCTCTTTAGATATCCACACTGAAAGTATTTCACGTTGTCGTCACTTTGGTAGCTTCATATGCAACAACAGCAACATCAACAACGACAGCAACATCAACAACGACAGCAACATCAGCAACGACAACAACAACAACAACAACAAACATAAAAAAACCAAACCCAAGACCGAGTGCAAGACGCTGGTTTGACATGGGAACGGCAAAAGTGCCGTTACGACATTATCCGACTATCAGAACTGGACCAGTGAGTTCTCAAAACTGAAGTAGACGCATTCTAAATATTTAATCTTTGAGCCCTGCCTGATCAGCTTTGCTGCCTGATGGAATTCCATAACAATCCCTTTTAGTGTTGTGTTCTAATTTTCATTCATTTCCGTCGACACTTAGTTTATGAGCATTTTTTTCCTTGAATGGCTTGCAAAAAAAAGAGAAGAAAAACAAAAAAAAACAGAGGAAGAGGAAGAAGTGGAAACTGGCAACTGGCAACTGGCAACTGGCAACTGGCAAATTGCCGGTCACTTTTCATGTTGTCCTAAACCAAGTTTCAACCTTTTATCGTTGCAATTCATGTCGTTGTCGTGTCAGAGGCGGTTTTTTTTTTTGTATTTTTTCTTTTCTTTCTCTTTTTTTTACGGTCGATGTTTTCTTTTGCTTTCTTTCGATTTGTAGGCCCAAAGCGCATGAATCCTAAAAATGCTGTTGCCCTTTTTGCTCTGTGTGTGTGTGGCGCTCCGTCCGTATCGGTATGCGGCATCTGTTACTCCGTGTACCATGTTCCATATGTAAATGTATCTGTATTTCTGTCTGTGTGTGTGTGTGTGTGAGTGTGTGTGTGTGTGTGTGCCTGTCTGTGCATGTGTGCGGTTTCCAGGCCAAGGCCAGACCCAACGTTGTCGACGTGTTGATATGTTTATCATTGTTATTATTTATGTTTAGATTTGAATGTCAATGCCTATGCCATCGAAATGGGCATCGACATCAACATCCACATCCACATCGGCATCGACATCGACATCGACATCGACATGGACACACTCATCGACAATGGCATTGGCAATCGAATGCCAGACTTTTTCCCAGTGCGTTTTTCTTCTATTTGTTTTTTTTTTTTTTTTGCTGTTCGAGCTTTTGGCTCTTGGTAATGGAGATGGGAATATGAACTGAGTGTGTGTGTCTATGTGTGTGTGTGTGTGTGGGGAGGGGGTTCGTGGTTCATCTGGGTGCCGCATGTTGCCGGGGTTTATTGTGCGCACTTTGAACTTTGATGGCATTAAGTTGTCAATTTGCGTTTTGACTTACGAAAGACATAAATCGACAGCCGCCAGTCGGCAGTCGGCAGTCAACAGTCAACAGTCGGAAGGCAGCCGGCGTCAGTCGACCCAACCCGACCCGACTCCTATCTTCATCCGTTCCGGATCCAAAGCCATATTAGAATACGAATATGACACTGAGGCTGAGGCTGAGGCTGAGTCTGCCATCTTCGAGCCAAGAAACTTCAAATAAAAAGGATTTGTTTGTTTTTTGGGGGGCTCCTTGGCTGTTTTTAGCTTGGTTTTACTTAATATCGCATAGCGTTTTGGGTTTGCCGGAACAATGGCGAAGTCTTTTAAGACGCGCAAAACTTTTAAGTTTTGATTTTTACTTATTAATGGCCAGCAGTGTGCAATAATTTGTAATCTAATTAGTTCCACAAAAAAAATATAAAGGAAGCAAAAACTTTGTCCGAAAGTGAAAACAAGAACATTAAAACTTAGCAGAACAAAAAATAAACGATAAAAAGTTGAATAAAAGTGAAAATGGAAATGGAAATGAAGAAGTGCAGAGAAGAAGACAAGACAGCTACAACCAAAAACAAACAAAATTAAAAAAAATAAACAGAAAAAACAGAAAAAACACCTAAAAAAAGAAAGAAATTAATTTCCATCGAATTCCAAATGCCACTTGGAAGATGCTTGGCAATCACAACAACAACAGGAACAGCAACCAAAGTCAAACATTCGGGAGACAAAGAAATTTTTTAATTGATTTCACTTAAAGTACCAAATAAAACAACAAGACGAAGAACAAGACAAAAGAAGCAGGAAAAGTACCAACAAAAAAAGCTTTTGTTTTTTTTCGGTTTGCAAGTCGATTTTTGGGAAAGACCGCATCAAGAGCCAGAGCCAGAGCGAAGAGCCATATCCATTCGGAATACACTTGACCATTAAAAAGTAAACTCCAACGCACACACACACACACACACACACACATACAGAGGACGTTATGTGTGAGTCCAAGTGGGCATAATTGGCCATTATGTGGGCCTAAAGACAAGAGCAGCAGCAGCAGCAGCAGCAGCAGCAGCAGCAGCAGCAGCAGCAGCAGCAGCAGCAGCAGCAGCAGCAGCAGCAGCAGCAGCAGCAGCAGCAGCAGCAGCAGCAGCAACAGCAGCAGCATCAAGCTTCAGCAGGCGCTGGCCACTCACCCCCTGGGGTGTGGTGAGTGCTGAGCGTCAAGGGGAAGAGGGGGTGGCTAATTAAAAGTAGCGAGAAATACAATTTGGCAACGGAGCTGCAGCAAGCAACAAAAACAACAACAACGATTCATGGCATTTATAATAACCATAATGGATTCGAACATGTTCAAGTTGAAGTTAGGATTTCATAAAAAAAAAACCCATCACCCCTCCTCTAGTGAAATGGAAACCGAATGGAAATGGAAATGGGAATGGCAATGCCACAGTCAAAAGCATGCCAAATTGGAGCTGGAGCTGGAGCTGGAGCAGGATCCAGAACACTTGATGTATACATATATTTTGTATTTGTTTGTGTGGGTTGCGCAAAAAGTTAATGTAAGCGGATGAGCTTAGTGCAAGGTGTGGAGAAAACAGATGGAAAATGGAAAATAGAAGATGGAAGATGGAAGTTGGACACCTGCTATGGGCATTTGTCCGGTAGTGTTGAGTGGTTGCTCTGAGAGAGCAGAGATTTGAAGTTAGCAGTTGGTCTTGCACTGATTGATTCCGATGCTGAATAGTGTAAGCGCCAGGGGATTAGTGAGTCTCAGCTTGCTCAGCTCAAATTGTGATATTTAGCTGCTCACCTGATCTAACCAGACCTGACCTACACCAATCCGAGAATGGCCAAATAAACAAGATACACATTTGACTTTGGTTTGGAAAAAATGGAAAATTGTGAAAAACAATAGAAATCGATTTCTACGAAAATGTCACTGGAAATTGACAAAAGAATTTCAATTTCTCCTTGAGCATGAAATGTGAATGGAAATGGTTGTGCCCCGACCTAGACCCAAACCTAGACACAGCAACAGATACAGATATAGATACAGACCCACACCTAGTCAAGATGCGTGTCTGACTCTCTATGTAAATTTCCCAATTAGTTGCACAAACAAAGCAAAGAAATGCATTTGCCGGCTGTCATTAATCATGCGGCGAAACTATCTATGTATCTGTGTAAGTTTGAGTTTGACTGTGTGTGTGCGTATCCGTCACAGACCCATCCGAGAGCGGCTCAGCAAGAGTCCAGTTGCGGTTCCAATTCCCAATACTCATTTTTCAGTTGCCAGTTGCCAGTTGCCACATCAAAATTTGTTGGCCGACTAATGCGCATAGCCGAGCCGAAAACACGCACAGCAGAAAAGCAAAAGCAGCCGAAACGAATTTAGACCAAATATAAATATCAAACTGCATTTCGAACTGTTATCGATAAGATATTTGTATTTATCTCTTGCGACTAACTTGACTTTCTCCATTTAAGTTGTGGTTATCGATAGGTCTGAGAACGATATGCTAGAGGATAAAGCAAGGTTGCAACTATTTATCGCACTCATCGCATTGCTATTATCATTTCAGAATACTCAGCTCAATAATAATCTATGAAGCTTTGGGCATGGGGCAAGTTGGCAGTAAAACATAAGGATTTCGTTTAAATGAGCAGTGTCCTGGATAAGGATCCTTGATTCTTTCGTAATCCGCTATTCCTTTTGACGTGCATTGCCGGCAATCGTGAAAATACTAAAACTATCAACAACAACAGCAATTGACTTTGCCACTGCCATTTAGTCGCTCTCTTTGTCTCTCTCCCTCTCTTCTCTCTCTCGCACGCTCACTCGCTCTCTGCGCAGTTGGGAGATCTGCTGATGAACAACTTACGTTAACTCGTCGATCGCACGAAACGATTCGTTTTTTTGTTGTTCTATTTGTTGACTCTCGACGCTCTTGGCGGCGCTCTACGCTCTCTTTGCTCTCTCTATCTCTCTCTTTCTCTCTGTGTGTGTGTAAGTATTGGCTGCTGCTGCTGACTGACTCGGCTGACTCGGGGCCACGACGCCCGCACACACATTTCCAAGCCTCATTCCATAAACAACTGTGAACGTGAACGGTAAACGGTGCGTGCGAAACGGCTCTCTGGTGAACATTTTTTCGGGATCGTCATCGCTAAGCGGGGCTCATCTCCCAAGCAACTAACTACACATGTAGCAGCCACTTAGCAGCTGAATCAAACAAACGAAATATGAAATATGAAAAATTAGAAATGAGAAATGAAAACCAAAAGCTAACAGCGAACAACGAACAGAGTGACAAGTGCCAACAAGAGCTAGTTGCTAATACGATCAATTTATATGATGGTTTTTCTATTTTCGATCGCCGTTTTCCTGTTTCTATTTTTATAGTTTTTTTTTTCGTTTTCTAAAGTTTTCTACTTGTTGTCATACGAACAAGAACGAAATAAACTAAATTATTACCAAGCATTCGAAATATTCTAGCACACATACAGAATTGGGGAATAGAATTGGGGATGTACGAATACCAGAGTTAAGTGAAATCGCTCGAAACGTGCATATTATTCAATTAATTTTTTTTAAATTTTTTTTCGTTTTTTTTGCGATATGTTTTTTTGGTTATATATATATATATATATATGCACATATACATATTTTATAGTTCGTGGCGCGCAAATTCTAGCAAAATGTGTCGCATTTCGAAAACGTTTCTGCGTGTGCATTTCTCTTTGTTGGTGTGTTTCGCTTTGGATTTAGTTTGACCCGATTCCGATTTGAATTTGGACTGTGTAACGAACCAAATGACAAATACGGCAGCAGCCATAACACCAATAACAACAAGCAGAAGCAAAAGCAACAACAAAAACAAAAACAAATTCAAAAACAAAACAAAATAAAGCACATGCATATCTGTAAAAGGAAGCATAAAGCGAGTGAAATAAAATAAAATAAAATGCACAAAAAAAAAGAAAAAAAATAAAACAAAATGTTTAATATTCATATACGTCTATATAGAGACGGATACTATACATATGTACTTAGATATGTATGTGTTGCGAAACACGCGGCATTTTGTTGTTGCTATTGTTACAACAGCAACAGTCGCAGATAATTTATAATCTTACACATTGTGCACGCATACATACAGACATATTTACATTTGTATACAAAACATATATAAATATATATAGTATATAGTATATACACATGTCCGATTCAATATATGCATGCTAGAATAATAATCTTTAGGTTTTTATTATTGTTGCCAACAACAACAAAGTGCATAAACATTGTTTTGTTTCCGAGGGTATTTTTTTTTATTTTATTTTTTTATATTTCACACAATTATTAATTTGCATACCTTTGACCATAAATTCTAAATTACAATATATTGCTAATACATATTTATAAATATGATTTCTCTCTCTCTCTCTCTCCTTAAATTTACAGTTTTGTACCACTGTCCGTGCGTTTTCTGCTTCGTATATTGCACTATTTTAGTTTCGTGTAAACTGTGACTATTCATTTTTTTTTTCGTGTGTGCGAATCTTTCTTTGTGAACGGATTTATCCACATACACGCACAAACACACACATATATAGATATATATATATATATTCTTGTGTGTGTGAGCGAGTGTAATAGTGTGTGTGTTTGTTTGGTGTGCCATGTGAGCCCCTTGCAATGCAAGAGCAGCAACAATCAACAGTTGTCATAATGCCAACAAAAACAACAGCAACAGCTACAACAGCAACAAAAGCAACGACGGCAACGACTACGAAAAAATGAAAGGCAACAAGCGACAAGAAAATTTTAAGCAACTAAATAAAATTTAGATAAAATTCAAATCAAACCAAAACTGGCCAAATCCATAATAACAACAACAACAACAACAACAACAACAGTGATAACAAAAATTTAGAGCGCGGCTCTGAAAGCACAACAGCAACAACAACAACAACAACATCGAACAAGTCGCGACCAGCAAAAGCAAAAGCAAAAGCAAAAGAAATAAAGAGCAAACGAATTCGAATACACATATAATATTTATTTGTATGCTAATTTATTTTACAATAATTCGGTATTAACCCCAAATCCAACAATAACAAACACAACAACAACAATACGAAAAAACAACATTTCGACGGATAAAAAGCCACAACAATAACAATCGCAGCGTTGACAACAACAACAGCAACAACAACAACAACGCATGCCATCTTCTGCCTCTGCGCCTGGGATATAAAGCAGCAAAACGTAAGTTGTTTTTTATGACTTTATTATTATGCTTATACCCTTGCGGAGCGGTTTTTTGATTTTGTCATGTCGTGTGTAACGCACTGAAGGAGACGTCTTCGACCCCATAGAATGTATATATATATATATATATATATAAATGTATTTATATGCATAAATGTGCATATATTCTTCAACCACAATCGTTCAGTTTAATATTTCAGTTTAAATTTATACACATCAATAATGATATCAGCAAGAGTATGTAAAGTTCGGTGTGTGCGAGGCATTTGCTGATATTTCTTGTCTCGTGTTTTTTGTTGTGTTTTTTCGTTTCTTTTATTGCTGCTTGCAAATGTAAAACATGTTTTAAATGCAAATTCAATTAAATTTCACCGTTATTAGGCGCTAGAAGCAGATGAGGGCGGATTATCCGCTGCCATCCGGTTATTTGCAGTTGGTTTGCAGTCCAGTTGGCAACGCTCAGCGCCGAACTATTTGGTGGACATACCCATCCATATCCTTGGGCTTTACCCAGCCAGTCAGCCCAGTCAGCCAGCGAACGCTGCTCACCATCTGCTTCAATGGACCCCTGACTTCTCTCTAATTACGGGCGCGACTCTGCTTCAGCCTCTGCTTTTGCGTCTGCCTCAGCCTCTGCTTCTGCGTCTGCCTCAGCCTCTGCTTCTGCGTCAGCTCCTGCTTCAGCTTCGGCACTTTTAACGGACGCCGACGCCGACGCGGATGCGGATGTGGATGCGGATGCGAATGCAGATGGAGATGGATGAGGAGTAAGCAGAGCGCAGAGTGGCCAGTTTCGATTTCAATCCGCATCGGATCGAAATTACTTTCGTTGACCAGAAATGGTCAGAAAGAGATGCGATGAGCAGAATGAGAGTGTTTATCTGCCATTTATCTAAGTATATCGTACGTGGCTGGCTTATAAGGAAGTATATCCAAATACATACATTGGCCATGTACATTCAATTTGGTAAGACAGTTAAGCTTTATTTGTTTCTACTTGATTTGAGTTCCTCACTTTATGGCCCGTCTTAATTGGTTAAGTTCCCAACATGTTTTACTATCAAAAAGATTTGCAGCAATTTAAACAAATTTGACTTTTGTTTGTGTTTGGGTCACCCCAAATCGCGGCAAGTCGAAGAGTTTCTGTTGATGTTTGTGTTTATAAATGATGAATGATAATGATGGTGATGATGTCATTGGTGTTATCAGTTGGGAACCCGGTCTGAGTGCTATGACTTTCCCAAATACTTGCGTGTGTGTGTCTGTGCCGATCATTTCCTTTAGTCAATTCTCGGCAGCAGCCCCTATGCAACAACAACAAGAAGAGTTCCAATGAAAATTGTTCACATCCGATGCGGCACAGCACAAAGTTCAAATGGGAAACCGACCCTTGTGGCATTGTCAAGGCATTAGAAAGTGTTGCAGACACCAAACTCCAAACACCAACACAGCAGACAGCCCGAAAATCAAATTAGCCACTCAACACACTCGCAGTCACACTCACATTCACACTCATATTCATATTCATATTCATATTCATATTCATAATCTGGCTCGCGTTCATTGTGAAAATAAATCAGCTTCGAAACACGAATTCATTTTCGTGTTTTTCTGTTTTTCTGTTTTTCTGTTCCCTAGCAGCCCCTACACCCTTTGAGCCCCTGTAAACCCTTCCCCCGACGACCAGCACTATTCCTGCATCTTATTGATGGAGTTGCGAAATTGAATTGAATTTAAGGCTGAAGGCGCTCACTGAGAGGCTTTCATCAATCGTGGGGCTAATTGGCTATAAGTTGGTCTGGTTGCCCTGGTTGCCCAACTGGTCGCTGGGCTGGTTCTCCATTTGCATTTGGGGAATGCAAAGAACGTGCCTCGCACCCCATAGAAATGACCTCAGCTTCTCGTTTTGTGTTACAGCCAATCTGCGAGTGTTTCGGTATCGGTTTTTGCTATTTGCCATTTGGCATTTGCTGTTCGTAAATTTTTTTTTTGCACTCACCACCAGCTACTTAATGGCTGCGATCCCAGCTGCACTTCATGAATAGGAATTGTGTAAGATTCAGTTTCCGGCTGCAAGCAACTGAAAGAGAAAAACATAAACAATAAACTTATTACTTGCTGATTGTTAATGCAAAGAATTCGAAATGGATTTTACCTAAAAAAAACCCACAATGCTATCAATAGTTTCAAATATGTAAAAGCAAAGCAAGTTTTATGTTTCCAACAGGTGCTCAAGAAGTGATTTTGTGACTTTAAATATTTTGTTATTTGTTCGCTTTATTTTGAATTAATTTTTGAGAATTAACAAGCAACAAGTTACAAGCGAGCAAAGGGTAAACAGGTTGTCCTAAAAGCCATTTCAATAAATTCCCGGATCACATAACAAGCCAAGGGACTGAAAGTCTGAAGTCTCTTTAAAATACTTTGTACTCCTGTTCAGAAAGCTGTATATATAAAAGATATATAAAAGCAGCAGACAACTTTTCAGAATGTTTATCTATATCGAGCAAACATAGAAATATGTGCGATATATGTATGTACTCTGGAACAGCATCAATAGAGTTAATAAGGCAACAAATCACCCACACTTGGCCCACTTGGCCCACCTGATACACCTGACCTGGCTAAATTAAAATGCCAAAACGCTGGTTAGAATCGCCGTTAGCGGTAAAACATGGCTCCAACTGTCCATTGTAGAACTTCGGGATTTTTATTTAAAATTGTTTTGTTTTGTTTTTGTTTTTTTTTAAGCCTGTGCTGCCAACCGAAGCCCTGCCCCCGCACCAGAAAGTTATTTAAGCATGAAATGCCATGCCGCAAGCAGCTTGTGCCGCACTGAGTCATCGGTGCGTCGTCCGCAGCGATGCGTCAAAGTGTCGACGAACGTCGCACCGTCCGTTACGGGGGCAACTCGGACATGGACAGGGAGACGGCGACGGACAAACAGAAGTCGCAGCGGGAATAATAATTGGGAACGGGGGTGGGCTTGCAGCTCAAACTCAAATAGAGATGGGGGAGGGGGGAAAGAGGGGTAAAGATAGAGAGAGAGACAATGCCAGCAGCGATTTCGTTGCGGCAGCGCATGTTACGCTTTTGTGGTCATTGCTGTTGTTGTTGTTGCTGTTGCTGTTGCTGTTGCTGACGGCGGCAGCGGCATGCGGAAGCCGTAAACAGTTTGGGGCAGGCGATCATCTAATCGCTGGCGATCGCAGTAGTCAACTCAGCCAGTGGCTCAGTGGCTGCCACAACTGGCCCACAGGTGCAGTGGTTGTCTGGCCGCTTGGCTGCCTCATTTGATGCCTTTAGCTGCAACAGCAACGGCAACAGCAACAACAGCAACAGCAACAGCAACATTGGCTATTACAATGCGACTTTTTATTGTTCTTGTTTGCCTCCGCTCGTAATTTACATTACACTCCATGGCCGACAGTCGTCGTTTGTCTTTCTTTATGATGCCTCCACAAAGTCAGAGTCGTCGCAGTCGGAGTCGGAGTCGGAGTCGGAGTCGGAGTCGGAGTCGGAGTCGTCGTCGGTGTTGCAGTGAAAGGGCACGGGGAGCCTCCTTCTTCCGCTGCTGCTGCTGTTGCTGCTGCTGCTGCTGTTGCTGTTGCTGCTGATATAAGCCAAAGCTCAGTCGACGTCACAGCTGAATGCGTCGCTGCTACTTCCGCTTACAATTGTTGCTGTTGTTTTTTATTATTATTATTACACTTTATTACACATTTTATATTCCGTTTTCATTTCTATTTCTGCGCTCGTTGCTGTTGTTCTTTTTGTTGTTGTTGTTGTAGTTGCTGTTGTTGCTGGTGTTTCTGCTGTTGCTGTTGTCGCTTCTGTTGCTGTTTTTGGTAAATGATTTAATTATTTTAAATTCTTGTTTTTTTTCCTTCTTTTTTGTTGTGTTTTCATTTACTTGTTTGTTGTTTGTGTTGTTGGCCACATTTGCATGTGCGACCGGACACGCCTCCCCCAACAGACTCGCTCCCAACTTGTGCATGTATATTACTTGGCTTGTTATTTGGTATGGCACAAAAATAAACTGAAAATTAAACGTTGTCAACCGCAAATGTGACAAGCACTTCATTTTCATGCATGTTAAGTGAGACAAGTGGATGCCAACCAGAGCCTGGCCCGGATTGGTCACCAGCCGCTAAGGGTAACAAACACGCTCAGCTGGCGACATAGGGTCATCCTCTGGTCTACTTTCGCACAGACTTAGCTCTAAAATATATTATAGCAAATTGAAAGTTCCAGGGAGAGAGGCAAGTGAGGACGGGAGAAGAGTGAATAATGCAATTATTCGAACTCTCCCAGCATGAAATTGATGTTCCATTAAACAAAACTTGAAAAATAAAAATCCAAGTTTCCTCAAAAGAATTTATTTCAAAACAGAGCATGTAAGTGCTTAAAAGTTCACTTAATTTAATATTGCTAGTTAACTTGCATCATTTTATTTTCACATTTTTCAACCGACTTTTTTCAATGCACAATTTTCGAATATTGTCAAAATTGTGCACCATGCACCGGGCTTATGCCCCACTGTCCATACATATACACACAATCTATGCGTGTGTGTGTGTGCGTGTGTGTGTGTGTGTGTGTGTGTCAAGTGCGAAAGCATATGTTTTCAAAATGCTAATGTGATGAGAGCCGAGTGGAGTGGACAGGAGCAGAGAAGCGCGTGTTGTGGCTTGCGAATGGTACTCGTTTGGTTAGGCAGCCCAAGGATGCGGGGGTGGCTCAATGTATGCTGGTGGGGGCGGGCAGGGGCGGGGAATGTTCAGCAAATGCTGGTTAAGGATCACTCTCAATGTACATTGCAGTTTTTGCTATGCACAAAATGGAAACGAGTGTTTTTTGCCAACCACACTTGTCGCTGTTGCTGCTGATGTTGCTAATGTTGCTGTTGCTGTTGCTGTTGTTGCTGTCGTTGTCGTTCTTGTTGTTGGCCATGCTATTGCCAGCGGCAACACCTATGACTCTTTGTTGCCCCACGGGGAGGAGCAGCGAATGGGTTTGGCGTGCAGTGTTAATGTTGAGGTTAGGTGCACCCCAACAAGGACGCCTGGCATCCGTTACAGCTGTTTGCGGTAGCCAGCGATGTTTTGGTTGACAATTCTCGTTTTGTGAAATTTTTGTTGCTGGTCTTTTTATCATATTTTGTTGGTGTTGCCCTTGTTGTGTCTGCCGTTATACGTTATACGCACTGTTGTTGTTGCTGTCGTTGCTGTTGTTGCTGTTGTTGCTGTTGTCTTCTTTCATTGTTATTTTCGGGTGCTGCTGTTGTTAGGGTTGTTTATTATGCAGTATGTTGCGTTGTGTGGTCTTTTTTTCAACATTTTATGACTGCGAAAACATGAATAAAAGCCAACGCCAGCAGCAACAACATGACAAACAACATAATTTCATGATCCCATTACCCAAAATAAACCGGAATAGCTTTGAATAAAAATATGTGAAATAGATATGGACGCACACACAGACGCTAAATAGATTTTGCAAGTGAAAACATGTAGTCTTCAAATGGGTGTTCATTTCTACACACTCTTCACTTGGCATTCTTCGCATCGTCGCTGCGCTTTATCGCATGATCAGCTAAGAGAATAAGACGAATTAACACCAACAGCAATAGCAACAACAACAGCAACAGTAACAGCAACACCAACCAGATGCTCGGCCCCAGGGCTACTGTGAGCTGGCAACAAAAACTGCATGTTGCATTGTTTTCTTGTGTTGGTGCGGGGCCAAGAGTCGAATTATGTGAGAAATGTATTAAAATTGGTTGCGACAGCGAAATGTAAGCAAACAAGCAAGCAACAAGCGCCTGCTTCTGCTGCTGCTGCTGCTGTTGCTGCTGCATCGAGTAGTTTTTATAGTGTGCCGCTAACAGTGACGACTATCACTGCCACCCTTTGCTTTATTCTTCATCAGCAATCGCCCACACCAATGCCAGCGATTGCAGCGGGGCCAAAGTTGCTGTTGCAGATGCAGCTGCTGTTGTTACTGTTGTTGTTGTTATTGTTCTTGCTGCTGCTTGCTGTGTGGCATCTTGTGCAGCCGTTTCTCATGAACTGATGGCGCCCTCTTTGCTGAATGGGCGATTGGCCGTGTGACCGTCGCTGACATGTTGCTGATGCCTCTGGCTCAACAGCAACCACCAGCAGCAACAGCAACAACAACAACAAAAACAACAGCAGCAGCAGAAGCAACTAAAAGCAAGAACAACAGCCGCATTGTTGCTGGTTGTTAACGTTGTGTGCTGTCAATGAATTTGTGGTTCAAGCAATTCAATTGAAAATGCAATGGCATTAGGCGATGACGGCGATGATGAGCATGACGAAGGCGAAGACAAAGACGATAACGATGACGCTGACGCTGACGCTGACGATGAGGAGATGAAGTTGACGATGACGATGACGCTGGCGATGACGATGAGGACGAGGACGAGGACGAGGATGAGGATGACGCTGGAGATGTTGCTAACTGAACTGAACGAACAATGCCAATGGATCGGACCAAAGCTATCCGACGACCGATCACGACCAGCAGGCGGCAACCCTTCTGTTGCTATTTGTGTTGTCGTGTATTGGAACGTGAGATGGCAGATAAATCAATACCGGCCACAGCAATAGATGGATGAGCAGCATTGTTGTTGCTCCACATTCGAAATCATTGAACTAATGAGCGAGGCTGTTAGCGGCAGCCCCAGCAGCCCCAGCAGCCACAACTGCAACATGTTGCCCGCAAACAAGACAGACACACGGCAGCAACAGCAGCAGCAACAGCAGCAGCAGCAGCAGCAGCAACAGCAGAAGCAGCAGCAACAGCAGAAGCAGCAGCAATTGTGATAAGCACCGCCATAGAAAGTTTAATGACATCAAAGAGGCACTGGGTGAGCGAGAGATAGAGACAGAGAGCAATAGAGACAGATAGAGATGAAGAGAGCGATATAGAAAAGTAGTCGGTGTGGAACAGAGAGAGAGAGAGAGAGAGAGACAGCGAGTGAGCGAGATAGCGAGTGCAATCTTATGCCAACTTTGTCTAATCGAAATCGAAAACAAACCGCTTTACAAGTCGCAAAAAACAAATCAAATGAAGTGCACTCGCTACCGGGGAGAACAATGACCTCCATCTGATCGTGCAACGGCCTCTCCAGGGGGCAGCTGGCGTCGTGGGAGTGGCAAGGGGGCGGACTGGGCTATATGTCATGCTGTCATGTCTGTGTATATAGATTACAACAAGTGCGCCACTGTGCGACTTTTTACAAAGCCAAAGCTATAGCTAGTATATATATATGTATATATAAATGTATATATATATATATATATATGTATATAGATGTATATACTACATCTATGTATGAAGCAGCATCCTTATGTCCGTTGATAATGATAATGATTGCAGAGAACTCTCCCCATTGAACAGGAGCAGATAAAGGCTTGAGAAGAGTCATGAGAACAGCATTCAATGCTGGTTATGGTTATGGTAACAATTTGAACAAAAGGTAAAGAAATGAAATAGTTTTGGGAACAGTTCAAAGGGAACAGATTTTCAATGTCAGGCACAATCTGGCAAAGTGCTTTAGTAATAGTTTTGTGTACAGTCTGAGATAGGCTGAACTGATTACAATTTGAAAATTACCAGAGAACAGTTGAGGGCGCAGCAGTCTTGAGGAAACCTACTTGGGAACAGCTGAAGGGAACAGATTGCCAATGCTGGGGCAACGATCAGGAGAACAGTCCTGAGTCCATCGAGATAATCGAGTTAAGAGAAATGATAATCCTCAGTCTCCTGAGCCATTTATGAAAATTGACAAGTTGTGGCGGGGACTGATAAATGGATGGTTTTGTTTGATATGCGTGTTTTATGTACTGCAACTCAGATTTATTCGACGGATTGGCAGCGAACGCTTCCATGTATGCCACGAACGGCTCTCAAATCTTTTGGGGTTTCGCACTTGAGTTATCCTTTCACTGCAGCCGGCTTAAAAAGTTTTTCATTGCCCATAAACGTTAACGCACTTGGCTATAATGATATAATAATAATTTATATTTTATTTTTGATTGCTGCCTGCTGCTTGCTGCTTGCTGCTGCTTGTTGGTTGTTGGTTGTTTTTGTTTTTGTTTTTGTTGGCGTGTCGTGGTTTTATTGCCAGCAGTAGAAAACAAGTACAACATTTTGCGTTTAATTTAAACATGTTTATTTTTGTTGTTGTTGTTGTTGTCTTTTGGTTTTTTAATTTTTTTTTTATTATTTATGCATAAGCGCAAATTATGAACGGCAATAAAAAGAGACGCCAAAAATGCCGAAAAATTAATAAGAAGACGAAACCAATGAAAGATGATTGCAAGAGTCTGGAACTGGAAGCTGACGCAGACGTTGACGTTGACGTCGACGACGACGACGACGACAACAACGACGACGACGACGATGTCAGCGCTGGGCAGCGGCGACATTGCTTGGCGCTAATTTGATTTTTGTTGTTTTGGCGGCGCCTCATCGACTGCAGCTGTTGCAGTTGTTGTTGCTGTTGTCGTTGCTGCTCTTGTTATTGTTGCTGCTGTTGTTGTCGCTGCGACTGCTACTGCTACTGCTGTTGCTGCCGTCTGCGGAGTTACATTTTGACATTTAAACGTGTTTTTGGCATTTGACGGCATTTTTAGCTTGTTATTTGCTGCTGCTGTTGCTGCTGCTGCTGCTGCTGCTGTTGCTGCTGCTGCTGCTGATGTTACTGTTACTGTTGTTTTTGCCTTCTTGTTTTTTTTTTTCTCTCTTTTATTGTTAAATTTTTATTATCTTTCTTGATTTGCGCTTTGCTGTTTTTATTGCGCTGTATCTTGTCGTGTGTTTTGTACAAGTTTTCACCAATGTGGCCCACAACTCTAACCCTTCCCTTCCCCAAACATAAACAAAAACAAAAAACAGAAACCACAACAACAACAGCAACAACAACAAGAGCAACAACAATGAGGAACCTGAAAATCTGGTGTCCACTCATTGACGACATAGAAATTTGTCGTCTGAATGCAAATTTTACTTTTATTGTTTCAATGTTTCTACAATAAAACACAATTTGATTGCAATTCGCTGCTGTTTCGCACAGATTGGCTGCAAACGAACCCCTTTTTTTTTTGTGTGTGGGCGTCCCTTACGAGTTGGTCTAAATGTTTCTTGCCTGCAGCCGGAAAATGTTAAAAAAAAACCTTGAATGAACCAGGACAAACCTGTTTGATTTTCAAATCAACAGCATCGAAAGGAAAATAAAGCAACGCTCATCACAGATTGAAATAGACAAAAAACTCATTGCGTATGATAAGGATGTGCGAAGGATGGGCGAGTGGGCGAGTGGGGGAGTGGGGGGAGGGGAGGGTATATCAGTTACGAAGGGGGAGTCCGTTTGTG
Organism: Drosophila picticornis; assembly: GCA_035043845.1. Classification (NCBI taxonomy): domain Eukaryota; kingdom Metazoa; phylum Arthropoda; class Insecta; order Diptera; family Drosophilidae; genus Drosophila; species Drosophila picticornis. The sequence continues at coordinate 14,415,677 of JAWNMR010000492.1, read as the reverse complement.
TGCGGGTGGGTTGGGTATTCGCAATCGATTCAGGCAACGGCTCATCGAGGCGTACAATTAAACTGTCAAATTCAACAAATAACTGGATTTGTTACATTGAATGAATGTTACATTGAAATGGACAAAAAAAAAAAATATTGCCCCAGCGCATGGGTGAAATTTTCCAGCAAATGTCAAATGTCAAATGACGAATGGCAAGCGGCGAATGGAAACGAGAGCCAGTGCTTAAAGCTCCTCTATTCAAGGTCTCCAGCAGCGAGTTGGACTTTCAGCACAGTCGAAAAAAAAATAAATCATTCTCAGATAGCCCGCAGAATGCTTTGTAATACTGTATAAACAACTTTAATCGCCGCTCGAATTTGTCGTTCTCGTTGTTGTTGCTCTCAACTTGAATTTAATGTAAAAAACACAACAAAAAAAATAAAAAAAAACACATAATATAATAAAACTGTGATGCTCTGTGTCTGGAATTCTCTACTCAAGGTCTTGTGCAAAGGGTTATCTTGATAGGCCAAACGCCCACAACTTCCACTTCCCAGTTCCTCCCAGCAACAACCAGCATAACATTTGCGTTTGAAGCGTTTGAAGCGTTTGAAGCTTACAGCCTCATTTTGTGGGGACGCATTTACAAAAATGCCTCATGTTCTTTTAAACATCAGCTTACGATTAACAAATTGCGGCAAAAGTTGCTAGAAGCGAAGCCTTTGCAGTCACCAGCTGAATGCTTCCAATGAATGAGTTCAAAGATTTTGGTTCCCTTTTTTTTTAATAAATCTTAAAGAAGAAGTGCTCCCAAAAAAAACAAACTTTAATTGAGTCTTGCTATTAAAATAAAAAACAGGCTCGGACTTATTTCAATGTTGAATATTAATGCTAAGCTTATTGTAATTGTTTTTTTATGGAACTTGCCTGTTCGAATATCTAAAGCTACTTTAATTGAATATTCTTATTGTTGCAGCAGAGCCCAAACTGCAGGCAGACTGTGTAAGCGGGAGAGGGGAGCGAGGAGCATTCACATCCTGTGCAAGGCTTGTCGTCCACAAGAAGAAAAAATATTAATATTAAAAACTGTTGGCGTTGCATTTGTTATTCCTGTTTTCATTTGACATATATGTCGCCTGCCTTGGGGTGAGTACACACACACACACACACACACACATTATATATATATTTATAGAAAAAATATATATTTAAATATAAATATATAAGTTTTTTTGATTTTTGTTAATTTGTTGCGCTCGCGTATCTCGCGCTGATAATTTTCGAGCCATAAATTGCATAAATATTGCATTTGCAGTTGCAGTTGGCATAGCTCATCGCTTGCAGGCTAAAATATGTGGTAGGCTGTGAGTGGTAGGTGTGAGGGGCCAAGTGCTGATTGTGAATGGGAGAGCTTCCCTTATAATTGAATTGCGTAAGCATTTCATTTTATTTTATTTTGTTTTGTGTATAAATATATAAATATGTATTTTCAATTTTTTCGCACTGCTGTTTTAGTTGATTAAACACAACTGTTTACGTGCTCGTTTCTGCTGGAAATGCATTTCAGGGCGGGCAGAGCTTTTCCACGATGCGACTGTTTCTTTATCACAATTGCCATAAATAACGAGACTGCCCCGAAATATTTCGGTGCGCATAAATATTGTCAATATTGTCGTTGTTGCTGTTGCTGTTGCTGTTGTTATTGACAGTTGTTGTTGCTGCTGCTGCTGCTGCTGCTGCTGCTGCTGTGCATTGAAATAAATATTACAAGATCCAAATTAATGATTCGACGCTGTACAATTGGTTCAATAACATTTCAATTGTGCTCATATAATTTTAATTAAAATTAAATCGCTTACAACAACAAAAACACTGTGCGAACACATAATGAATTTTAAATGTTGCGTCGATTCGGAACTTCGAGCCTCAGCTCGAGTTCGCTGTGCTGTCGAAATTTGCCACTAGCGGGGTTAACCAACCAACGAAGCAACCACAGCTCAACCCGAGCTCAAGCTCAACCTTAATGCATGGCTTGGAGGAGGGGGGTGGGGGGTTGGATTTGCATTTAATTGGGTTTACCAGTGCTGCATGCCTAATTGCTTGTAGCCTGCACAACATTTATGCCAAACACGCAGTTTAATTCTTAACCTCTCCCCGCCAACGGCGAAGGTGGCTTCAACTTCAACTGAGAGCAGCAAACTCCGCACCCGGAAGCAATAGCGCAACAACCCAAGCAGTGGCCAGAGATAACAGACCAACCAACAGCCAGACGATCAGTCATACAGATCATTGAAGCCCCTCTTGCCACGCACAGCCACTCGCAGCCACACAGCCACACAGCCTCAACGGTTGCTCTTCCTCTTCATTCTTGCCCCTGGACTGCAGAGTGTTCTGCAAGATCACATAAATCTGTGACAAGTTTAAGCGATTTTATAATTACCACACAATAATTCATTTGCATGTCACAAATAGAACCAGAATGTGAACGTGCGTGTGACAACAGCAGCAGAAGTTAAAGGCTTAAAAAAAAAAACAGAAACACATTAGTTGAAGAGGCAGTTGCAGAAGAAGAAGCAGATAGTCGCAGCGGAAGTGCGACAAGTTGCGAGTTGGCGAAACTTTGCGCAAACAATTTCTACGATTACAAATCAACTCATTTGAATATTTGGTAATCTGCATAAGTCAATGGTCGCTTTAAATCTTTTCAATTCTAAAGGTAGCCAAATGGTGTTTATCACGGACATCAGACATGGGTGTAGGCTGACAGGGGTCGGTCAATTGATTTGAATTAAACATAGGCTGGAAAATCATTTAGATAATAATAATAACACTTCTTTTAGTTAGTACATTCCCACAACTAGGAAACTTCAACTCGCTTGCTTGAAAGAAAATATTTTTGAGTTTATTTTTGTTTTTGTTTTAATTCTTGTTTTGTAGTTCGCAGTTCGTGGCATGGGTCCAAGCCATTTAATGTAATAACAATAACAATTATTTATCAATTAAGCAGCTACATTTAATTCAATTTGACTCCGCTGCCCCCGAACCCGAACCCGAACCCGAACCCGATGCCGATGCCGAGCACGATGCGAGATTATTTAAATTTTATTATTTAAATTTTTTTTTGTTTTTTTTTTTTCGCCAACAATTTTACTTAATTTATGTGTAAAAGTTCAATTGCTCTCAAAATGTCAATAATTTGCTGTGGCTGCTGTTGTTCGTTTGGGTTATTGATATATATTTGTTGTTGATGTTACTGTTGTTGTTGTTGTTGTTGTTGTTATGTATTGTCAGCTATCTCATGAATTTTGCATGTGGCAATTTATTTATTGATTTACTTTACATTCAACTGCTGCCTCTGCGGTTGCAACAAAACTAACTAACTACAAATACAGCGAGTGCCATTCTGTCAAATGTGCTCAATAATAAATTGACACACACACACACACACACACACACACTCGCACACACACACACACGCAGATGAATGGCTTGCACATTTCCATTTGTTTCACATGGCAAATGAAAACGTGTCAAAGGTGTTCGCAATTTTGCAGTCAATTGGCATTAATTGAGTGTGAACACAAAAATATATATTTTGTGAATCGTCATTTCCCTGAGTGTGCTCCCATATGTGTGCGTGCGTGTGTGTGTGTGTGTGTGTGTGTGTGTGTGTGTTATCTTGGGGAGCGAGCACTCTTGGGTATCACACACCGACATTCACATGGGATAGTTAGAGTGTCCTCAAATTGCGTCGCGCAATATGCAAATTGATTTGCCAAACAATTCGTTGCATCATTCAAAATGAGTTGCATAAGCCACAATGGCAATTGGGGCCCAAATGGCAACCAGCTTTAACTGTGCATTGCCGCATTTTCACAGTCTTGTTGCACATTGGAATTCATTCCCATTTATCGAATTTAATGCTTGCCCCAACTCCATGCAACAAACTGATTAAATATATTTTCAAATCCGATAAAACTTTACAATGAAAAACGAATATATATTCCCATATATATATTCGTGATCAGCATTCAAGTTTTAAATTTAAATTCCCATTTATGCCGCGCAGATCAAGTTGATCGTATTTATATATCGATGTTTATCGATATCCGATTGCAGTAAAAGCAACCATTTTAGAGATGTATCTTTCCAATCAAGATTGCATACGCATTTGCATGCAACACATGATTATATTTTCATACTTGCCACTTTACACACATTACATATATATATATATATCCTAGTATATCCTAGTCCAACTCTTCAATTGATAAGGAATCACTTTGATATTTGCTACCTGCAAGTTGGGGTTGGGGTTGTGATAATGCCAAGACAGAACCTCGAATGTCAATTGTGAGCAGTTTGTTTGGCGCCTGGGCTAGTTGTTATCAGGTGGACTGACTTAAGTGGCAAATAACGAGCTGACACTGCTTTCGAGGTTGCTTGGTTCGTTCCTCTCATTCCACACACGTGCATATAAATTGCCGCAAAATGATTTGATTGGCATCGGGATACAAAGTACTCGTAACTTATGTTGCCAAGTTCTCGATTGTTTCGTCAAATAGATGGCCGTTTTTTGTTTTTTACTTGTCCACTCGAATCGACACTCACGAATACTTATGCGAGTGTGAAGCACCCTATCAGTTAATTGTAGTGCGCAACTTTCACATGCTGAGCAAATAGAAATCTTGCCACGGAGATTGAGATACATGCAGATTCTTCAACTCGAGTGCGGCCCAATCCACATTCGTTGTTAAGGTCTCAAATCTGAAAATCGATTTCGACACAACCCAGCCTGTCCGTACATTTGCCCATTATGCCGCCCACAAAAACAGCAATAAATATACAAAAAAAAATAAAAAATAAAATAAAAAATGAACAAAAATCAGACATCAAAAGTAGCACAAATGAAGGTTTGGCCTTGAATTCTGCGCTCGATGCGTACGAAATTTCATAAAAAAAAACATAAATAAATAAATAACACCAGCAAGCAAAAAATACAACCCGAGCAACTGATAAACAATTGTTTTCTCTTTTTTTCTTTTGCCGTTTGATTATATTTTTTTTTACTTATTTTTTTTTCCATGACTTGTCACGAATTTGTGTGTTGATTGCTTGCGCTTTAAGTGCGCATTCGTTGCCAAAATTACATAAACACAAACTAAAAACAATTGACAAAACTTGCTAAATGGAATTTTAGGCAACAAACAACAAACAACAACAAACAACAACAACAACGAGCCGCAGCAACAGACAACAAAACAGACAAAAACGATGTGGGTTGAATACAAAATAGAATTTCATAAAACATGAAATTGTATTTGATTTAATTTTCGATAAATCGGAATGCATTTCATCAATGCAATCGCTGCTTATTTTAATTAGCTAATTTCAATTGATTGCTATGCAACCGTGCCCGGCGGGGAGGGGTTGGGGGGTTGCCTCGTGTGCTTGCACGAAGGGGTGAAGTTGGCATTGGCTACACTGCTCACAAATGTAGTGCGGGTTTGGGGTTTTTTTTCTTTTCCTATTTATCTGTTTTGCGGGCTTTGTGGAGAGAGATGGAGTGTTGCTGGGGGGGTAAGGCAACATTTGTTGGCATACATTTTAAGTAGGTGTTTGGTTTGGCCCCAAGGCCGGAACCGGGAGAGACCCAAATTTACTATCTGTTTTCTTTTTCTGTGCGCTCTTGGTAATTCCACATCCACATCCACAGCCACAGCCACATCCAGTCCCAGTTTTAGTTTCAGTTCCGGTTTCGGGAAGGCCGCAAAAACCGCATGTTGCCAAAAAGTTGACAATATGCCCATTTCAATTTACGACTTTCTGTGTGTGTGTGTGTGTGTGAGTGTGTGTGTGTTTGCTTTTTATGATTACTAAATCTACTAATTGGTCGGGCATTTTATGTTTGCTTCTCGCTCGTCATACGCTCTGCTAGCCCACAAATATCGAACCCATTTCCCCATTGCCTAGAAATAACCGGCATAACCCATACAAGACAACAATTCAGTTCTGGTCATTCTGTTCTCTGTGTCATTCTGTGTGCGCCACAAAGCCTTAACTGTGATCATAAAAACAAGAGGAAAAGAGCCGATAACCGACGCTTAGATACCCTTGCACACATTCAAATTTCGTTTTTCAATTGGAGCAGAGAGTTGTCAGTTGACGATGCCACATATTGCAAGTCAAAGATTTATTAATTCACTGATCAAATTGACATACCCTCTGGAAGGGTATAAGATGTCCAACGAGGACTGATGAGCCTTGCACTGCTTCTTGTTTCCCCCACAATGACACTCTTAAGTTTTCAATGATATTGCTACGAATGCTGCTCGAGGGGAGCAGGGGCTGAGTGGGTCGGTCGTAAAGTGCGTATAAATACAATTATGCCTCTTGCTGAATGCCAGTCAAATGTTGCCTGATAAACAAGTAAACTTGTTGTTTTTAGCTACTGGTCTTTGATTGGCCCCCAAAAATGCAGTTGGGACCATTTGTTAGCGCCCAAATTGATGGACGTCAAACTTATCGTCAAGTTGACTGCTGTCCGTCTATTTTTTGGCTTCTCTGTCTCTGTCTCTGTCTCTGTCTACCTGTGTGCTTCTGTCTTTCTCTGTCTTTCTCTGTCTGGCAGTAGCCTAAGAAAATTTATGTGCCTCCAGTCGACCTTATCGATGCTTATCGGTTGGCCCTCAGAGGGTTGCGCACTCTCATTGCTCTGTTGCATGCAATTAGACGCTATCCATTTGTGAGGTAGTCTCAGAAGCACACACACCGACACACACACACACACACACACACACACACACACTGCATGGGCATGTGTAAAGTTTGTTTCACATGCACTTGTTGTTTTTGTATTCTTGTTGTTGTTTTTTGTTTGTGTCTATCTTTAGAATTTGGCCAGACAATGACCAGCAGCAGCAGCAGCAGCAGCAGCAGTCTAACACTTTGATAAACCACAGACGCCCGTGAGCATTAAACAAGCCAGCAACAAGAACAGCAACAACAACAACAACAGCAGCAACAACAACATCAGCAGCAACAACAGCAGCAGCAACAACAGCAGCAGCAGCAACAGCAGCAGTGATCATAAAGCCCGCCGATTTATGTGCACGTAAGCTGCCCATATCTGGCAGATATGTATATGCAAATACAGACGAGCTGCAGCTAAACCAAACACGGACTGTTGGCATTTGTCAGTTGACTGTTTGCTGTTGCTGTTGCTGTTGCTGCTGCTGCTGCTGCTGCTGCCGCTACTGCCGCTGCTGCTGATGCTGATCTTGCAATTGTAGCGCACAACCACAACAACAGCAATGGCAACAATAAGCGGCGTCTGGCATTGAGAGTGTTAATTGAATTGCAAACAGCAAAGCGACGCAGCTTGTGCCGTGAAGACCTTCAAATCGTATCGGCAGCAGAATCGGGTCGAGATAAGCGTTGGAGCCAGCCCTGTCAGTCGCGATGTGGAGCAGAGCTTGGAGAGAGTAGGGGATTTATTTCAGCACTGACCTATGTTATGCTGAGCATCTCTTGGCAAATGTATCTATCAGATACACCTGTAAGCGGCGATAACAGAGCGTTGCTGCCTTATCTGCTGATAAGCAGCCGGAAAAGCCCGACCAGAAGATGTTCTGGCCTCAACACTCACGCATGTTTGTGTGATAGTGTGAAGAATGTCGTTTTCGAAGTGATTTGAATAGTTTTATCAACAAAAACTTGCTCTAATCTGGCTCAGACAGCCACTATCTTGAACAGCAAGAAGCATCTAAGTAATTTGGCAACATTTTGGATAAGTTAACAGTAGGCGAGACTAGCTAAGTGTAACACAGCAAGCCAAAACGATAGACAGCAAAACACTTTGTTGGCAAGATTAGATCAATGTTCATCAATATATCATTTGGCATTCCGATCGATGCATCGACGATCTGTTATCGAGTGGCGCCCTTAAGGGCAGCATGCAGTTCCGTGTGATTGAGCGGATTGAGAGCTGCTGCTGTGCTGCGTTCGGTTTGTTTGCTGTTGCTCGCTTATCTATCGGACGCATGCTGCATGCAACGCAAGCCGGCAATAATACCAGATTGCCCGGATCAAGTACATTGCATGGCAATTAATCGTATCAAGGTACAATTTTCTTGTTTGCCAGCTATCAGCTATCAGCTATCAGTGTGCGCACACACGGCCAAGATACAGATGCAGAAACAGATACAGATACAGATGCAGAAACAGATACAGATACAGACACAGATACATTTCTCAGATACTTTTCACCTTGCTGCTGGTGCTGCGATAACAGCCACAGAATCACTTCGCCATACAATGCAAGGACGCAGCACGTACGCGCATTCGAGCTGATCTCTCCCTCTTCCCCTCTCCCTCTCCCCCTCCCCCTCTCTCTCACTCTCTCCTTCCCTCTGTTTCTCTCAGTGTGCGTAACTGTAACAATTGTGGCTGTCAGCGTTCAGCGTTCTTGTTGCCGCTGGAGTGGATCAAGGCTGCAATGACTGCACAGGTAAGCGACAAGTTCCTACCTGGCCACACTGTTCCACGCTGTTCCACACTCCGCACACCAATTCAAATCCGCTATGTCCGCATTGCTTGTGTTTGTTTTTGTTTATCTAGTTGCCCGGTGTGTGTGTGTGTGTGTGTGGCAAGGATCGTTGCATTTCACAAGTGGCAAGCAACTGATTTGCCGCCAAATGGCAACTGCCACAGGCAGCGAGAATTCTTCAAGCATCTTTTCAATATAGCCTGATACGATCATATATAATCCCCGATATCGTGGCCATAAATTGTAGCGCTTGTTGCGCCTGTTGCCACTCCGAGCTCCGGGATGTTGCTGTTGCTGTTGCAGTGCTGCAGCGGCTTCTGGTTAGCCAAGTTGCATAAGCTTATCTTTCTCTCTTTGACCCGGCTGCTCATCCGTCTGTCGTCTGTTGCTTCTCTGCAATTTCAGCTTACATGTGTATCTATCTTTGTCGCTCTCCCGCTCTCTCTCCCTCTCTCTCTCTCTCTCTCTCTCTCTTTCTCTAGTTCTCTCTCTCTCTGTTGCTCTGCACCTCTCTCTCTCTCTGTCTCTCTGTCTCTCTGTCTCTCTCTGTATAGTTCTTTATTTATTTTTCCGCTCTCGCCGAATGTTTTGGTTTCTTGCTAGCTCGTCGACGTCATCGTCGGCGTCGGCGTCGGCGTCGGCGTCGACAGCAGCGTCGACGTCTTCTCGGCGATTTGTATGTCTATTAGTTGATACGAAAATTTTGTGTATTTTCTACTCAGTCTGCATTCAGATCTCCAGCCAAACAAGTCACACAACGCGCCCTACACAAACATTTTCAAAAATTTCGAGCCAAAAAACAAGCATTTACTAAACGGTTACTTTGTGTGTTTATTACTGTTATTGTTTTTTTTTTTTGTCACTGTGTTTGTGCTCTTTTTTTTTTACTTTGGTGCATTATGTAAAATGTTTTTAAGTCTTAAGCTTAATGCAAGTTCGGCTTGAAATACAAATTAAAGGAAAAAAAAACAGATACTGCTTCAGCTACAGAAATCGACCTTGCACTCATTGGATACACTAAACTGCTGCTCGAATTAACGCCTTAGATCATCCAACTATATATATATATATATATATATATATATATATACATGTTTATAATCCAAGTGAGTGAATGGGAAATATTTTGAGATTGTTAATTGCGTTTCGGCTGCTTTGCAAATAGTTTTCCACAAACTTGTCGAATAATGCGCAAATTAAAAACTGTTAAGTGGAAAACATAAACAAATTGAGGGGCGGAGAAAATGGCAAAGTGCTTGAAATGTTGTGGTAATTAAGAACAGAGATACAAAGATACACTTTACAGGCAGCCAGACACCTGTGCCGAACTAACTGGGTGACGAGAGATACATTTCGTTTTGGGAAAGTAAACAAACGCTGCTGTCTTAGGAGTGTTTTGTAAATATAACAGCGAGTACAATGGCAGAGAGATGTGGTGTTGGTGCTGGTGTTGGTGCTGGTGCTGGTGCTGATGCTAGTGCTGATGCTGGTGCTGCTGCTGTTGATGGTATTGGTTTTGTTAATACAACTGGCAACAGATTGAGGCAGCTTCAGGTTCTTAGAGACAACCTTTTTGGGCTGGCCGACAGGAGGCTGATGGCGTTGATGGCGTTGATGGCGGGGGGTCATCCCCAGCCATGACCTCTTCCATTTGCCTAGCACTTGCTTGCTCCAAGCGAATATCGAATTTTATTTTGGCTGTATGAATGAAGTGAGGCAGGAGCCAAAATGAAAAGCACATGCAAAGCAATCAGCAACAACAACAATCAACAATCAACCATCAACAACAAATTTGATGCCACAACATTTTTACGCTTACGAATTTCGAACTCTTTGTTGAGTGTGTGTTTCTGTGTGTGTGTGTGTGCGTATCTGTATGTGTGAGTGTGAGTGTGTATTGTGTATTGTGGAAAGCCACGCAGATAAAAACTCGAAAACAATAACAATATGAGCCAAGCAACTGCCAAAAGTTGCCCTAACACATTGCCAGGTATGCCGACTGTCTCATTCAAATTGTCGCTTGTCGCTTGTCGCTTGTCAGCTTGAAAGCAATATTTTATAAACTTTATTGAAAGGAATTTCAATTCGTTTCTTAGACAGAAGATAGAAGATAGAAGATACTGCTCCATATATCAGACTAAGCTGCTGCCAAACAAGTTGAACTCACTCCAAGGGGATTCCTATGCAAATGACGGGACAAGTCCCATTGGAGCGGGGTGGGAGAGCTTAAAATGCATACAATGGAGTATGCAGGGCATGTATTAGTCGACTTAAGGTTAATGTTTATGCTCCTGATTGGTTCTTGCACGCGATTCGCAGTATTGTTTGATTTTTGGCCTCTATTCGATGGCGATTGCTGTGGTTTGTTGCTGTTGTTGTTGCTTGTTGTTGCTGTTGTTGCTGTTGTTGCTGTTGTTGTTGCTTGTTATTTCTGTATTTGCTGCTGCTGTGGTTTGTTGCTACCTTTTAATTTTGTTTGAGCTCAATTTCGTGCCTCGTTCGACGTTCAGCCGGTTTTTGGCTGGCCTATGTGCGACTAAATGTAAATCGATTCGAATGCGTTTTTATGAATTCGGCACGCGTCTGCGTGCGCATTTCAGAGCCACACACACACACACACACACACACACACACACACACACACACACACACACACAGACATACATCGGTTCATGTCAGTGACTCTCTGTTTACCAAAGACTGTGCCAACTTATTGTAAGTGGCAACAGAAACACGCACACACACACACACACAGAGCAGGCACACCCACACCCATACACAACACACTACACACAACACACATGCAACACGCAATCAGGCTAGTTGCTTGATGTCTGTCTTTCAACGCCACCTGTATCTCTGTTTCTGTCTCTATCTCTGTCTCAGTCTCTGTCTTCATCTCTGTCTCCATCTCTCTCTCTGCAGCGTGTCAGCTGGCCTGCCATTCAGATGTTGTGCTTCCCCCCCTCTCCACAAGCCAACCCCAATCCCAATCACCATCCCCATCAATAATAAACCTACTGACCACTGATAGAAACCGAAACTTTAAAAACGAAACTCGAGCAACACGTCTGCATTTGCGAATGATTTCTGAAATGTGTTTCTTGCACGTTGAGGTTGCCATACCCTGTACTCATTGAATGCAGATCTAATTTCAAATTTCACTCATCTGTGCATGCGATTACAGGGTGACTGCTAGTCCAGCACTCCCGTTCGGAGTAGGCTTCTTTCATTTGGATTTGTTTTTCAATGGTGATCGATGATTATTGGCATCGGCTTGTCTCGGCTCGTCTTGGCTTGCCTTGGCTTGGCTTGCCTTGGCTTGGCTTGGCTTGGCTTGGTTTGGTTTGGTTTGGCTTGGCGAGCTAAGCGGCATGCCACCTGCTGGCACATCCATTTAGCAGACGCTGCGTGGTAATTGAAAACGGCTCGTAATTGCGTTTCTCACGCCTTTTTCACACGCAACTCAGCTTGTTTGGAAATCAGTTTTCAATTTCCAATCTTGTGTGCGCTGTGCTGTTTATGATGTGTATGTGAGGTCTTGAGGACGGACCTCGATCATGCCTCATTTAGCGGCACTTCGCCGGCAATAGGCAGCAATTTTGTTGCTGCTGTTGTTGCTGTTGTTGTTGCTGTTGTTGTTGCCCGCCGATGCTGATGACGATGCAGATGCCGATGCGATCGCAATGCGCACAATGAGCAGCGATTGTTTGTTTGCATTTTATAAGTATTTATTAGATAAGTTGTGCTGCTGGAATTCAATTAAATCGAATCGCTGAGACGATGATGTCAGTTAAGTGCTGCACTTGCAGTTGCAGTTGCAGTTGCAATATTGTGAAATTGGTGCAGTTCACAGATGCGACGCCAAATGCCAAATGCCAAACGCCAAACGCCAAATGACGAGTCCAACTTTGGTTTTTTCCTTCCTCCAGTTTTTTTTCGTGTTCTTTGTGGAATTCGAATTTAATGATGCGATCCACCAACAGCAAACAACAATTTGTATAAGAATGTGTACTATGCATATAATTAAGTACATTTGTATTTAGCCAATGCGCATGTATGGATTAATTACTTGGCTAAAAGTTAATTTATGTGCAAATTAATTCTTCACATTCAACATTATCGACATTTATCGGCATCTGTTATTTCCTCAGCTGCTAATAACAATGATGCTGATCTCATTGATATATGCGATGAAGTTAGTAATACCCGTAGTCGTATATTATATCCATTTGCTGATTGCCTAAGGAGTCTGTGTTTTTTCTCTCTTTTTTTTAATTGCTGCAACAGCAACAGCAACAGCGATATTAACAGACCAACGGGCCACGGCCAACAGGCAACGGTTGGCTAAAAATAGCCAAACTTGGCGGCAGCATCACTTTCCCCCTTTTGGTCAAGTTTGCTAAAGGAATTTCAATAGCTGGCTTGATACCCACTAAATAATCCGGTAGTTTAGCATGAACTGTAACGGTTCTCAAGTGCGTTGCCAACAACAGCAAGCAGCAAACCAACAACAACATCAAGTAAACAACAACAGTTACAGCGACAACTTGGCGTCCACTGTTGCTGTTGCTTGGCCATTGGTAAAGGCCGCTGTTTGGCTGCTTGATCGTTCTTGACTGTTGTTGTTGTTGTTGCTGTTGTTGTTGTTGTTGCTGGTGTGTTGCGGTTGCCAAGCTGAGTGATTGTAAAGCTGGCAGCAGTTGCTGCTGCTGCTGCTGTAGCTGTTGCTGTAGCTGTGCGGTGGCTGGGCAAAGCTGTTAAACGACTATGAAAACTAAATGACACCACCGCTGGCAGCACCACCACCGCCCGCATCAGTAATAAATATACCACAAGAGCGGTGTAAAATTGCGTTCCAGTTGCCTGCTGAACTACTCCGAACCACTTGGAGTGGTTGCCTCTATTTCTTCTTCATCTTCGTCTTCGTCCACTTTGCATGTTGTTGCTCCTGTTGTTGCGCATCGGCTACTGCCAGGCAGCAGGCAGCTGGCAGCAGGAGCAGCAACTTCAACTTTTAAATACCCTAACGCAGCGCATTCTGATTATGTCGTTGAGTTTGTTAAGCATAGCATCAGGTGAACATATGTCTAACCTGGCCGGATCGTTTGACTTTATCATTCAGTTGCCATAGCAACGATGTCTTCTTGTAGGAAAAACATTTTTGCATAGGTTTTATCATGTTATTTTCGATATTCACCAGTCGGTTTCGGTTTTGTCTAATTTCAATGTCGGCAGGTTGACCGCAAGGTCTGCAAGGGTATTTTGTCTTCGGCTTAGCCAAGATATATATTCTGATAGTTCTTCTTCTTATTTTTCGTATTTTGTTTCATTTGTGCTGCTGACAGTTTTGCATTTTCAATTTTTACGATTCGGCTGAAGCCCAAAAACTGGTTGATATTTACGAACAGTTCCTATAAACGGAGCCACAACAGCAGCATGGAATAATCCACGTGTGTAGGCAATAAGACCAGCAACAACAACAACAACAACAGCAACACCTAAACCAGATTTCGTTCGGTTCGATTGTATAATTCTAGACCAGACATTGACATAGTCGCCGTCTAATCTGTGTGTGTTGTTACCCGCTGAATGCATAATAGGCCACTTCTAGTGGCCATCACTCGACAGTGCCACTTGTGGCTAATTGGACTACTTTACTTGCAAATGAGTAATTGAATGCCCAGTGCATATTTTATATATATTTTTTTTTGTATGCGAGTACAAGTTTCTTTGGACCTATTCAGCCAGACATAAAGCACTCGCTAACTGCAAACGCTTAGCTATCGATGGGATTGGTAGCGCTGCAATCGAGCTGCGTGCTTACAGCCTACACATTGCCACTGTGGCACCGAGTTGCCTCAACACCCACTCGGGGAGGGGGGGGCAGCATCTATTGAGCAATATAAAGCCCCCACATCGTGTATAAAACAGAACAAGTCCAATCTGATGAGTTTTCCAAGTGTTTCATTTAGTTTTTGATTTAAAAATTGAGTAAGCTAATTGCATATGATTTCCATGCTTGTTTTTCGTAACTGAACTTATCGAATATTCGGTGGCAATCAGAAAATACATTTGTTGGGTTAAATACATTTTTTGGTTTTTTTTTTTTGTTTTTTTTTTTTGTAAATGTTACATGTCAACTCACCTTTTGACCAAATTGTGAAGCCAAATGAGTGCTGGAAAAAAGAAACAAACGGAAACCAATGAATAAATACACACATATATTTTATATATATATAAATATATATACATATGCATATATATATATATATATACAGATGTGTGTGTGTGTAAAAATTTTGCAAAAATTGTAAAAACATAAAGCTGCAAGCTATCTGTGAGTGCTGACAGAGATTTTGGCCCAGATGCATACACACACACAGGCACACACAGCACACACAGCACACACAGGCACACACAGACTCAGTAACACACACACACACACACATTGGAGCTGATGTATAGCTGCATTTGATAAGCATGGACATGTCGAAAAACAGCTGGTGTTTGTTGGGAAGGAGAGTTGAGGAGAACGAGGATGTGGCTTTCCGCGGACACCATTTCAAGCACACATAAAAAATGGCAAATGAATAGCAGGACAGACACACACACACACACACACACACACACACACACACACACACACTCATACATTTTTTGTTGTTCTGGTGTAGTTGATGTTTTGCAGGATGCCGGATTGGATTGAGTCATTGAATTGAATTGAATACGTGCGAGCACGAAACGAAAACCATTGCTACGTGTTCTGCTCGTGTTGTTGTTGTTGTTGTGGTTGTTGCTGCTGTTGTTGCTGCTGTTGTTGTGTATTTTTTGTTGTTGGTTTGCTGCTGTTATGTATTAGCAGGATGTCAATGTGTGCGTTGCCTAGAATTATGTATGTGCAAACATCCAGCAAGACCATGTCCAACCCGCCACCCACCCACCTCCTAAGCCAGTCCCCCCTAAAGGCCCTCTCCTCCTTTGCTCCCTACCCTATAGCCTATAGCCTAGATGGGATCGCACGCGTAAAAAGCATCAAATGTTGTCCGAAAAAGCAAAGCACATCAAAAAGAAATAAGTGTGAGTGTCTCTGTCGCTCGAAACCGACTGCATAATACGCTTTTATAAGGGTTTAAACGAGCATCGAAGTGGTCGACTTGTCAACTGCCCGTCTTAAAACTTGGCAGAACGATAATATGAACCAGCTTCTGCATATGGAAGATTCAAGTCATTAGCTACAAGGGAGAAAAAAGAGCGTTACACAATTCAAATATACCCTTCAAAGTTCGGTATTAGAGAAAGAAAAGCGAACAAACGGATTGGCGAGCGGAGTTCATTGGTTCAAATTGACATCAGTTGCTGATTTTAAATTAAAAATTTGTGACGTGTGAAGTTGATTTCAATTTGGGGGCCCAACTGACAGATGAACGGATAGACGAGATACACAGGATACAGCACCACGAGCTTCTCAGCGTTTGATTGGGTTAGGACAGGCATCGCATATATGTATCTGTGTGTGTTCAAAAGGCTGTCGATGTCGGTCATGTTTTTGACTGACCACGTAACCGGGCTGGCCACATTTCGATCGGGTAGGGGAGGGTGGAGGAGGCGAGGTGGTGGCTATCAGAAAGCAGAAACGCTGAAATAACAGTTGATGCCTCGTGACAAGCACCCACACAGGAATGGCGCCGGGAGTGCTGGAAAGCAGGAAAGCGGAAAAACAGGAGAACGGGCAGTTATCTCGTGTCCGGCACATCCACTGCCACCAAATTGAAGCTAGAATAGATGTAGCACGATTGAGGATGATGATGAGGGCGAGGGTGATGGTGATGGTGAGGGTGAGGGTGAGGGTGAGGTGCTGGTGAAGGAAGTTCGTTTTGGTGGCTTCATAAATATAGATTAAATAGTTGATATAAAAATGAGTATCTCTGCGTGAATATTGTGAATGGATGGAACACAATTGTAATGCCCGAGCCACAAATGCTCACAACTGTCCTGATGCACTCACTACTCAATCGGGATAAGCTCGCTGCCAAGTGAATGGATTCACGAGTGAGCGCAATTGCCAATTGCCAGAGCTCAATTCAATGGATTGAAGCAGCTGCAGCTGTAATCCGTCCAACTGCCCCAACTGCCCCATCCCTCTCACTCAGCAACCCCACCATCCACATGCCACATGCCACAGTACTTTTTTGTTTTGTTTTGTTTTGTTGTTTTTTTAAGCATGGAGCTGTTTAGACTAATTATGTATTATGAACGCACTTTAGAATGCTGCGGGTGTCAAAGTCATTGTCTTATATAATACCGTTATGACATTATCAAGACCATACTTTGTGTACACACACACACACACATACATACATTAAATAAGTCTGTGTGTGCGTGAGTGAGTGCGTAAAGAGGTACTTGACATTCACACGCACATTCAACACGCACTGTCCAAAAAGAAGAGCACAGAGCCAGCAGAGGGGAGGGAGAGGGAGCGGGCGGATAAGAGGGCAGAGGCCAGCTTTATGACCGATACGCACAGACACAGGCCCACTAAAAAGCTATTAACAAGTAATAATGACAACAGCAGCAACAATGCGAGTAGCAGCCATAAACTTGAGTGCAACAGTTAGGGCAATGGGAAAGGCCGCGGCTGCATGTGCCACACTTGAACTCATAAATTCTAAGAACCCGCAGATAACCTACATACATATATAGTGTGTCTATATAAATTATCTCTGTCTCCCTCGTTCTCTCCCTCTCTCTCTCCCTCCCTCGCTCTCTCTCTCTCTCTCTCTGTGTTTCTCTATAAATAAACATTGTGCGTGCTTGTTTCTCTATGTGTCTTCCACGCATTGGTGTGTGTGTGTGTGTGTGTGTGGGTGTGTGTTTGTGCTTAAGCAAAGTGCAACATCAACAATGACTGCTGCTGTCGCTGTGGCAGCAACAAGTTGAAGCAGTTGTTGCTGTTATTATTATTGTAGCCGTTGATTATGACAACACCGATGACATGTAAACCTCTTTGTGTTTGTGTGGCACCGTCAATATACCCATTCAAACATTTAAGCGACGCCCAAGTTCATAATCTTCATGTGTGATGACTACTGTCGACGCCAGCGTGCAGCGCACTGTGGCAACATTGCCCACAAAATGCAACAAAAAGTGCTTCGCCTACAAAGTATACTTTTTAATTTTAGTATCTCAAAAGAGGCGCTATGAAAATAGTTTAAACTGGGATTTCGTCTGCATTCATGTTGATTAGCATGTCTTTGTATGCTCTTGTGGAGGATTGTTAAGGTCGCGAAAGGTGCAACACTTCTCCGACCCTTGAAAAATGTCTTGTTTAACTTGTTTAAGATAATGCAAGTTTTCTACTATAGAAAATATCAGAGCACCTTCTTTGATATCGATTCGCATTCGAGTAAGCTCATCAGTCAATATAATTAGTACAATTTGGCCAACAAATTAGCAACATGGAATCACTATTTCTATATATATATATAGATAAATATATATATATATATATATATTTGTGTGGATCTCTTAAAGTTAAGATTCAATTCACAAGGGGGAACTGTGCAGTGCCAGGGAATGTAAATGAAGTTTATCGCTTGTCATTTGAATTGGATTGACAAATCCCATAATTTATGCCATGGTGCCACGCTGGGTGTGCGGCCCAGAAGCACAAAGAATAATCCGGAATCCACATGCCACACAAAAGATGCTCAGGCGACAAAAAAAAAAATAATAAAATAAACGAAAAGAAAAACGAAACCCAAAAAACAAAAAAACAAAAACCCTCCCAAACATTGAAAACAACAGCTGCTATTGGCAGGACAGAAAGCAGAAAGTATTTAGAGCAGGGCAGGGGGCAGCAACAGCAGGTTAGCAGCAGGTTAGCAGCACCTAGTTGCCACTTGCTGCAAGGATAAATCCCGTTTGACCAGTAAAATTAATCCATTTTTGTTTTTCTCTCTTTGTTTCATTTCTGATTGCAGCGATAGGATTGTGCAATAGGATTGTGGGCTTGGTAACGCTGCAGCGGAGCTGGAGCTGCAGGATTGCCGTCATGGCATCATCATCGAGAGGCAACAAGCAGCAACAACCATCCGTTCGCTGGCTGCTGCTACCGTTGCTGGCGCTGGCCGCGCTGCATCTGCATGCCTGGAGCGGGCCAGGAGTTGAGGCGCTACCGATCACCTCGCGACCCATTGAGGGCAATGCCCAGGGAGAGGCATGGCAGGCATGGCTGCGTCTGTCCGACGAGCAACGGACGCTGGAGAAACCAAAAAAAGTGATGCCCAAGTCAATATTCGCATTGCCCTTCCGTCACTGCCCGCCGGGCCACAAGCTGTACAACGATCGCTGCATACCGGAGATCAATATCAATCCCACCGACTTGGTGGCACAGGAGCTGCAGGGCCAGCTGGGCGAGAGTGGTGGCAGCCAAGTCCCCTTTACGGACTACGACTACAGCGACAGCGACAGCGACGAGATGAGCTACGAGTTGCCGCTGGGGACGATCATACAGAGCGAACCGTTATCGACGCTAACCAGCCCGAGTGGTGCCGAGGATCAGGCGCTGCCCAGCGAGGATGCACCACTCAAGTTTAATATTTTCGAAAAGAAGTTTCCCACCGCTCCCGACGAGTCAATGCCGCCCGATGCTGTCAACACAACGACTGCAATAGCAACAACAGCCGCAACTGCAATTGCCACTGCAACGACCGCGGCCACGCCCACAATAGCAACAATGCGTAAAGATGCACTGAAGACGCAGCGTCAGCCGGATAATCGAATCGCTGCTGATGCTCAAGATCTGCTCGCTGATGCCAGCAACGCGCTGCCAAGCACAACGTCCGTCAGCCACATTGGTAGCTTTGGCGATATTGGCAATATCGATGCAATTGTTGTGCCAGTGGGCGTGTCCCTGGATACGGTTCAACTGGTGACAAGTTCGAGTGTGGATGCGAGGCCAATGGCAAATACGGATGCAGAGGCAGACGCAGGGGCAGACGCAGGGGCTGAGCCGGACTTGGAGCAGTTGCTCAAGGTCGACGCCTTTCAGCCAGTTTACGGCAGCAGCAGCAGCAGCAGCAGCAGCAGCAGCAGCAGCAGCGTAAATATGATGCCTCTTTTCAGTCATCGCCGCATCTCGCCGCTGCTCAGCGCTGATATAGATGGCGATGATGCAGCGACAACGGATATTGTTCCAACATGGGATGATGATGGCGATGATGCTGCTGCTTCGACAACAACGACGACGACAACAACAGCAACAGCAACAGCAACAACAACAACAACAACAGCAGCAACTGAGGCGACACCCACAACAACGACATTGCAATCGACCCAGGCGCGAGTTCCTGGAGAAGAACAAGACATCGATGAAAGCGTCGTGAAAAAATCGAAAGTGCAACCGGTTCAGTTGAGTTCCACGATGGCCACAACAGTAACAGCTACGTCAATGGCAAGAGCAACAATAGCATCGATATCAACAACAACAACAGCAGCAGCAGCAGCAGCAGCAGCAGCAACAACAACAGAAACAACAACACCAGTCACTGTTGATGCTGCTGCTGAAACCGAAGTTGCTGCCATACGTCAAGATGACAATGGCAATAAGAGAGATGATGACCGGTTTTATTATCAACATTTTGCCAGAAAAGTTGCTGCCAGTGGTAGCAGCAGCAGCAGCACCAGTGGCAGCAGCAGCAGCATCATCAGCAGCAGCAGCAGCAGCAGTAATACTGACAGTGACTTGGATGTGCTGAACGATATGGCATCCAGTGAAAATTTAATGACAAATACAATCGGGGGCCAGGGTGACAGCGAGAAGGCGGCAAGTGAAATTAATTTCGAGCATGAATTGCGCATTATAAACGAGCTGGTTAACGGCAAGCGGCGATTATCGCAGCTGCGACAAAGGCAACATGAGCAGCAATCAACGACCAACACGAGCAGCAACAATACGACAATGCCAACGACAACAACACCAACAGCAACAGCACCAATAACAACAACATCAACAACAACAACAATAGCAGCAGCACCAATTATCGAAAGCAGCTCGGACGCGTTTAGCACAACAGCAACATCTATCGATGCAACAGCAACTGCAACTGCAACAGCAACACCAACACCAACAGCAACAGCAACACCAACAGCAACCGAAAAAGAAACAGAAATAGAGACGACAACATTTTGGTCAAAGCTCATGCCAAGGCTCGGCCTGAGCTCAACAGAGCAAACAGCAGAGACAATAGCAACGCCTGCAGCCACTTTAATGTCGGGCAGCTCAATGGCAACTACAGCAATAACAACAACAGCAGCAACACAAGCAACAACTGTAGCCAAACAACATTTAAGTATTAATACAAATCGTAGCACTTTGAATAGTAAAATAATTAAAGTAGATAACATTGGCAATACCCCACAATCGATGTCAACAACAAAAACAGTAGCGACAACAACAACAACAACAACATCAACAACAACAACAACACCACCACCACCACCACCATTAACTTTTCAAACACCCACCGATGATAATTATTCGCCGTTTTGGTGGCTGACTCGTCAGGTGGACGAGCAGGGTGAGGATCGTTCGCTGTTGCTGCGCCTATTTAGAACATTTCGTGCCAACGACAGCATCACAAAAGTGACAACGACAGCGACAGCGTCGACAACAGCAGCAGCATTGCCGTAATGTAACGACGCTAATGCTTAGCGCTACAGCGAGCCTTTAAGCCTATGTGCATATGGCGCTTTCCTGGAGCGGCGCTGCTCCTAGCTGCTCTCGCCAATGCCGAGAGTCGCTGGAGTCCGTTGGGCGGCTGGGATTGTTGTCGTGTTGTGGGGCGATGCCGGCGGCAACAACGTTTCAATTATGTGTTGAAGTCTGTTTGTCTAGTTGCAATGGCGTCCAATTGTTTTTTTTTTTTTTTTTTTTCATTTCTACTAAATACTTGGCTCTCAGTTTTGTCCATAATTATTTGCAATTTTTCATTTTAACACTTCTAAAACTTATCAAATTCGTTTTTCTTTTCTTTCTTTTTATCTGTATGTATTTATTTGTACATACTTATTCTGTCCACAATTTCGATTATGATCTAATTTTAATGAATTATTTTTTGTTTGCAAACACTCTTAGATGTTGTAATTTTTTTTTGTGTTATTTAGTTTGCTGCGTCTTTTATGTTGTTGATTTAATTTTAATATACATATTTTTTACAATAGTTTTATTTATGTGCTTTTGTGGAGCACTCGCACGCCAGCAACAAGCAACAAGCAACAAGCAAATTGCTGATGTTGCTGATGCTGTTGTTGCTGCTGCCGCTGCTGCTGCCGTTGGTGTTGCTGCTGTATACCTTAGCAATATTTAATTGTGATTATTTAAAGTTAAACCTAGTTGTTAGTACAAATACTAAAACACACTCACCCACACAGAATATGATTACTGCTATTATTATTGATATTATTATATCTACTCTATTTGTACCATAAATCCCATTTGCCCAACTATGCATACCCCATGCCCTTACCCTTCACCCCTTCCCCTATTACAAGTAACATATTTTTTTTATGTAAAGCCTTGTCTCTGTGTAAATACCTTCAATGGGAAGCCATTAATATGCGACGGTTAATTTTAAATATTGTAAATTGCTGCTGCATTTGAATTTGAATATTGTTATTAAGATGCAAAGAAAAAATTGCGTTGCTTTTTAAATGCTGCATAATGAAACATTTTCAAAGATATACGAGTTTATATATTATAATAATAATTTTTTTTTTAGCACTTAAGCGTAATATTTATGCTATCTAAAAAAACAAAAAACACAAAATTATTGTAAACTAAATGTAATGCATGTACATAAATATAAATCTTTTTTCTGTTGGTGTCTTAAACAATCGAAAAGAAAAATTAAAAAAAAAATATATACACATATATCGTAAATATCGAATAAAATGAAATATCGAATTTTTGAATGGCTGGTTAGAAATGAAGTGATGCGTTGTGCACAGCCAACGGCTTCAGTTGTCCAGTTGTTGTCCAGTTGCCACTGATCCTAATTCATGCAAAATGGTTTTGCTTGGAGATAGAAATTCTTTTGCGTACAAACGGAATGTTGACCACGACGACAATAAGTAGGGGAAGCCGGAGAGCAACAAATACGAAAAATGGATTACAAAAAGGCAAAGTGCCGTTTTATTTACACACTGGCATACCGGACCCGAAGGGCTTTCATTATCATGATTTAATAGCCTGGCCGCAGTTTACGTCTGCATGCTTTCGCCCCACTCACCACTCATTCCTCCCACACATTTTCAGGTCTCCACTCACTATTTGAACACGAGAAATTGTCGTTTGTTCTAAGTAGGGAATGGTGCGATTATGCGGGATTAAGTTGGCCGCTTGGCTGGGCAAGCGGTCGCGACTGCAAGTTGGCAAAGAAACTTCTTGCCACTGTGCACATAGCCAACTTCAACTCATTCAAAAAGCAATGCCAGCTTTGTTTTTATGACTCGGCGGCTGCATCGAAAATTGGGCAAGCAATTTGGCTTTGCTTCAAAACACAAACAAGCAGCCAAAAGAATTGGCAAGACACGAATTGCTGCTGTCAAAATTGATGGTAAATCACCAGAGAGCCGTAACAGCATCACCAGCAGCGTTGACCAAAGAAAATCATGCATCTCAGGTTTTGAGTTTGCTAAATGCAAACACTGTAAATGCAGATGCAGATGCAGATGCAGATGCAGTTGCAAATGTGGTTGCGGATGCGGATGCGGATGTCAACGACAGCTGGCAATGATGTTGAGCAGCCTTAGAATTACCAGGCGATGGAACAAAATCAGCAACGCTCATGAGGATGTACATACACACACACACACACACACACACACACACACATACACCCATATTATGTTAATATATCTGTCACACTTGCCTGCAGCCGACGAAGGTGACGATGTTTGTTACTGCTGTTGTTGCTCTTGTTGTCATTCGATCGCAGTGTTTGCCTCATGTAGCAAATGCTATTAGGAAAATTTAGTTTTTTTTTCCCCCGAAAATTCTTTGGTAAACATATGCAAACGGCATGTTAACATGGCGAATAAAATATTTCGACGCGGAGGAAAAGAAAAATTGGCTGAAATTTTGAAATGCGTGTTTGCCTAACGATCTGCATCAGGCGCTGATTGAAGCAGCTCAGTTTGCATCTGCATCAGCATCTGCGAATGTGAATGTGAATGTGAATGTGAGTGTGAATAGGTATGTGAATATAAATAGCTATCTAGGTATGTGGGTACGCAACTTTGGCTGCTTGCTAAGTGAACAGAAATAATTTCGCTTAGTTATGCGCCTTAATGGCGCCACCTAGCGGTCGGTTACGGCACGATTGTTTAACCTTTTTTGCTGCATATTCTTTGGCTGCGTACATATTTTTTTATAACATTTACGAAGAAAAATGTGGTTTTCCTAGTTGCACAATTAAGTTGATAAATAAAATGGAGTTTCAAGCAACGAGTTTATTATTGTATTATTTGCAGTATTTGTGAATTAACAAATAAAATATTTCAATTACAGAACGAAAAGTTGTGTGCTTTTTCCGGGCACTGAATTGTTGCTGAATATTTTGAGTGTGAAAGATGAAATTGGTGGGCGGTTGGCTGCGGGGGGAGTGTGGAGCATATGGGATTGTGTAAGCCAAATGGCAACTTCTGCAACGGAAAATTGCTGCCAGAAGAAAATTGCTGTTTATTTGACTATTAAGCTCAACTGCACACTGAAAACAGGACGATAAAACGACGACGCACTTAAACGTTTGCACATTCCCACTCCCTCTGTGTGTGTGTGTGTGTATGTGTGAGTGTGCATAAAATATATATGAAACGGCGCCTAATGCTATGCAATACAAAGTCTTAATGTGTTGTGCAGTATTTTAGTTTTCAATGGCTGAGCTTTTATGCAAAGTAAACAATACGCTGACTGGCTGACACACACACACACACACACACACACACACACACACACATGCACACACACAGGCACACACATTTGGAAATGTTCAGCTGAGTGCGTGTGTATTTGTATTTGTATTTATATTTGTATTTGCCAGTTGAAGCATTAGCTATTGTCTGCCAGTCAAACCTGCCCATAATGAATTGCTGGTGGGCCTGGGGGTTGCCAAGGGTAGCGGTGTGTAGAGATTGTTGGAGAGATAACGTTGTGCAATCCGTCCATATTGAAAGCCGAACTCAACTAAACTGAACTGAACTCAACTGAACTGAAGTGAAGCTTCACAATCTGCTCAATGAATCTCAATAAGTTTGTCATGGATGCTGCTGCTTTTGTGTGTGTGTGTGTGCGTGTGTGTGCGTGTGTGTGTGCGTGTGAGTGTTTAAGCTTTGTTTGCATTTGTATGCGTGTGCTAAATCAAGCGGTAATTGGTTATACTTGCCGCTGCCGTCTCTGTTCCTAATGCTTCTGCTGCTACTGCTGCTACTGCTGCTGCCGTTGTTTATATAATTGAAACTAACGCAAATAAAGTGAAAAAGCTTTCTGATTATGGGGATTTGCGCCTGCCACAGAACGAGCGTAGCTAAAAGCCCAGCCAAATGCTGCCTCGTTGCCACTGCCACCAACATTGCCTTAGACACTTGTGTTAGTATTCATGTTAGCATTGCCTGGGCGGGAGCAACCAAGCGCCAACTAGCTGTATTCTCTTAATGAATACGAAGTCTTTAGTTGTGACTGTAACCTGTACAGTGGCGCAAAACTTGTCAAATATAATCGCATGATAATTATCAGATCATCTCACACCATATTTAAATAAATAAATATATCGATTAGGAAATAAAAGTTCACATTTAATTTATTCAATAATTAATATTAATTAAATAATAAAATACGAATAAAATATATTTATATTAAAATTTTGAATGTAACGGAAATAATATTTCAAGTAATTCAGTTGCAGACACACATTTTTCCATGCATCAGCTTTTGCCCACTGTGTGGCATACAAGTTGAGAGGTGTGTTTTGTGTGTGTGTGTGTGTGTGTGTGTACGTGTGTGTGTGAGTGTGCTTGATTACTGAGTTGAGAGCTGTTGTTTAAGCTGTTGTTAACTTAAGTATAACAATCATAAGGATAACGTTAGGCGATTGCGATTTTGTTGGCATTTAAGCTACCAAACAAACTAAGGCTGCTGCTCACACACACACACACACACACACACACTCACACAAACACTCAGATACACACACAAGCGCGTGTTTACACCTTATTTATTTGGCACTTTCATTACTGGCACTTCATGCCACACACTCTGCTGCCGCGCCCCAACTACCTTCATCCAAAGTTGGCCACTTAAGCAATTGTGTTCAGTCTGTAATTGGTATTGTTGGGATTTCCTGCATCAACATTTTTTCCTCTTTCTTGCTGCTGCTATTTTTGTTCTCACTGCTTTTGCAGTTTATTTAACGATCGAAACTCTGCTCGATATGGTAGATATATTTCGGAAAGTACATATCTGCAGCCATAAGCATATATATCTTTTGAGCCCGCCTCCATTCCATTTTGAAAGCACTCGGTTCATTAGATTTCGAAATGCGCAAATTGCCCGTTTTTGTATTGGCTGCCTCTCAATGCAAATGCTTAAATGCTTATTTGTCGTAATTCATTCACAAACACACACATGGCATGCAACTCATTTAATGGCATTAAATGCAAAT
The DNA here is from genome assembly GCA_035043845.1 of Drosophila picticornis. Classification (NCBI taxonomy): domain Eukaryota; kingdom Metazoa; phylum Arthropoda; class Insecta; order Diptera; family Drosophilidae; genus Drosophila; species Drosophila picticornis. The sequence continues at coordinate 14,389,424 of JAWNMR010000492.1, read as the reverse complement.
TACATTTAAATGTGGCGCATAATTTTGCATTTGGCTGCCTTTTCCTGTGGTTACATATCTGTAATTTTAGTGCGCCGGAAAGCGTTGCAATAATCAAAATGTTGCTGGCAACGTATTTAAAATTAAATACATGCATGTCTACAGAATATTTAAATTGGCTGCTCAGCATCCTTACACGTAATCTTTAAGATTGTTCAACAAAATACAATTCCGTTCAAGCCGAGAGTGAAATATTTTCAGCTGTTTCCGTACTTAGATGACCCCACAATCCTTGAATGCAGGTCGATAGAGTAGATCCTTGCGATTCTAACGCACCAGGTTCTTCTGATAGGTTGGGGTCAAGCTTAAGCCTCGTTTCTCTCATGGACTGGGTGGTCCTTAAAGTATGCTACAATTCGTTAAGGCCTTTAGTTACTGCAGCAACCCAATTTGGATCACTGGTTCGTGCGCATGCTAAACTAACAAAATATTGTTTCTAAATGTTTGTTTATTTGAATTTGTTCGTGTTTGTATCTTGTGTGTTTGTGTGTCCTTGTTAATTGTGTGTCATTGCTTAAGTATTATATGTTTCCATTACGGGCTCATTTTATTATTGCATCATCATGAAATTGTATGGAATAAATTAATTGTGTGCATCAGCCAACTTTCCGCATTCCCAAATATATACATAAATGCAAATTGTTGTCAATTGGCAATTGTTCATTCTTGTGGCTTTCTCTTAGCTAGTACTTAATCAATGTTTATAATTTTGAAACGTGCAATTCAGAGTGAAATCACAGTGGCAATAGCAGCGTCGCGTTATTACAAAGACCATCTTTCGAGCAGCACAAACTGGCTGCAATTAAATTAAGCTCTTGCCGTGTGTTTTGCACAATTTGAAAACCAAACACGCGATCGCAATCGTTATCTCAAGCGCAATCTTATAATTCGCCGTATTCATTACCATTGTCATCGGTATTGTCATTGCTGCGGTTCGTTGTCCGTTGCCTGTTGCCTGTTGCTCATTGTCGCTGAAAATTGTTTCTTGTCCGATGTCCGATGTCCATTGTCCGTTGTCCGTTGTCCGTTCGTTGACGACACTTGTCATAAACAAGCAGTGCAGCCGTGCAGCCATGCAGCAGTGCAGCAGTGGAGCTCTCTCAACTCTCAGCACTCAGCAGTCAGCCCTCAGCTCGGGGCTCAGGGCTCGCATTGAACGACTGAATTCAATTTAACGAGAAATTGCAACAATCAACGCTGCTCAGTGCGTCTTGTGTCCTCTGTCCAGTGACCTCCGTCCAGTGCCGTGCATGCCCCTCTTTATCCACATTGCGAAGTCTTTTTTTGGTGGGCTTTCAATACCCTCGTTGTTGGGATTGTCATTTGATCGCAAAGTACCCACCATTTGCATTATGAGTATGCACATGCTACTTGTGCACTTGTCTTGCTTACTGACAACGGAATGGCTATGAGGAAGTATCTTCTCTCCAACACGATGATTTAATCAACTACATGTATATTATATAAATAAATATATATATATATATATATGATATCTGATTATAGTTTCAATGAACGAAGACGATGTATTCACCGTGAATCAGACCTGTGAGCCTGTACAAAGGCAACTGTTTGACTAAAGTGCAAGTGCCGTCTGAGAGAAGGAGAAGGTATTTGCATTTCGGTTTGCCATTGAGATAGCTGTCTTGTATTTGTTTTTTTTTTCTCTTAGCTTTGCCGCCCACATTTTATGGACAGCCAAAAAACGAGCAGCTAAAGCAGAGCAGACAATGGGCTGACCGGCTGGTTGGTTGGTTGGTTGGTTGTGATGGCTGGACAGGATTTCGAGGTGACCAAACGGCAACAGCAGGAGTCGCAATAACAGGAGTTACACGCTGTTGCCGGGGGGCATGGACGCGAACAGGGACAAGGGCAGTTGGGGGGGGGTTGACAGGAAACACGAGGCGGCAACACCGCAAAAGGCACAAAAAAAATAGAGAAAAAGATTCTTGGTCAGCGCAGTCGAATGGAGCAAAAAGTTGCACAGCGTATGCCAACAATGTAATTTTGACGCTTGATCTCGGTAAAGCACACATACACATACATACACACACACACACACACACACACACACACAAGCACACACATACTCACACACACTCAGTCACCCACATACACACTGCGGCTACCAAATGGCAGATGGAAAAAGACGTGAAAAAAATGCCGCTATATAATGGACACCGAGGAATTTGGCAGCAAAAAATACCACATATGTGTGTGTGTGTGTGTGTGTGTGTGTGTGTGTGTGTGTGTGTATTTACAGAACAATGCTTGCATCGAGCTACTGCTGATGCTGCTGCTGTCGTTGTAGTTACAGAAGCTGCTCTTTTTGCATGCGTTTTTTATGCGACTTTGTTTGCGCTTTCACGCGTTTTCTCTGCTTTCTCTGCCCAGCCGCCCTCCTCCCCCCCAATTGTCACTCGACGACTTTGTGTTGTGCGTGTATATATATATAGATATATATAGATATGTGTGTGTGTGAGTGTGGGTGTTATTACTGTCAAACCGCAGTCGTCAGCCAAACGGCCTCATAATATTTCATTGTTGTTGCAGTTTGTTGACATTTAGCTTGCTGCTTGCTCTATTTCGTCCTGCTACTGTGGCGATTGTGCGGCAACAGGACACGTGCGAGTTGACACACAGCCTCTCCTCTGCCATCCTGATCCAAAGAGTGTGCGACAGGTTCAGCATATGCAAACACCAAAGAAGCAGCGACCAACGCTTACCACGCATATTGGTGTTGTGGGGGCAAAGTGCGCCTGAGAAAAATCTTCGCAAAACGTTGAAAATAATTCGTTTTATTTAATAATTAACTGATCGAGCTGAGTCTGCAACTCACATTTATCTTTGTCTCATAATATTAAGTGAACATGAATTTGACCATGAATATTTAAATAAATACATTTGCTGAAACTTTTACTAAAGAAAATCGAAAATGTTGTTCAACTGCCACAAAATTTACTACATTTTCCACGAAATGCCGACAGAACTCACGACTGTCAAATTTAATATTGAAATATATTTTTAATGAATAATTTCATCAGTTTGCCCAGTTGGTGATAACCAAGTAGCTCAGCTTTGACAGTTGTGGAAATTATTTAAGAGTCTTTATTTATATGAAATATCCAATTTATTGCTTTTGCCGTCGATATTTCAAAGTGGAGCGTGTTAAGTTAAAGTTTATTGTTATTTATTGAAGCCAAAATTCAAGTTGTTTTTCTAAGATGAATGCCTCCGTTTGTGTGATGGTTACGGTGCCCACTGAGCAGGAGGAGAAGTGCCAGTTTCAACTGCAGTCCAAGCATTTTTTTGACGCCCGCTGGAATCAGGTGAGCAGAGCGATGCAGCTGCCGGAGTTGCCGGACAATACACCGCTGGCACAGGTGCTGCGTCGGATTGTAATGCAACTGCAGCTGAAGAATGTGTTCTGGTCACATGATGTCGATGGCAGACAGCTGCAGGCTCGCATCGATCTGCTGCAGGACGAGCGATATGAGCAATTCTTGTGCACGCTGCAGGATTGGGGCATTGGCGACCGGCCGGGCACCCATGTGACTGCTGTCAATTGCCTGGAGACGCGTGTTAATTTCTGCAATGGATCAGAAGCTGCACAAGGAGCAAAAGCAGCAACAGCTGCAACAGCAGCAGCACAAGCAGCAGGAGCCAAAGGATCAGCAGCAACGGCAACCGAAGCCTCACAACCAAGTCACGGACAACGAGTGGGCTGGCAGGCTTTCCTGGACTCGGTGCGCAGCCGTTTGAATGTGAACCAGGTTGTGCGAGTGGTGCGCCACGATGCGACTATCAATTTTGACTTTGTTGTGCTGCTGATGGCCGCGGCGCTGTTGTCGTGTGTTGGCTTGGTGGAGAACAGCTTCCTATTCCTGTCCAGCAGCATGCTCATCTCACCGCTGATGGGCCCCATAATAGCGGCCATATTCGGCTCGGTGATTGGCGATCGCGGCCTGCGCTGGCTGGGCATTAAGAATGAGCTGTTTGGCATTGCCATCTCGGTGCTGATGGGTTTCATGTTTGGCATCGGCGTCTGTGTGTGCGGCTTGGGGCGTTTCTTTGCGCTCGCCAGCGGCTTAAACGAGGAGATCATGTCGCGGTGCGACACTCACTCACTGGCCATTGGCCTCTGCACGGCGCTTATCTCTGGCGCTGCGGCGGCCATTGGTGTGCTGGGCGGCAATACGGGTTCGCTGGTGGGCGTGGCGATATCAGCATCCCTACTGCCGCCGGCAGTCAATGCGGGACTTTTGCTGGCGATCGCACTGTGCACCCAAATCATGCAACTCGATCAGGAACTGCTGCAGGGCCTGGCCAAGCATCGCGAGTATTCGCAGCAATTGCACATTGAGCTCTTTGTGTGTGCCACTGTCAGCATGGCACTGACGCTGCTCAATGTCATCTGTGTCTGGCTGATGGGCGTTGTGGTGCTGCACATTAAGGAGGTGGCGCCGACAGTGCAGCGGAATCACCACTTCTGGCGCCACGATGTTCGGCTGGCTCGCGAGGTGGCGCTGCTCGATCCCCAGCTGCAAAGTGCCATCGATCACTTGGATCTGGATGAGCGACGCCAGGTGGACGTTAATGCGCCACATTATCAGCACACATGGTCGCCGGGGAGCGTGCATCCTGGTCTGAGCAGGGAGTCCAACGACAATGGCTGTAATTATCATACGGTGCATGGTCTAAAGGATTTTTGCATTACACTGCACAAGCTCAACTCGCAGCTGCCGCGTTCCTCGACGCAGTCCACGCCTCCCAGCTTTGTGGATGTGTTCAAGCCGCTGGAGCAAGTGGAGCGCAGTCCAGTTGTAGCTACGAGCCCAACATCGACTGCACTATCTCAACTCCCATCTGGTAGCGGCATAAGCAAATATCGCAGCCTGCCTGATCTGCAGCAGTCGCAGACCGAGTTCGCCAAGCCGCACTCCGAACCCGAGCTCGAGACGAAGGTCAAATCGAGGACCGAACGTTGCGTCCACTGGAGCCAGGAGCGTGAACAGTTGCTGCACGAGAGTAGGCAACAATTTGATCAGTTGCTGTTGCCGGATCGACGACTGCGGCTGCTGACCAACCGTCGGAGTGCTGACACCAAGGAGAGCGAGCTCGAGCACGAGTTCAATGTGTAGCTGCTGGCAGCTCAGTCACCTGCCACCTTTTCTTTCGCAATTACTTTCAACGGTCAATAGACAAATTGCGGCGAAGGGGCAGACAATCATTGGAGCCAAGCTGCCCCCTTTTTTCATTTTGCTCGTTGCTCGTTGGCCATGTTTGGCTTTTGATTACTTCGCGATGTTCTTGTTTGCCCAGCACTTCCCGCTGACAGCAGGAGTGCCTGGATAGCCGTGCTTTAAATACTGCTCAAAGTCCTTGCTGTCCCTCGATTTTGTTTGCTTTCAATTTGCTGTGAAAATGTATATTTACGTCCATTAAGTGTTTTCCAATACATATGAAACCATATACAAATATCAGCTCTGCTCAGTTCTGCTTGGGGTTTCACTGGAATATCGGATGGCGCTGGGAACGAGGGCGTCTTAATTTATCTCATCTTTTTGTTAAGCAAGTCAATGATGTGTTCTGTTTCACATAAAACTTGATTTAATAATCATTAGGACAAGATTTTGCCAACCAAATCGGACTCAACTGTCGCAATTAATTCTTGGGCACCTGTTTTGCACATTACACTGGTCAATAGAGTATGTTGCAGTCAGTTGCCAGTTGGGTTCTTTTCGGGCTTATGCCTATCTGTGTAGTATAATATGAATCAGCTCAGACATATCTGTGTACGGGTAATGTATACGCCCAGGTCGATTTACTTCGGGCATTCCAAAAATGTTCATTTACGAATTTTTTTGTTTTTCTTTTGTTGTATTTTGTTTTTTTTTTTTTTATTCATTGATTGCTTTTCGGTGTTTTGCTTCTTATTTTTTCTTTTATTGCCATCTCTTCCTCCGAAGCCGTAGGACAGGTCTTGGTCAGTTCCTGGTCGTAATAGACACCAAATAGCAGCAACAACAATTACGTGTTGCGCTTTTATTGTGCCTGTGTATCCTGCATCCTGTGTCCTCGGTGCTGGTCATTGGGCCCAATTGGCCAGCCAGCCAGCTTTCTAGTGTGAAAAAAGGTCCTGGCTCAGTGGGCGACCCTTTGATGTGATGTTGCTCTTGTTATTGTTGTCTTGTTGACGCAATTAGCGCCGCTTAAAGCACGCGATTCACCTGCAGTTCAAGGCAATGGTGACAATTTGAGAAGTTCATTGCGGAATGTGTTCTCTGAGGATTGGGATTCCATTGGATTCAGCTTGTAAGTTTGATTCACCGATGAACACTAAACTTGAAGTTTAGTTTTGGGGTGAATTTTAACTCATGAAATGATTTTTACAGTACCCAAACAGTGCATATTAATTTTTTCTTATACCCTGATATACCACAACATATTATATCGTAGCATTTCCAATTTTTTAATTTCCATTCCGGTAGAATTGACAACATATTTAGAGCCTTTAATCCACATTTGAGGATGTCTGACTGAGCTGAGCTGCGTCTGCTCGTGTCTAACATCATCTATCATTAGTCAAAGTTTACTTCTCCCTTAATTGATAATTATAATTGCGTAAACAAATTCGTTTTTATCAGTCTTGATGCATAGAAGGCTGGCAATGAAACACAGTCAACAGCAGCCAGCAATCTCTGCCTCGTGCAACGCGCAAGGCAACACAACATATACAAATATTTAATTAAAGGACCCAGAGGCAAAGGAACACCGACTATGATCCACTCCTTGTGTGAACACAGGGTTCATTTCCTTAGGCAAAGCCAGTTGCTGGTAACTGGACTTAAACTTGGTGCAATGGGTGGGTGGCTGCTTTGGTTGCCACTTGCAGGTTCTGCGGCTTGGCTCCATAAATGGTTGCACCACTCGAAAACAGATGCAGACTAACTAGCACTTCAGCAGCTTCTCTACTCGGATAGATTTGGAATCACACGCATAATATAATTTGTGGAGCAGGAACCATGAAGCCAAGCGGGGGAGATCCAAGCTCAACCACTCGCTTCAGATTCAGTAAAAACTTGCATAAAGTCATCGAGAAATGTTTATCATTTACTTATTATTATTTTAAGTAAATTCCGTTTCACTACAAATGTGTAGCTTAAGGGCGAATGCTTACTTTAAATTAAAAACAAAAATATTTAGGAGTGATACACAAATAAATATAAATAATACAAATGTAAGCCGACTTAAATAAAATCACTTCTCGTGAAGTTTAGCCAGAGCCTGAGCCTTCGGCAACTAAAAGCTTAAAGAATCGATTCCAAATTTAAATTTGAGTGCATTTTGCATAAATTTAATTTGAGTGCCGAACCGAATCGTCATTAAAACCTTTTCTTAACATCCGAATATAGTTCTGATTCTTTCTTCTTGAACATTCGTGGAATAATCTTAATTTGAAGAATAGAAGCCATGTAAGCAAATATTGGAAGTTTTCATTATTTTGTGCAATTGCAGTGTGAACTCAAATTTTGTATTTTTACGTATTATTATTATTATAATTGGGGTTTCGTGCACTGCGACCAGTCTGAGCCTTTATCATCAGTCCAAATGCCTGCACGAATGCAATGATCTTTGTCGGGTTGAGGACTTCTGTGTATGTCATAAGAATCTGTATGATAATCAAAAGACAGGCGAGTTCTCGGCCATCTCGGTTAATCATTTGCTTTCGGTTTTATTTTACATTTATTTTCATAGTGAACATTGGAGAATAGGCTATAAATGTATTAAACAACTCAATAAAATGCGCTTCCTGTTCCACCAGAACTCATTTCGTCCTTCTCCCGCCCCTCTCCCCATTCCCATCTGTTTCATTCGCTTTGTGCTTCACTTCAACTTCAACACTGCCAACTTTAGCTGAACTTCTTCTGCTACAAATTGTGTTGGCCCAAAACGAAATGCAGCTTACAATAACAAGTTAGAGGCATTTCGTTTTAATCTTGCAGCAACTGGGCATGGAGGGAGCCTGGACCGGAGTACGGCTTGGACTGGGAGCTGCAACAGGGTCTCGGCTCCCGGCACTGGCACTGTCAGCATTGTTCTTTGAAACGGTTCTCTGTTTTGGTTTTATTTTTAAATTATGTTTTTTAATATTTTACAAAGACTAAAAACTGATGCACTTTGCTTATAATCTTCTTGCCGTTTCTCTCACCCATAATAGCCATAATGAGCAACAGGAAAGGGCTGCATAGTTGAGGACAGCGGGCAGTTGGAGACGGCAACAATACGGAATGGGCAGCTTCTAAAAAACTACAAAAGACAGCAAAGGCTGAAATGGCACATAACTAGCAAAGTCATACGAAAATGATCCCAAGTTGTAACTTTTAATTTAAGAAAAAAACCAAAACACAGGGCGGGATTCTCAGGTCACCACTTGCCTGCTGGTTGCCACTTTCGCTTTGTTTACTGCAACATCAGACCAACGCCTTTGCCAGCTATTTCATCATAAGAAGATTGAAGACTTTCTTAATTAGCACAATTAAAGTTGTCGTGGAAAGCATAGAGCTTTAAGGTACCCCTCATTTTCTTGGCATAAGGTTATAGTGATGCCAATTAGTCACAAGCTTTTCTCAATAAATACAGATATTTCATTTAGAAAATACAAGTGATGACCAAAAGCAAAGTCTGAAACGAAATTATTTACTTGTTATAAACTAAAACAATGAATGAAAGAGGGTGAAATGAGTATATTGGTTTTGCGCAAAAGTGTGAAACAGGAGAAGATGCAGGGAGACTTTTGGAGCTTGAGACTGAAATTTGGAATATGCCTTCTCGGATTTTCCTGGTAGATTGTTTTTAGCGAATACCGATCCATATCAATGGAAAAATCAAATTTCATCTAGATAATAAAAAAACACCCAAGTCTTAGTCAACAACGAATTTAAATTTTAGTTTCATTGCAATCTGCAGCCGAAACACTTTTCTGTATGCAAGCACTGTTTGGTCAAGCGCTTCCACATATAAGACTAAAATATATTCAACAGTTGGGTTCAGGGTATCTCGTAGTCGAGCTCACTCGACAACAGCATTTCTACTTGTTTGTTTCTATCTGCTGAACGTTGACAATTAAGCCGTCAATGTCTTAGCAACGAAAGGGAGAAGTGGCAAATGGAAAGCTGGTCAGGTGGTTACCTAATGTATGCTCATACTTCTTGCTGGCCTGCTCTCTGCACTTTCCGCACTTCTGGCCACCTGGTGGGGAATAGTATCTGGTTGAGTAACGAGTGCTTGCGACTTAATTATCTGCGACAATTACAAGCCGGCAACAAATCTAAACTGGAATGTCCTGCATTTCCTGTGCCGTCCACCGTCCTGTTTGTCCATGCTACGTGTCCTGTCAGCACATTTGTCTACGTGGCGTATGAATAATTGCAAATGCCAACAATTGGAACATTTGTCGTTTTCACCGTTGTTGTGGTTGCTGCTGCTGCTGCTGTTGCTGCTACTGTTGTTCAAATTGCACAGTCCCCTCACACTCACACACCACAAGCACTCATACACGAATGATATTATGCTCATGCAAGACATTTCTTTCACACACCTGTCTACATAGGTGAGCGTAAGTGTGTGTGTGTGTGTGTGTGCGTGTGTGTGTGTGTGTGTGATGGCGTGTGTTTGCTAAAATGTAGATAAATAATTCTGAATGTTAATTGAGTGTAAGAACTTTAAGTCTGGCCAGAGTTTTAGACTCTGCCATTTGTGTGTGCAAATTAATTAACTAAATTATTTAGTGAACAGTAAAACGGGTCACATGTACACATGCCTTGCACACACACACACACACACACAGACACACCCACACCCACACAGGGAATATTATGAATGATGCTTTTATTATTTGCAGTAAGTTGTTAAGAACGATAATGATGATGTCCGGCCATGTGCTGGTAGGCCAAACAACAGACTTGTACGCACACATTTATAAGCACATACATATATATATGAATGTGTATATGTATATTTATATATACGTATACACAGACATTTAGTACATATGCCTGTCTCTTGGCATTTGGCATTAATTGCGGCCTAGCGCCAACGAAAATTACCTGCCCTCCGGCCAGGCACCACCCAAACACCGAACGAGCGACCCACTCACTGACCAGGCAAGCTGGCCAGAGCTTGTGCATTAGTCAAAATACAATAAGCACTCGGTATACGTTGGCCAGTGTCCTGAGTGTCCTGAGTGTCCTGAGTGTCCTGCCACGACGCAATTTGGCTGATGCCAAACATTAAGCAATATTTATGACATGCCACACCCGCCGTCGCCCCCATCACGCTTAACACGCCCCCGCAATGGCAGGCAAGCAAATTGCAAATGCAAACGCCAAATGCTTATTTAATGAGTTAATTATTTTTTGTATTTATTGCAACGCGAAAATATGCGAATACTCATGAACTAAACGTGAAAGTATACGCAATTAAACGCTAAGCACGAGCCCATTACATATTTTATTTTATTTTATTTTTCCTTTTCTTGTTGGCACTGCAAATTAATATGGCTATGGAAGAGACGCAGAGACGCAGAGCCAGAGCTGCTAACTTAATTACCGCAACCCGATAGTATAGACTCTGTTCTCTGAACCAAGTAACTCTAGAGCAGGCCGCAGACAGGTAAAAAGAGCAATGTGGCATTGACAACATAAGCAGCAGCACAGCTACAAATGACAACAAGACGATTCCCTCAGCCATTCATGCTCTCGGTTCTTACTTTAGGTCGATTATTCGCTGGCCTTAAGCTCTTTTTATACCCTGAACGCATTAAAATTATTATCAACACTCGACTGGATGGAGTTATATCTTCCTGTTCGAATGCATGTATGTTTATATATATGTTTTTGCACGTGTGTGTCGCAATTCGATGATTTCAATTCGGGGCTGTGAATAAATGCATGCGTTGGCACAGCTTGAATTTTACTTTCAGTACCCGCTTTAGCCGGCTTTAGGAAATGATAGCAATTCCAGCAAAACTTTTAAAGAGAATTTGGCAATAAAACTAAAATATATTCAACGGCTGGGGTCAGGGTATGCCAGAGCGAGCTGGCTCGATTACAGCATTCTTACTTCTTTGCAGTGTTTATGCTTGAAATTACGAATTAATATTGGCATAGCTTTCGAGTGTGCCATAACAGCTTGTTATCTTGAACAGAAATTTCATTTGAACCGACATCAGCCGATGAGTTCATTTACAAAGTTAAAGTTTGTTTTGGAAAGTTGGTGGTGAATTTTTAATAGAAACATTTTAAACTGAGAGCTGTCTTGTGGCATTTTGTTGAGAATCGTTTCGCGTTGCACTCAACAAGGGTTCTTGTTTTACATAACTCGAGAGCTACAACATTTATTTTTAAAATCAATCAATGATTCCAATTGAAATGTTTATTGGAATAGCAAGTGGAGAACGCAACTAGTTGGTAGAGGACGCCCACACTTAGGCATGACTCGTGCGTCAATCAATCAGGTAGTCATTCATGCGCACATTAATTTATTCATTTTAGCATTTCACTCGCTCCCATGAGAATCATCAGGGTCATCAGACTCCACTCGTTACTCGTCGCTCGTCGCTCGTCACTTGTGAGTCGTCAGCTGCGAGTTGTGAGTCGGTTGAGAGCACACGAAATATGTTTGCTATTTAATTGCTCTTTTACCAATTTCCGTGACGAGCGAGCAAAACGCTTTTAATTACTTAACCGGAAATTGGCAATTAAAGCGATTTAACGGACCATATGCATGAGAGAGCGCACAGAATTCTCATTTGCCTCTAAAGTTAACCAATGGCAACAGCAAACAAAAACAGCAACAATAACTTCGCGTTTCTCTGCCCTTCTATCGTCAGCCCCTTAATCAAGTTTTAAATGGACGCAGCACCCCAACTCCAGCTGCCATCATCCACCCCCATCCCCTTGGCAAACACAGCAACCCCCGTCCTAAAACTCCAGAGCCCACGCCAAAATTCAAGTTCAAAGCCCAGCGAAAGGTGCTGCCAACTCGTTCATTGTTATTTATTGTGTTTGTTGTTATTGCCGGCAATTTATTTCAATTTCGCCGAGCTGCAAACTTTTGTATTGTCATTGCCAGTGAGCGGACGCGCGTCTTTTTCCAATTAGAAATCGCTGGGCAGAGTGTGGGGACTGTGCCCAGCGATAGGGGAGTGGTGCTGGTGATGCTGGTGGTGGTGGTTTGCGTCCTAGGGCTCTGGCATAAAAACTCATTTAACTTTTTTGGCCGGCAAACGTCAAATGCCTTGGCTTGATGAGCACCGCGTGTAATACACAAAACTTTTTGGCAGGTGGTTAAGATGAAGGGGCGCTGCAGAGCAGGGCACGGCAGGTCAGAGCAGGGTGGAGCTTGGCTCTAATAACTGTTGCATAGTTTCGGGATGCTGCATAAATAATTATTTGCCAACAGCCGCAGCAGCAGATACACTTGCCAAAGCCAAACGAAGCGAACTAAAAACGAAATGAGATGGAATGAGATGCGATGCGATGCGATCCGATGAGTTGAAATGTGTTGCCATTCAGTGGAGGGGGGATGGTAGGAGTGGGCACGGGTCGGAGGTGACTGGCAGTGGGCGAGAAGCGGGCAGCGAGCAACTTCAAGGCTTAGTGTTGCCCAGCATTTTAGAATTTGTGGCCGCATGTTGGCAAGCGAATAAAATAGAAAATTGTTTGCTTTGACTTTTATTTATGTGGACAGGGTCCCCCTCCCTCCAGCCCACCCCCCCCACACGGCATAAAGTGGACGATGCGAGGGGGGAGTATGCTGCGGTTGGCCGCTTAATTTCGGGCGCAACTTGCAATTTGCCGCCACATTGCAATCCAAAAAGTTATTCACAAAACTTTGCAGTTGGCCGAGCCAAGCCAACTGCCCGGACGCAGTCTAATTTCAATTGTTGCCGGCTAATGTGACACTGAACACACTTGTGCGCCTCCCTTTCCGGGCCCGCATCAGCCACTGGCTCAGCCACGCCTCACTCAAACTCAAAATCCTCAAATCGAAAGTTTGTCGCGAAAGTTGCGCGAAATTTATTCAAAAATTGCATGTGAAACGTGTCAGAGACTTGAGAAAAATAAGAGTTCAGAAATCGCCTTGGCAAGGTGCCTGGCAAAAGTCAAAAGCTGCTGCATAATGCAGCATATCTGTGGAATACGCTCGACCCGGGTTGACACATTGTTTACGAAGCTTATCCAGCAAGCTGCAACTGACAGGTTAATAAATCGCTTATGTCCATTAAATAAATTAAGATAATTTCGCTTACATACCAAACTCTTTGACCGGTGACAGCCATGATAGGAACTAGAATTACATGTTTTCGACTGAAATATTATTACTTTTGTTATTGTTATTATTTTTATTTTATTATTGTTATTGTTATTAAATTTATTGCCATTATGCAGTCACGATGACATACATATAAAAAGGAATCAGGAAAGCTGACAAGCGTGTTAAACCTTGTCTGACCAACCATTTGAAATCAGTGATTTCAGTTATGTAGGCCGATGAGATACGTATGTAAATACCACATGCAAAATTGAAGCGAATATCCAGCGAGTTTGTTGTGAAGCATTCTCGATGGTTAATTAATCGCTGAGCCATTAAAAAACCTCATGGTGGTAATCAAAAGTGTCCCAGTAACCACCGTCTTCTGCAAAATGCAAACAAACAATGTGTCTAATTTTAGCCGCACCCAACTCAACCAGTTCTCTTGGTTAACTTTTCGCGTTATTCGTCGCTTGCGATTTACGCTCTGTTTTTTTCTTTTTGGTTTTGGTTTTGCATTTTGTTTGATTTTGGCATTTTTTTGTTGGAGATGTTTGTGTAACCGATCCGAAAACAAATGCAATTGCTGTGCGTGCTGTGTTTTTTTGATTTATCTCGAATTTTGCAGCATTGCTAAAGCCCTTTGCCGTAAGCGCGCAGAGTTTTGTAATATTCTCCGATGTCAGTTTAAAGTAAAAAACTTTTGCGCAACAGCACCCAAAAATAACAACAGCAACAACAAAAGGAGCACCATCAGAGCCAAAAAAAAAGGGACGAAGACAACTTTTTGGCATTTAATTGGAAAATTAAATTGTGGGATGTTGCACTGCGAGGAGCGAACGTGGCGTATACGCGATGTACCCGATCCCATTTCATTTCAGAAGCAATTTGTGGCGCAATCAACGCGCAACCGTCAGTGCTTCCAGGTAATATCCGAGCATAATACATTTAAAATATTTGCTAACCATCCGCCCGTTACATTCCGGAGTTGCACGCTGCCCGCACACTTTAGAAGCTGACGTGTCAAGTGTCTGCTCAGCTGTCTCTCCAGCTTTCAGTTCTGTAGTTGTCCAACAGCTGCCCAACTGCCCAACTGCCCAACTGCCCAGTTGCTTTTGCAATTTTGCAAAATGACTGGGAATTCATTTGACAAATTGTGCTTTGGCGCGGGGCACAAAGTCAAAGCAGCTGGCCAGCCTTTCTTGTCTGCATTCGCTTCGTGCTCTGTCACTGGTTAAACAAGTGGCAAAATTAAATTTAACAATCTCTGTTGCAGACGCCTGGTCGGTATGGGATTGGGAACGTGGCTGGGGATGGGTATGGAGATGGGAATGCGGATTGTGAACTAAAGCCACATTGTTTAAAGTGCTTAACAAGCAGATGGCCGCACACCTTCTCTTCGACTGCAGCGACTAACTCAGCCAAAGAAGTGGCATGAAAAATGAAATGAAAACCAACAAGTAACCACAATCATTGCTCCACTCGCCACTCGTTAGCAGCGACAGCAACCGGCGACAGCAAAAGCAGCAGCAGCAGCAGCAGCTCCAGCAATAACAGTAGCAACATCGTGTGGCACCGTCAGGACGCTGAACCCATTTGGGGATTGGTGTGGGTCTGCTCACTGCTTGGAAAAGTGCTACAAGTGCAGGACAGTCAGGACAGTCAGCTCCCGTCTTTCAATTCGTCCAGTAGTCCATCTCGTCCATTCGTCCGTCTGTCTATCAGTGCAGCACTCTCATCCGCTTTGCAGTCATCCGGGCTCCGGTTGGCTTTTGATTTGTGGCACTGACACTTTGGGCTCAGGCAACGCTCTTTGATTTTGCGGTCCAGTACTAGACCACACCGTCTGTACCACCATGCATTAAGTAATTACTTCTTTGTGCTGACGACGAAAGTGCAAATTCATTGCAATGATGCACTGAGTCTCAGTTCCCAAACACGCATACAACACGCCATCGCACGACAAGCTCAGGTTAGTGGCAGTCGCATCGCAACAGTTTTGATATTTAGGTCAAATGACCAATTTCCGCATTTTGGCATTTGACTCTAAATTTGATCAGACCAAAATTTAAAATCGTCATAACATTATTTCATTTGTCATTTTTTTTTACGTCTAAAATACCTATGGCTAAACCTATATTTAAGTTGATTGATATTTATTGAATAACGTTTTAGGATGTATTGTTTACAATAGCTCCAATAAAAAATAGAGTAAGGATGCTAAGCTGCAAGTATTTAGCGTTTGCAAAAAAAAGAATTTGACCTAAAGCTAAAATGTGATTTCAATGCATGAACTTAATCTGCAGCGATTTTTATATTTACAAAATTAGTTTTTAATTTGTTTTATTAATTTTTAGACTTGAATTGCTTTAAGGTACATTTTTTCAGTGTTACTGGTTGGATTATACGATCCAAAATGGTTTAATCCTTATATATAAGCTGCTTCGGGTTTCTGGGCTCATTTCGAAAACAGTTGTTCCTGTTACAGTGTCTTGCAGTCGATAATGACTGCAAATGCGAAACAATCTCCATTCACCCGCCAACTCAAGGTGAGGAGGGAGTGCTTTTGGGTGTGGTGTAGATATACACTCAAAGTGAAGGGTAGCTCCTTAGTGATTCGAATTCCAAGGATGCTGTTATTGTTGTTGCTGCTTCTGGCAATTGGCAATGCAAAGGAATAACTTTCTTTATTGCATTGAAATTCAATTGCGATTCACAACTTTGGTGAAGGCGTGCTACTTTGAGGGGTAGCTGGTTGGCGGCGATGGACTCGGAACAGGCAACGTAGAGGAGGTCCAACAATATCTAGCACATATTTGAGTGAAGTGAATGCGAAATAAATTTTGCACAGCAGCGGCAGCATCCAAAAGCGGAAATTTCCTACATAATTTCGTTGGTGTATTTTATAATAAATAATTTTTTTTTCTCGTCTTTATATTTCTTCTTCTTTTTTTTGTTTTTTTTTTTTTTTTTGTCAAAATTGCAGACCGAAGGCGTGCTACCAAGGACCGACAGATGAAGGCAGCTGGAAGGACTGGCCAAAACATATGACCACTCAATAGAAAGAAACTGAAAAGACCGATGTGGGCTGAAGAAGACGAAAATATGTACGCTATGAAGGATGGCAACGGCCAAAGGGACAACAGAGCAAGAGGGGCGTGGGGGTAAATTCAATGCCGAGCGAAATATAAATAAATATAAAGAAAATAAGTGCATGCCAGAACCAGAAACACTCAAAGTTTATGAAACGCGCGTCGCCTCCAAAGTTTCTTTCTTTTTTCTTCATTACACCCAAGCAGAGGGTACTATAATTTTGTCGTGAAGTGTGTCACGCATTGAAGGAGTCGTCTCCGACCCAATACAATATTTACGCTACACTTCATCAGCATCAATAGCCGAGTCCATAGAGCCGTCTCCTTCTGGTCGTCGGCTCGAATGTTGCTCCCTTCTTAGGTTTGCTCAAGTTATATTTAGCTAAATTAAGATATTTATGTACGTATTTTATTTATGGCTGTATCGGACAATACAATATACACTACAGTTGGTTGCTTTCTTTTTTTTATGAATATATAACTTAATTTAGATATGAATAAAGCGACTCGTTCAAGAGTATGTAATCTTCGGCTTAGCTAAGATAGTCGTTTTTTTTTTTGCTTTTCTTTCTTCTCTTTGGGACTCCCCGCACACCGCAACGTAAAACAAAGTAGAGGCAAGGGATCAGGGCACATGTGTTACTGTGTTTGTGTGTGTTGGTGTATCGCCAATTACTGTGTCTGTTTGAGCGTACAAAGCGTTTTATGAACCAACTCTGCAGCCCCTGATATACCGTCAACCAAGCCCGCTTCAGACCAATACAGCCTCCACACTCCGTTGAGATGACCGCCTCGCATTTGGGATGCCAGACACGCCGCCTGGACTTTGTCGAATAACTTTCCACCGTAGTCGTCTGCAACGTTCTCGCCCAACGTCGCCGACGTCGCCGACGTCGTCATCTTTCCTACTGTTGCTCTTCAAGTTTTTAGCTTTTGATTTTATTGCCAATTGACCAACTTTTTGGGTCGATTGCCTTAACAGTTTGGTAGGCCGGGGGGCGGCAGCCAGAAGGCGCCTGCTTACCAAATTCGAGAACAGCTGCCCCCGATGAGCATTGCAGTGCTTCACACGGACATACTAGTTACCTGATTTGCAATGGACACGTCGCAGCCCTCGACCAGCATCCGGACGCGGGGTGGACTCTAAAATCGCAGGGCAATTCTTGCCAGCGCTGAACTGCCAGCTAAGGTGATGAAAGTCAAAGTCATCGAAAGCTATAAAACATAACGAAGTTCGACGGCCACGGTAAATTTTATCGATGGGCAAAGTCCTCAAATGATATTAGCTGAACGTATAACTTTAATGAAAGGCCAGCCAGACAAAAAAGCAGTGTTGTGTTACAGTCAACAGATGTTCAACAACACAACGACGGCAATGCTCGCGTCAATAAGCACAACTCTAAAGTTTTGAAATAAATACGATTATAATTTTTATTATTTGCAATTTACATTTGCGGTGTGTAAACTTAAATGTCAAATTTATTGAACAGTGCACAAGCTACTAACCCAGTGAGCTCATTGTAATACATACACATAAAATAATTAAGAGTATTAAACGGTCGGAGTTATTAAGAACTCCCTTAATCAACATATAATAACTTTGTGTGCATCAACTTTGAGTAATTATCTGTCATAATAGAAACGAATACCCAATTATCGAGTTACAGCACCAACTTAACCCAACTTAACCCTTAACATTATTAGCCGGTAAAGAGACTAAACAAATTAAAGCTTCATGAAGACTTCAGGCGAAAGGGATCCGTACTGGGCTTGGACTGGGATTACTGGGATTGCTGCGATTGGGGCCGCTGAACAATATGCAGTACTCGATATCTCGCAAGACGGAAAATCTGTGTAAATAAGGCTTAAGATGTGGCATAAAAACAAAGTATGGAATGATAGTCATAACGGCAATGCCAATGTGCAAAAAGTGGCTAACACATTTTAGCCGAAGGAATTAGACGCGAAGCGGAATAGGATTTGGATCCTAAATCAGGTTCACCATCGGAATATTGAGGGCAGCTGTGGCTTAGAGCAAAAGACAAGGTATGCTGAATTTGTTACGTTTTTGTACCCTGTACCCATTAAAAACGTCTAATATGGGTATAATCGGTTTGTACAAGTGTATGTAACAGGCAGAAGGAAGCATCTCCGACCTTTTAAAGTAAAGATACATCAAACTTTGAAGATACTATATTTTAGCGATAACTGCTCCCGATTCGTGAACATCATTTTGACATATTTTATTTATGCATATTACTGGTCAACTGGAAAAATTTAAGGAAACACCCAGAAGAAAATTAGAATCTACTTAACAGTTGGGTTCAGGGTATTTCGCAGTCGAGCTCATTTGAGTGCAGGATTTGTTGATGTTTTTTCCGGCCTTATATGATAAACGACAAGAATGCCACACCCACACGCTTATGTGTATCCTGAGCAGCATAATAAATGCATGATTATTTGTAGGTTTTATTAGGTTAGCGCTCAACACGCCACCGGGTTGTGGCAACCACAAAAATGGGCACAAACTGAGCAGGTGAGTTGCTGTCGAAGTAGGGAGGAGAGTAAAAGTCTAGCTGAAGACTGGCAACTTAAACAGCCGCACAAGCCAGGAGGAAGAGGAAGAGAGGAAGCGTGGCAGACAATGGCAAACGCAAAACGCAATCCGGAAGCCAGCTTCCTTGAAGCTGCAGTGTGGCAATTGAGGTAATCCTTCCAGCAGAGTTCTCGGCAGTCACAACGTGAATTCGTTTTCCATGTGGAGCAGCTGAAGCGGCGCTATAAGTGCCGGCTCCGACTAAAGCTGAGAACAATGGACTGCGGACCCCGCTCTGTGCTGGACTGCCTCAGAGCGTTATGTAGACAGCGCCACCCATTGTTTATTACACAAAATAAGTTATTGTTAATAAAAATGTTACCTGAGCTTTGCTTATATATGTGGGCGTGGCATGGGAGCTCTCAATTCCAGAGGCAAATCCCAGCCTGACATGCTGCTCATAGAGTAGGTAGGCAGCCCTCCTTGCGCATTGTTTGTTTTGTTCAATTTGTGTGCATGTCCCTGGCTATGTGTTGCCTAAGCGCTGCCTAAGCCAAGCTCCTTCCACGATTCCCACTACCCATCCCGTTCTATTCGCCTTTTCCCACATGTTTTACAAATCCTGCCAATTGGATGCCGTCTGCAACTGAGCTTATGGCCTGGCATTAGCGCTGAGCCTCAGCCACCTGTTGTTCCTTGCCCCCGTCTCCAACTGGCTGAGTGCCCTCCACTGCCCTGACTTCTTGCCTCTGACAGCTAAGACGCCCTGGCGCGTCAAATTACCAAAGCTTCAACTCGATTTCGCTGTTATTTTCGTTGTTGTTGTTTTGTTTTCTCGCATGTTATACATTTAAACATTTTGTTTTCCTGTTACACTTACTGTTGTCGTATGGGTTTCGTGTGTCACTCTTATTGATAATGTTGTGACTGTGGATGTCACTGTTGCTGTTACTATTGTTATTGCTGTTCCTGTTACTTTAACTATTACTCTTGCTGTTGCTGTTACCACGTGACTTGGCTTAAAAAGGCATCACGTAATATGCATTCCCGTTTATATGTTCTAATTATGTATTATGTTCATGCAATGCATTTGACAGGTCTTAAAGTTAGTTACACAGTTAGTGTTATTTTATTGTTAATATAGAATAATTTGCATATAGACTGTGACTTATTAAAGATTTACTGACGGCTAATTCGAATCTCTTAAATATCAATTCATGCCATTAAGCAACTTTGAAGCATACTTTAATGCACTTTAATGTTCTGAGTGTTGTTTTGCCAACTATCAGGCAGACCCCATAAAATGCAGCCATGCCGATCCGGAAGTCTACACACACACACACACACACACACACATACACCTTGTCTCCTTGACTTAAAAAAGGCCTCCAGCATAACATGAAATTAAAAATTTTGGCCAGAAACCCAAATTGCGTATACGTGTAGATGTGTGTGTGTAGCTGTTTGTGTGTGTGTCTGAGTTATGTGTGTGTGTGTGTGTGTTATGTGTGTTTGTGTGTGTAGCGTGTTTTAGTATGGCTGTTGCGCTTAACCGGAGCCTTCAAATATGCGCGCTTGTCGCGAGCACAAAGTTTATTGCACCATATTTTCTCGAGCGGCACACGCACAAATACCCATACACAGTATAACACACACACACACAGACACACATACAATGCACACTCGCATGCAGTTTTTATCACACAGGCAACGAAAATATTTGTCTTGGTCCTTTTCGGAGTGCCAAGTTTGCTGGCAACTGGCAAAAATTGTAGGCAAATTTCGTCGAAAGCCGACAACACGACGTTGTCAGGACAATTTTGGCGATTTACGTTGCCAACAGCACACACATGCAACAGCACACACACACACAGATGCTTTGAAAAATGGCTGGCAATACCCTTAAGGGTGGAGAGATGTGGGTGCCAGCAAGGGATGAGGATGCTGTGCTATTTGGGGGTGTCCTGCGCTCAGCGTACTACCAGATGCGATTGCATTCTGGTGCGCTTTGTTGCCGGTCGCATTGCGACAATTAAACTCACACAGCAGGAGGAAACTGGCCCGAAACCCCCGCACCCACCCCCACCCCCGTCCCGTCTTCCCCTCTCCCTACACACCACTGCCCTTGTTACGCTGTCAACACTTTCAGCGTTCGCCAGGCTGTTGTTCGGGCTGCCAACGGGAATCGGGACAGCTGGCAACTGGAAACTGGGAAGCGGCTCAGAGACTAACGACAAGTAACGCAGCTAAACGCACGCAAACAGCAAACATAAATGCATTTAAAGGGACGCTCAGGAGCGGGACTGGTGTGGCTAGCGAGCGCAAATGAAACTTGTTGATTTATCGACTGTGCAAAGTGCACCAAAAAATAAAAAAAAGAAAACGAGTGAGACTGCTATAGTCGAGTAAGCTTGACTACGAGATACCCTCAACCCAGTTGCTAAATAAATTTTTGTTTTATTGGCAAATTTCCCTTTTAAGCCTGATCTGCCCGGAGTACACGATAACTTATATTCCAAATTTGATGACCAAGCCCATAATCTTTGAGATCCACAGACGGGCAAGTGTTTATCGATTTAGCTGTTGATACTGATCACGAATAGTAAGCTTTATGGCGTCTTAGATCTTTTGCTGCCACATACATACATAAATTGGTTCATGGTTCTTCCTAGCATCGCTTGTATTTTCTGAATGAAATATCTGTATTTATTAAGAAAAGCTTGTGACTAATTGGCATGACTATAACCTTATGCCAAGAAAATGATGGGTATCGTCTCCCTTACCTTAAAGCTCTATGCTTTCCACAACAACTTTAATTGTGCTAATTAAGAAAGTCTTCAATCTTCTTATGATGAAATAGCTGGCAAAGGCGTTGGTCTGATGTTGCAGTAAACAAAGCGAAAGTGGCAACCAGCAGGCAAGTGGTGACCTGAGAATCCCGCCCAGTGTTTTGGTTTTTTTCTTAAATTAAAAGTTACAACTTGGGATCATTTTCGTATGACTTTGCTCGTTATGTGCCATTTCAGCCTTTGCTGTCTTTTGTAGTTTTTTAGAAGCTGCCCATTCCGTATTGTTGCCGTCTCCAACTGCCCGCTGTCCTCAACTATGCAGCCCTTTCCTGTTGCTCATTATGGCTATTATGGGTGAGAGAAACGGCAAGAAGATTATAAGCAAAGTGCATCAGTTTTTAGTCTTTGTAAAATATTAAAAAACATAATTTAAAAATAAAACCAAAACAGAGAACCGTTTCAAAGAACAATGCTGACAGTGCCAGTGCCAGGAGACGAGACCCTGTTGCAGCTCCCAGTCCAAGCCGTACTCCGGTCCAGGCTCCCTCCATGCCCAGTTGCTGCAAGATTAAAACGAAATGCCTCTAACTTGTTATTGTAAGCTGCATTTCGTTTTGGGCCAACACAATTTGTTGCAGAAGAAGTTCAGCTAAAGTTGGCAGTGTTGAAGTTGAAGTGAAGCACAAAGCGAATGAAACAGATGGGAATGGGGAGAGGGGCGGGAGAAGGACGAAATGAGTTCCGGTGGAACAGGAAGTGCATATTATTGAGTTGTTTAATACATTTATGGCCTATTCTCCAATGTTCACTATGAAAATAAATGTAAAATAAAACCGAAAGCAAATGATTAACCGAGATGGCCGAGAACTCGCCTGTCTTTTAATTATTATACAGATTCTTATGACATACATAGAAATGATGTTAAGAAAAGGTATTAATGACGATTCGGTTCGGCACTCAAATTAAATTTATGCAAAATGCACTAAAATTTAAATTTGGAATCGATTCTTTAAGCTTTTAGTTGCCGAAGGCTCAGGCTCTGGCTAAACTTCACGAGAAGTGATTTTATTTAAGTCGGCTTACATTTGAATTATTTATATTTATTTGTGTATCACTCCTAAATATTTTTGTTTTTAATTTAAAGTAAGCATTCGCCCTTAAGCTACATGTTTGTAGTGAAACGGAATTTACTTAAAATAATAATAAATTAATGATAAACATTTCTCGATGACTTTATGCAAGTTTTTACTGAATCTGAAGCGAGTGGTTGAGCTTGGATCTCCCCCGCTTGGCTTCATGGTTCCTGCTCCACAAATTATATTATGCATGTGATTCCAAATCTATCCGAGTAGAGAAGCTGCTGAAGTGCTAGTTAGTCTGCATCTGTTTTCGAGTGGTGCAACCATTTATGGAGCCAAGCCGCAGAACCTGCAAGTGGCAACCAAAGCAGCCACCCACCCATTGCACCAAGTTTAAGTCCAGTTACCAGCAACTGGCTTTGCCTAAGGAAATGAACCCTGTGTTCACACAAGGAGTGGATCATAGTCGGTGTTCCTTTGCCTCTGGGTCCTTTAATTAAATATTTGTATATGTTGTGTTGCCTTGCGCGTTGCACGAGGCAGAGATTGCTGGCTGCTGTTGACTGTATTTCATTGCCAGCCTTTTATGCACTTTGTTTAAGACTGATAAAAACGAATTTGTTTACGCAATTATAATTATCAATTAAAGAAAAAGTAAACTTTGACTTATAATAGATGATGCCAGACACGAGCAGACGCAGCTCAGCTCAGTCAGACATCCTCAAATGTGGTTTAAGGCTCTAAATATGTTGTCAATTCTACCAGAATGGAAATTAAAAAATTGGAAATGCTACGATTTAATATGTCATGCTATGTCAGGGTATAAAAACATGCATTCAAAGGTTCGTAGTTTTTATTTTTACCGATATCTTCTATTCAAGCGTTATTTGTTCTACGTTTAGGGAAAGATAACGGATAACGGAGATTGATTTCCGAGCCCTCTAGAACAATTCACAACAGGACAGAGATTAGCATATAACGGTGCAAGTGAGCCATAAAAAAATAAGTTCCTCAGAGACATTAATAAAAACTGGCAGCCATAGGAGTTTTAATATGCATAGTTTGGGTATTGTAAGAAACATTTCCTGAATTGAAATTCACTCCAAAGCTAAACTTCAACTTGAGTGTGCATCAGAGAATCACAGTTACAAACTGAATCCAGCGGAATCCTAAAATTAATATACAAACCAAATCCAGTGAAACTCAGAGAATACATTTTGCAATCCACATCAAATTGTCACCATTGCCTTGAACTGTAGGTGAATCGCGTGCTGTGAAATGGGGTAATTGCGGCAACCTGCCATATGTCGCACCTGCAGGACGCATAAAGCAAAAGGGTTGCGATGAACGTGGCATGAACAACACAGCAATGCCAAATGGCAAATAAACATTACTGTGAAAATAAAAAAAAAAACAGGCAACAGCAGACAGCTACAAAAACAGCAGCAACATCAAATCAAAGGGTCGCCCACTGAGCCAGGACCTTTTTTCACACTAGAAAGCTGGCTGGCTGGCCAATTGGGCCCAATGACCAGCACCGAGGACACAGGATGCAGGATACACAGGCACAATAAAAGCGCAACACGTAATTGTTGTTGCTGCTATTTGGTGTCTATTACGACCAGGAACTGACCAAGAGCTGACCCACTGCTTCGGCGAAGGGATAACAATAAAGGAAATAAGTAAGAATGCTGTGGTCGAGTGAGCTCGACTGCAATATATCGTGAACCCAGCTGACAAATTTAACCCTTAAAAGTTTTTCACACTCAAATGTAAGTAGGACTGCAAGAATATATTTACTCTATCGGGTCGGAGATGCTTTGTTTTGCCAGTTACATACATTCGCACACAAGCATTATACCCTTTTCACAGTTCGAATAGGTTGATTATATGAATATAACAAGAAAAACACCGAAAAGCAATCAGTGGAAACAAAACAGAAACGAGAAAAAATCCGTAAATGAGCATTTTTTGAATGCCCGAAGTATATGGAACTGGGCGCAATACAGAATATACAATGTACATTAACTTAAGTATCAGGCCAGGTCTGAACTGAGACATGTTATACATTGCAGAGAGTCAAAATAACCAAAGTATTCAAGTTACCCCAACTCGACCCCTGCGTAGATTAACAAGAGATTTAACACTTTTCAATCATTTGTCATTGTTAGTGAATTCTGATTATCTTTGAACTAAGTCAACTGGTTTTTTAAGAGAGCATATTGAAAATCGGCTTGCTTATAAAACATCTAAAAGTATTCGTTTTGTTTGGAGATGGCGCGTTAAAAGACAGCTTTAAACAGAAAATCACATTAAATTATTCATAAAAAAAGTTACATTTTCTGAGAGTGATTTGTGTGATTTCTCAATTTCAGAAATGTGTTATTGGTGAAGACCAGCAAACTGTAAAAATAATGTATATTTCATATTCAAGAACTTACACAACTGAATTGCTGACAATAGCCACAAAAGCTGTTAACCAAAATTATAGTCACTCAGCCAAAAAGTGGTGATTCACGTTTAATATGACCGTAATTAAACAGTTTGACAACACTATAAGCTTAAAGCTACTTAATTTGCATAAATAAAAACCAGTTGCCAGCCAATCGTCAATTTGCAGCACCAGGAGTTATTGGATATTCAGAAATTATATTTGAATGAAGTACTGTAAACGTACCTAGAAATAAGTATGCCGACGCTGTCAGTTTGAATTGATGAGTATTTGAAATTGGATTTGGCTGAAATGGATTGCAGCTGATGTCTGGCAATTGGCTCGGCTGCTTTAACAAGTTCTGGCAATTAATCTTTGCCTGGAGTGCTGCACTAGCTGCCACTGGCAACAAACTGCACAATGTCGAAATATCAGCTGCCTTCATTCACATTCATATTTGCATAGATGTTTGTTGGCTTTTCGATGTTGGCCCGTCAACAGTTTGTGATTTCATTTAAGTATTTCATTGGGATTTCAACTGGCAAGTTGCTTACACATGTAAATCACAAACGGGTTTGATGCCCCATTCCAGCCTCAGTTGCAGTAGCTCTGAGCCAAAAGGCAATTTCAGTGTTCACTGTGGCAGCCACAGCTTAACACGCAAATAAAACAATGCCTGTCAGGAGCCTAGTCTTGAATGCCAAAGACACAAGCGCATTTACAAGTACATGAATAAAGGCAATATGTGGTCAAATGAACGACAACTCATTGACATGTAATTAATGTTGGCAATATGCTTGGATCTCCGTTTTCATAATTATTCCCCCTGTTGCAATGCACAGAATACAGCACTGTTTATTTTCAATAAGAGCAAATATATAATGATAATATAATATTTGCTCACAAATATATATTGGATTCGTTTTATATTCATTTTTAATAACTGCATTTTCATATTTTGCCTTCAGAATACTATTTTAAATCGATACCGAAGAAGTTGTTAAGATATTATTGCTTTTTGAAGTTAAGTCAAAGTTTATAATAAATGAGTAACTTGAATTTCATATTTGAGCATTTTAAATATCGGTATTGGTAGGCTTACATATTTTTTACTTTAGCCATTTTTGTTCTTATTTAAGTACATGTTTTGGATTATTGGCTGTTATCCCTGCGTCTTTTGTGGTGCCATTGAATTTCCTAGTGGAAATTGTTAACTGAATTCAGCTAAGCAAGAGCATTGTTCGAGCTGCCTCCCAGCCGCCGCCCCTTCCCCCTCACACCTGGCATTTTGTGCTGATACGTTGTAATCAACAGGCTCGTTAAGGTGCACCGTGGCTCACAAACACACGCACGTTCCCGTTAGGAGCCTGGTACTTGCCTGGCTCGTCATCTGTCAGGCAGCCATTTAAGTCGATTGATTGCTGGTAATAAAATCGTACAACACAAAAGCGCAACAATGCGAATGCCGTCAAATGGGTGTGAGTTTGGGATTGGGATTGGGCTTCGGCTTGGGCTTGTGCTTGGGCTTGGGATTTTGCTGAGGGTTTGAGCTTGAGGTTGTCGCCAGGCAACTGGGCAATAGCAGCGTAGATGTGCCTTTTTGCTGACTTCCGCTTTCCGTTGGCACTTTGGCAACAATGAGCCGCAATGAGCAGGAATGAGGTTGGCCATAAACGGTTGGCGGATGTCAAGAATAGGTGGTAGCCTTTGAAATCGCTGGCTCATTGAAGCCAGCCAGGCTTTAGGAAGTCGGCATCAGCAACACGGCACGAAGGCGTTGAGCGGGCGCTGCACTTTCCCTGCAAATCATATAACGGCATCAATAAGGAAATCGCACGTGAAAAGCAACCGAAAGAAAACATCAACTAAAGTATCAGCAGCAAAGTTCAGAAAGCAAAGCGCAAAGATAGCAAAGTCGAGGATGCTGGGTAGAGGGAAAGGAGTCGGCATTTAGTTAAGCTCACTTTCTGACTCTTGTCACTCGTGTCACCTGGGTATGGGCAGAAATCTGGCCCGTTTAAAGCTGTAAGTGGCATTTGCTTTCATGCCTAGCCGTTAATTATCGAAAACTCATTTAAACCAGTGCACACACACACACACGCACACACACACACACGCTGTGGCACACACGCATATTTTATTGTATTAGTTTTGCCTGATTGCAAATGATTACCTTTTGCCTATGGGTGGGTGCCGAGAAGTATGCAATGGGAAATTGCTGGCGCTTGCTGGCGCTTTGATTTTGTGCATGAGTGGCTTCCACAGCATCGGCATAGTAGTGTGAGTATGTGTGTCTGTGTGTGTGTGCGTGTGTGCGTCTTTGCCGAGTTTCTTTCATTTATTTTAATTGCAATTCTTTTTTTATGGAACTCATATTTCTTAAATGCGGCACTCTTGTACAAGTGTGTCCGTCCCTCTGGGTTTGTATACATGAGTTTTGCGTTTCTTTTCATTAACGAGAGGAAATTAAAACGAAACGCTCATAAAATAACACCAACGCACACACTCACACACACACACACACACACACACACACTCATACAGGCAACCGTTTGTTATTTCCAAAACCAATTCCATTATTTTGTGGATTTTGATTTCATAAATTGTGTTTATTTTTTTCGATTACATTTTTCAGTACTTCTCATTAAAATGTGCTTAAATGTCAAAAAGCAACTACAGAGAAAAAAGGATTGACTTTCATGCGATGCACATGTTAATAATGCAATTTTAATAACTGCAAATTGTCATAAATCAAATATAAAACAATGTGTCAAAAAATGTAATCCAAATATCAAAAAAAAAAAATTATAATTTAAATTATAATTTGTGTTTTTACACTTTCCGCTTGGCTTATAGAGAAGGCATTTTATCCCAGTAAAATATAAAAAAATATGCATATTTTAAATGCTAAAATAAACTTTTCTATGTGCAGTTCAAGGGATTAATTTCAGTAGATAGAGTAGTTAATTGAACTTATGAATATAGCCTAATTCTTATTACAATTGATGTGTGAACACATTACTAATTAATTACAAAAGCTGGAAATGTTTATTTTAGGCTCAAATATTGTACAAAGAGCTTACTTTTAGTATCATGCATTCGATTAAATGACCTCAATTTGTTGCATCATGGATTTTAAAGGTGTTTAAAACGCTGTTACAAATTGAACGAATTTATGAAAATGCTAGGCGCACTAATGCCTCGTTTTAAGTTTCTCGTATTTTGGAGTTGCTGCCACAGCAGCAGCCTTAGCCGCAACTGAAGCCGCTGGCATCAAAGCTCTTGTGCGCTAGACCCAAACAAGATCTTGCAGTAACTAACTGGGTGGGAAGAAAAACTTTTGCTTTGGGATTTTGAAGCTGCTGTTGTTGCACTTGCACTTCAGAGACGCCACACAAGCACCAGGCACACCAGGCAGCATGCAGCAGGCAGCAGATGCCCAGCTTCAGCTACAGTCTCAGTCTGTTTTAGGTTGAACTGCCTGCCTGCCTGTCTGCCTGCCTCCTTCTGCCTGCTTGACTGCCAGCTAATAACAGTTGCAATACGACCCGGCCCAGAAATGACGACGAACAAAAACGATTTACGCGGAAAGTGGCAACAATGGCGCAAGGTTACCTCTCTCTTGGCGTCCTAACTGCGCGCATACTCCAGGTGGGCCCTCCCCGTTTCCTGTCCACGCTGCTCCCTTGTATGTGGCAAAGTTCTGTGCTCAGCGTTTTAATTTAATACAAAAACTTTAGCCCGTTGCTCAACTTAGGCCGAGTTCCCGCACTTAGGAGCACTAGCGGCAGCAGCAGCAGCAGCTGGCGGCACACTCTGCCACTCATACCCAGTAACAGCCACTATTACTACGACTACGACAGTTGCTGTTGGCAATTGAACTTGGCCAAGTGCATGGCAGAGTGCATTTATTTAAAGTCAAGTTTGTTGATTTGTCGCCCAAAAATCCCAAGCGTCGTTGCATGTCTTTTTCTTTTCTTTGTTTCTTTTTTTCTTTTTTTATTGCCAACAATTAATGCAAAGTACTCTTATTTCCTCAGCCTATCTGTCTTTCTCTCTCTCTTTTTCTATTTCCTTGTTTTGTCTGTCTCTCTTGGATGCCTTTGGTGCTTAAGTCCAACCTGAAAACCAAATACAGCAAGTAAAACAATTGAATCGAAGGCTGGCAAGTTGTATTTACTCAGGTCAATAGAGGACTCTTTAATAAGAGGACTGTGGCAACTGCCAGAGCTTACTGTGTTTCTTAAATTTTTGAGATAAATTTGAAATTGAATTAAATAAAAAAAAGGAGACAAAACAACCCCCAATCAATGAGGTGCAACCCAACTGTGTTGACTAAATTCTGAAATTTGTCATATGGAAACTTGGCAAAGAGTTGGGCGCGTTGTGATGAAGAAGTCAAAAATTTCGGCAACTACTTACTATATTATTTTATAACTTTTCATGGGCTGTTTCGCAGCTTCTTCTTTCTACCTGGTTTCATAATGTCCAATTTTACGCATATGTCTTTTATCCCACCCTTGACAGCGACCTTTTTGCTTCATCTAGCACACGGCAGCACTTCAGCTTTGCGGCACACTCATTCATAAGGATCAATCAGGTGTGCAAAAAGAAAACACAGAAGTGTGGGGCAAAGCAAAGGGGGAAAATAGGGTGCCTCTGGTGGATGGGAACGGATGGGGCGGCAGGCAGGGGTAGATGTCCTATGGCATTCACTAAAAAATTGGTGTTTCAAGTTTTACGACTTGCTGACAAATAAATGCGTAGACAAATTTAATGAGCGGCGGAAATGTCTTTTCATTCGGTTTGACATGCCTGGGACTCCTCGTGTTGTCCGGCCCCATGAATTTATGGCCTGGCCGAAGGTCCAGGACCTTTTTTAAGCCAACGGCAACAGCGCTCCATAAAAATTACGTCCCGGATAGAAATCAAACCTAAACTCAGCTACAGCAACGAATACAAATAGGAATACAAATGTGAATACAAATGCGAATACGAATACGACTGCAAATACAAATACGACTCCAAATACTTGTACATATGTTTGTTTGTTTAACTTCCCGGCAAATGAGAAATAAAATAAGGCGCACTTACAAGACCGCAAAGGGAAACCGCCTCCGTCTCCATGGCAAGGTGGAGGGCTTGGTCGGGGCTGACGGACGCTGCCTCGTTGCAAAGAAGTGAAATAAATGATAACAATAAAATATAAATAAATAAATAAAATTAACTCATAACCACTTAGACAACCGCAGCGGGTCCCAAAGCTCTGCCCAACTGATGTCTCATGTCCCGCCGAGTTTCAGCCAGTTTCAGCCCTTGTCCTGTGCTGTGCTGTGCTGTGCTGTTGCTGCGCACTGCAACTAACAACAACATAATTTACTGAGCGACCGCAAAACGACTGAAACGGATGTGCGCTGAATGAAGAAGGACCCGACCAGCAAAAAGGACAATGAGCACTGGCCGGCCACACGCTAATGTGATCCTCTGTCTCTCTCCGCACACATTCATATATATATACATGTATATATACACATGTGTGTGTGTGTGTGTGTGTGTGTGTGCGTACGGGCGCCTACAACAATGCGACACTTTTTGGTGGCTGATGCCGCTTCAAAAATGCCGCCAACGCCGACACACGACCCGGAACCTTCATTTATCAAGTTGACATTTTAATTTATTAAAACAAAATGAAATGAAATGAAATGAAATGAGACGCACTGGGAATGGGATTTCGGGTTCAGACTGACCAAGGCGACATGCTCAAAAGCTCAAGAGTTGCCGTCTAATGTCCAGCTGTGGGGTCCACTTTCACGCACACTGGCACTCAACAAGCTGTTTTCGGCTCGGCATTACATATCACATAATTCTATTGTTTTAACTGCACCACGACCCACTGTGCCCCAGTGTCAGCTGATTCCAGCCCTGGGGTCTGGCTATAGAGCTTGGCGAGGCACGCACTGCGCCACACAACTGGTAAAGGCGTCGCAAATGAACACGTTAAAGATGACGGAATCCTCCCAGGATTCACCATCCAGCATCCAATGAGATTGTTATGAGTGGAGTGTCGGGAGGAAATGTGCGAGCAAGCAAAATGAGTTTCCGAGGGAAAATTACTTAAATCCTTCAACGAATTTATGCAGCTTCGAATTATGGCTAAATATTGTCAAAATTGTACAACAGAAGCAACGAGAACGATCAAATATACTCAAAATAACAATAATATTGAATTACTTAAATGTTTTTCAGTTTCTTAAACAGATAATTTGTGAATCACGGCATTAAATACACAACTGGTTAGTGCAAGGGAGTAAATAAAATATCTGTAAGCAAAGCTTAACTTTTTTAAGTGCAAATTAAATTAAAACGTTTCTCCTAAAAAGAATGTTTCCCGTTACAAATTTATAGGTATTAGTAATTTACTTATAAATTTTCCAAGACTTTGGTATATTAAAAACATGTATTCCTCAATAGCTACAGCAGATGGTTTAGCTTTATGTTTGGATTATGCTCTGAGGCCATAAAAATATGATGTGACCAGCTAGAGAATTCTTCAACTCTCAAATCAGCTTGGCCCTTTAGCATTTGCATTTTCCTGCCCATAAATTCAACATGCTGCTCGAACAACAACAACAATAACAACAACAGCAACTGCAAAAACAAACAATGCTTTGTGGGTCGAACAAAACGTATTTTTAATTTCCATAAATTTTGTATCGAAAATTTGTGAACGTGTTTTTCTACCCTACACAAAAAAAATTATTTAACTGGGTTTCATGAATTTATGCAAGCTGAATTTAGCACATACGATCACATTGTGTACAAATGTTCAAAGCAGATTTCTGACAATGGCAAGGACTTTAGTACAGGATATCTGCTAGTCGAGCTCTCTCTCTAATATAGCACTCTTTCTTGCTTGTACACTCTTTTTGTTGTTTTCAAAGAAAAACGATACACACGAACAAAATGCAAAATAAAAGAAAATTTAAGTTCCAGGAGCCGACAAAAGGTGTGCAACCGCAGCGACGCCAAGCAACTTCGTCGTCAAATTTGAAGGCAAGACACCTCCTCTTCCTCACCCTTCCCCAACCCATCCCCTCTCCCCTTCAACCCAGCCACACGCCAGCGAAAAATGAAGCTGAGGCATCAGCAGCCGACAGCTGCGGCGGAACAGCTTTTCTGTATGGAAGAAAGGCGCTTTTGAAAATGTTCATATTTATGGCTGCCAGCTTCAAACACTCAACTTAAAACTCGCTCTCGAATTTTTAATGTGCAGGCTAGTTTCCAGTATGGCATCTCTGACTTTGTTAAACGGTTCTTATGCTCTTTTAACTGAATAATTCGATAACGCGAATTAAATGTTACTTGAGACTTATCGTCTCGTATTGGTTGGAAAATATTTTCAATACTCATTCGCAGGAAATATTTAGTAATCTCTCTTCTTATATCGTTTAAATATAAATCATAAAGAAAGGTTTCTGCTTGCTGAGTATTTTTTGAGCTTTAAATCTTCGTAAGAAATAAGATTCTAGTTAAAACAGGGACGGTAAATCGAGCGCGACCTTTGTAAAAAAAAATATGATGTGGCGGACAGTTTAATATTCAAAAATATTGCGGACTATTAAAACAGCTTAAAATCTTCGAAACAACAAGAGAAACCCGCCAGCAAGAGGAGTGAGGGGGTTACAAGCATCGCAGTTGGTGCCACTGAATGCGGCGGAAATGCCTTGATTCATTTTACTATATCTTCAATTCTCGCTGCTGGCGATGTCCGTCCGTCCGTCCGTCCGTCCGTCCGTCGCACCTTACTTCTCGCAAATTACTTTTAATTTATTGTTAGGGTCAAGGGGTGGCGGGAGAACGTTGGCGAGCGTTGCTCTGTTAAAAGGGGTGACGTCAACAGCTGTCATATCCGGGCGTGGCAGATGTTTTGCTTGGTCCTTTACTGTATTGCGTCGCAGCTCGCACAATGAAAACGTTTTATAAATTGAAACGAATTTCACTCGCGTACCGCAGAAATTAAGAAGCAGATTGAGAGGAGGAGCGGAATTGACATCCCCCGTTACCTGCCACCTCGCAGCTGCCAACAGGCAGAACAGGGGAGCGAACGAGCGCACAGTGGACTGAACACTTGCTCAACTTGCCGGAGTTGCCAAAGTAAAAGTGGCTGCTGCAACCACTACTCAGCGGGTCATTTATTACGATTCAGTTGAAGTGTTTTTTAGCCGCTCGACAACACTGGTAGAATTTCAAGAAGAAAAACTGAGAGGAAATACAATTATTTCCGTGCACATAAAATAAAATTTAAAAAATAGAAAGTCTCTTAAGTTCTCGCGCCACATGCAATTTAAATTAATTCTTTAACTTTTTTTTGATCCAGATTAATTCTGTCTGAAAAAAAATACATTTTTTCCACACAAGTACTGCGACCGCAGAATTATAAATGTGCGTATTCCCTCTACTATAGATTTAATTGAACAGTCTCAATGGAAATCATGAAAAAAGACAGGGCAGCCAACTCAGGAATTTCCGGCAATGGGGCAATTGTAGTAATATCATTTTTCCTCATTGTCGAAAATTTGCATTGCAATGATTCATATCAAGTTTTTCAAAATGCGGGCGCAGAAACTCGCACATCTGCTTTTGAACGAGGATTCCGCTTGCCTTGGATTAAGATCGTAAATGCCAGGACGCTGTACCAAAATTAATGCATGCCACGGTCTGCGGCATGTGGACGATGGGGCGTGTCCGTGTGGCAGCTGAATGCTGGCCGTTAGCGATATGCTTTTACCGCTGGCAGCCGAACATTAACCAAAGTGGTCGCGTTCCATTTGCAACTGACTCTCACTGCTTTTGATTTTAATGGTTATGCTACTTATCATGTTCTACAACGAGTGCTGCAACAACAACCAGCAACAAGAACAACACCAAAAGCAATATGCCACGTGGGCCTAGTGACTCTTTTTTTTCTACTATTTCAAAGTGGCATCGGTCCAGTGGTGGGAGTAAAAAAAATTAGAACTGTAACCAGCGAAGCATTCCTAGTTATACATTTTTTTTTTTTTTTTTTTGCTGGGCAATCGTGGCTCAGCAATGGAAAAGGTGTGCAGAAGTGGCTGCAAAAAAGAAAAGAGAAAACTGCGATGAGCAGCGCATTGGGAGTGACCCAAATATGTTTTTCGCAAATGAGTTTGGCGGTCATTTAATGATTTGTTTGTGCAGCTCGAAATCGAATTAAGAAGGGACCAAAAGTCTAAAAAGCAGAAAAAAGCATACAACGAGCTTACAGCTTCCAGAACCACATGGTCATCGCACGTTTGTAATTTGTCGTCTGTGGCGGAAATTTGCACGGAACCAACAGCAAAACAGAACAAAAACAACAACAGCAGCATCAGCAGCAGCAGCAGCAGCAAAACGAAAAAAAGACATTCCTGACCAGGTTGGCAGCACCTCTGCCCCGTAGGCACTGAAAATGCTGTCTATAAATAAATTAGCATGGCAAACAAGTTGCCAACTTTGCTGATCTGCAAGTGTGTGTGTGTGTATGTGTGTGTGTGTGTGTGTGTGTGTATATGTGTGTGTGGTTGGGTGGGTGTGTGGCTTGTTACGGCTAAAAAGCTGTTTCCGCAATGAGTTTGCTTCCTGTCCGTAAGGATATGCCAGCAAAGCTGCTGCCATTGACAACTCAGCTAAAACTAAATGTGCTGCACAACACTGCTGTAAAAGGGCCGAATGACATTATGGGCGTGGCAGCAGCAGCAGCAGCAGCAGCAGCAGCAACAACAGCAGCAGCAACAGCAGCAGCAGCAGCACAACTAACAGCAGCGAAAAAAAAATCTAATTTCCTGTGAACAACATAAAGTAAATGTTTCAAAAGTGACGCCCCGGGGCAAGGCAGTTGGGCCACAAGTATGTGTGTGTGTGTGTGAGCGCGTGTGTGTGTGTGTGATAGCATTTCCACTACCAATGGTGGCACCAAATGCGCTGCGCTGCGCTGCCCGCCATTTGCCATTTTGGGCCTGGCACATTTTCACCGCCCCCGGCATAAGTTATGAGCCGGGGCCAACGGCAGCGGGCCGGAGCAGGAAGTTATAGGCAGCTACTATAGGAAGCTGCAGTCTGTGCAGCGGGGTGGGGCATGCGGAGCGTCGTCTACACGCTTGGAACTGGCGTGAAACATGTGACCAAAGCCGCGACATTTCTGACCGGGCACAAGCACACTGCCGCCCCCTGTCGGCTGCAGATGAAACCACAGGCCAGTGGCGGAAAAATAGCAGTGAATATAAAAAAGCACTAAAAAGACAACAACGGAAAAATGCCAAACAAAGCGAAGAAACGTTTAACAAAGCGTCGAAAAAGAATTGTGCAAATTATTTAAGCACAAGGCGATTTCTGGAGTTGTGTCCGTCCACACGTCCTGCGTATGTTGATATAGGTGTGTCCAATTTCCACGCCGGACATGGTGCAGCCCAGTGGCAACTGAAAGTGACAAAACTACTCGCAAAGTATGTGACAAAAGAGCCATGTAGCATTGCTTATAACATTGTTCGATTCAATTGATGGATTGTAAACTGGATATTTTCAGCACTCAAATAGAGTCATGAGCCCTTAAAGTTTCGCTGCACACAAGTAGTGGTAGTCGATTTAACCTTTTAACGTGCTGACACGCAGCTTAAGTCCGTAAAAAATTCTTTAAGAGAAGAAATTTGAAAGCAGCCCCAACCAAGCAGTGAACGCCAAAGTTAAAGAAAAGCGACAATATTATCGCAAAAACTTATCATTGATCGTTTATCTTGGTAGTAGGCGCTGACACAAAACGAAAATGAAAACATGAAAAGGAAGCCATACCAGGCACGCTGAATGTTACATACCCTAGCTGACCGGAGTCCACCTGCTCACCATCAACTTTGGTATAAATAAAATGGAACAAAAATCGCTTGTTGTCATAGGAGTTATGGGCTATAGAGTTGCGATCCGGAAGATCTTTGGATATGTATTGCGTTGCACAATTCATGATTAAGTTAAAATACCCTCGGCAAGGCTTTACACACATTTGAGGCATAAAAAGAGAAACAGCAGCAGGCGAAATCCCAAGTGGTGAAGCCCAAAAAGAAAAAAAAAAAAAAAAGCAAAAAAACCGCAAGCTGTGGCAGCAAAAAGGTGTACGTCTCTCCCCAAGGACATTAGCACGTATGGCGGTGTTGGTGATTGTGAGTGTGTGTGTGGAAATTGGCTAAAACGGATTTACACAAATTTATCAACGTGGCAAAGTCAAAACCAACGAAGCAAAGCCGTAGCAACGAGCCAAACCCAAAGCCAAAGTGGAAAGAAAGTGTCAAGTGTGTGAGGCGCAGATGCACACACATACGCGAACACACACACACACACACACACACACACTCACACACACTCATATACAAATAGAACGGAAAACGGAAATGAATCATTTCATTAGAGTTGGCAACGCCTACGACATGAGCATGAGACATGAGAGCACAGCGCTCCCAGCTGGGGCAAAGGGGGAATGGATGGAGGTGCAAGGCCATAATAGGGGCGGCATTGAGGCCAGGAGGAGCGACCCAAGAAACTGCCAAGTAAAATGCGTTTGACACTTAACGTAGGTCGCCGACATGAGCAATGGGGATCCGGATAGAGACGAGACAAATATCCGTTTGACCGTGAGGTAGCCCAACCTAAAGGGAATCCCCGCGTTCGCATTCGCATCCGCATTCACATCCACACCCGACTTTGAATTCGGCTGGTTCAAGTTTCAACTTGGGTATCAGGTTTTCAAAAGCAGCTTGTCCCGTTGCACTCGAACACGTGTTCGAGACCGTAGCGGAAACTGAACAGGTTTCAACCGAATTGAACTCAGTCAAACTAAATCAAACTAAGCTAAACTGAATCGAGGGAACAATCAACATTACTTGAGCTTACCCTAGAAACTGGTCAAAAAGTAAAGCAAAGTTGGCAAAGCTGAAGGTGACATCAAATGAAAAGTGATTCATCGGTAATTCATTTTGAATTATCATCCCTCAAATGCAGAGCTTCCTTTTAAATATGCATTGTCGACCACTCATTTTTTTTTTTTTTGTCAGCCATAATAATAAATATTTGCACAAATCTGTTTGCAATGTCAACAATAGTCACAATGAAATGCCTTAGGAATAAGAAAATTAAATTAAATGCATTCCTTGCATTCCTTGGAACATTTGTTTTATTAAATTAAATATTTGATTGAAGGCTTTTGGAACGTGGAATTTCATATTTATTTTGCCTTATATTCAAATGTAAAATGTTGGCCTCAAATACTAACAGCAGTTGGAGAAAACAACTCTTTAGAACCCAACATTTGAATTACTTTAAATATGATATGCCAACCTTAATTACATAATTAAAGAAAAATGTGCCTACATATAAATTTTTACTTACATTTGCTTAGAAGTTAATGACTGGCGACATTTATCGATCATTTTTGATTTCTTTTGAGAACCTCATCTGTCATTCTTAATGACTGCAAACAGAGCTAGGTGCACAGCAGGCTGGGAACATCAGTTGTTTGCGATTCCTTTGTCCTGCAACTGATCTTTTTGTAGCTCAGTTCATATTTGACATCCAAAGCGGGAACAATACGTAGCGAAAAGTGCCCTTCAGTGTTCTAAAACATCCCGTAGACCTCCCGTGCGTATCCCAAGTATAATGATTAGTTTTAAAGGCCAACGGACTATGCCCACAGATGCTTTTTGGTTTTCTCTGCTTGCAGCAGAAAACACATTCGTCTGCAGTCAGTGCCTATATCAGAGTCAAGTTTAGCCTTAAAGCTGAGAGAGTAAAAACAGACAGTCGCACTTTTGTATATATTGTGGCGACCATTGATGTCTCTCTATATATACATATATAAAAGAAGCTGAGGGAATTGCAAGCATTTGCTGCAAGGCATAACATACTTTGGGGTAAAATTATTATACCCTCAGCAAGGGTATGAAAACATACACACGCATTTTCTGTGGCTTACTTTAAAAGGCAAACAAATTTGTTGTTTTCTTTTGTGCTTTTCAATCGATTGTGCGGCTGTTTATTTGTGTGTGTGTATGTGTGTGTGTGTGTGTGTGTGTGTGTGTGTGTGTGTGTGTGTGTGTGTGTGTGTGTGCATTAAATACAATTGAATTCGTGATGCTTGATGCACGATAAGAAACCAAAACGCTTTTATGGTTATTCATAACACAGGCGACGGACGTCTCAAACAAGGAGAAGAAGCTCCAGATCCGATCCGCATCCGCATCACCGGCACTTGTAATACACAAAAGTCGCAATACCCAATACACAATACGCAGGACGCAGGACGCAGAGCATCTACCCCTTTCAGCCGTTTACAAGCATTATTGCAAACTGTTTCGAATACAGAGACACAATGTGTATAAAAATGTCTGACGTAAACATTTGCCATTTATGCATATCCGTAGATGCGTAACGCAGCTGCTGGTTTTGCTTTGTCTGTGGCAGCCATTTGAATGCCGCCTTGTGGCAGGTGATTGTCAAATCACTAAGCCCTCAGCCATAATGAGCGTCGATTTGATGCCGTTAAATAAGCCTTGATATGCAATTGCAACAAAAGCCACAACTGTTTTGTTTGGCAAAAATAAGTATCCAAAGATAAATTGAGTTGATTTTGGAAATTTGTTGCTTGATTTTTTTTCTACAAGCCTTGCTTTGACTACTCAAAGTTATTATTTTGATAATCCATTTATAATGCATTTGTAATACAGCTTTGTTTATTTAACGCAAAATTCAAAAACAAGTTTTTTTTTAAATATTGACTTCTGAGCATACAGCATACAGCATACAGCATACAGCATACAGCATACAGCATACAGCATACAGCATACAGCATACAGCATACAGCATACAGCATACAGCATACAGCATCCGACGCGATTCAGGCGCGATTCCGGCGCGATTCAGGCGCGATTCCAGCGCGACTCCGGCGCGACTCCGGCACTACTCTTGACGTGACTCTTGCGAGGAATACTAATTCCAACCGGACTTTGGGCATGCAAAATATTCGAACAATGGACATCTATCGTAAGGGAGTAATTAACACCTGAACTGGCAGACCACTGAGCAAAAAGATCAGATACCAACAACCAGCTCTAGTCAGTCAAGGGAAGCACTGAGCCAAAAGATCAGCGACTCCGGCGCGATTCCGGCGCGATTCCGGCGCGACTCTGTGCACGCATTTTAACGTTTGGTTTTTTTTTTTGTGCAGCTAATATGAGGAATAGTTACTTAATCCATGTGGCACAGACAAACATCATTCAATATATTTCAACGGCTTGTCAAGCTGCTTCCTGCAACATGCCGCTGGCAACTGTAATGGCTGCCAGCCGCTTACGTCCGGCGTCCCTTCAATGTACGCTCTTTTTCAGTCGATCCTGTCCCATCACAGAGGCTGGTCTCACTAAGGCGACGTGGGCATCGCCCCAAGTTCATCCG
The DNA here is from genome assembly GCA_035043845.1 of Drosophila picticornis. NCBI lineage: Eukaryota > Metazoa > Arthropoda > Insecta > Diptera > Drosophilidae > Drosophila > Drosophila picticornis. The sequence goes on along the minus strand of JAWNMR010000492.1, from coordinate 14,349,651 downwards.
TCCAGCTCCATCTTTATTGCACTTGCTCTGCTTTCAGTTCGTCGTCATTTCTATTACATTACTGATTGTTTTCGTATGTTTGTGTCTGTCCAATGGCGCATAGTCAATCTGTCAGTCTGTCTTTTTGTCGGTCCTCTCTGTCTTAGTGTCCTTGGGTCTTGCCGCTTGCCCTGCTGCTGGCTTTCAGACGTATTTCTACAATATTTTGTTTGCCATTTCTACGGCTTCTTCTATTATCAATCTATTGCCTCTTTCCAAGTGTGTGTGTGTCTGTTTGTGTGTCTATTTGTGTGTCTATTCGAGTGTGTGTTTGTGTGTGTTTTTTCAACTGTCTCTTACCATTCATTCTGGATAAATACAAAATGAAGATGATCCTTCGGGAGCTTTAGTTATTCAATTTCAAATGTAGTAAATTTAATCTAGCAAACACACAACTGTGTCAGTGTGTGTGTGTGAGTGTGTGAGTGTGTGTGTCTGTGTGTATGTGTGCATGTGTGTAAGTGTGTATCTACACACAAGGCTGATGCGTCTACTGCTCTCGCCTGCTATATGCTTCAGTCTGTTCTTTTGGCCGAAGCTCATATAAAATACGCTACATCTTTTAAACAGAACCAACTATTTACTATTTCAGTTGTTGACTTTACTCCACCCCCTCCCCCGCTTCGTTCAACTGGCTGTACACAGATACTCGGTCAAGTCGATGTTTTTGTTGTTATTCTTGCTGCTGCATTTCTAATTTTTACTTTTGAAAAATCCCAGCTCTTCGTCGAAATCTATCTATTTTCTTGTGTCTCATGCACATGTCCTGCTGACAGGCTCAGTCACACAAGCGGACAGTTGGCATTTTGATGAGACTGTGTGTGTGTGTGTGTGTGTGCATGTGTTCATGTGTCTCTATGTGTCTGTGTGCATGTGTGTATATATTTACGGCTGTTACTCTGCGTTTCCAAATGCGTTTCGCAGCCTTTGGCGCTATCGTCCGCTCTGCCCAGCCACCTCCCGTCCCGGTCCTTGATGCTACTGACTGTTTGCACTGTCTTCCCACTTCAGGCGCTGCGTGGAAGGACACTGGCACGCAAGGACGTGTCCTGAGCAGTGCAATTGGGCTCTGGCAACAGCCTCGTCGTTGTCGTTGTCGTTTGTTTGTTCATCTTGTTTACCTACTGCTGCCTATTTATCTTTGGCCAAGCTTTGTGCCCATCCTGCCTGCCTGCCTGCCTTCCTGCCTGCCATCCACGACCTTCCAAGTTCCCTTGCCACGGTCAACAGCGTCCTGCCCGTCACTTCGTTATTGCTGCATTATCTTTCAAATGGCATATTTATAGGATTTCGCTAGCTCTCTGCACAAATACACTCTCAGCCGCTCTCTTTCGCACACACTCTCTTGAGATCGACGCGCCCCAAGGTAGGCAGTCGGAGACAGGCTCATAGTTTATTGGCAGTGCCTCAGAGCGCTTGATGCGCATTTCCTCAATCAACTTTAGCTCCAACAACGGCAACAGCAACGGCAACGGCAATGTTCGGCTACTGTAAACAGTTAAACAAGCGTCACGCTCGCGCAGGCAGCACCAGCAGCAGCTTCCACAGCCAGATGCAGTACGGAGCAACGAGAACCAAGGAGGTGCACTGCAGCCAGCAGTGAGCTGCAGTTAGGAGCTGACGTCTGATGACTACCGGGAAGAGCAGTCAGATGGCAGCCTGTCAACTCCGCTGCACAGTGTGCCAAATTCAGACATTGAAAATCGTTGAAATTTGATTGGGACAAACCATTTTATAATTCTTATATTGTTTATTTATGAAGAACAGTGTTGAAACTTGAGTCTTCGCATAGCTAGTGTAATTTATCTGGCCATAAAATTGTATCTAATTAGGACAGCCTGGTTTTACTGTGTGCTTGCAACTTTGCGTGCTGTGTCAATGTTATTACTGCTGCCGTTGCCACAGCCCCAGTCACTGCCTGCTACTGCCACGGCCTCAGCCATAGAAACAGCTACTGTTACTGCAAGATATTTGTGCTTAACCATTTTGTACATAGTAAATTCATTTTGTCGATTGGCTCTCGTCCATTTCGATGTCGTTGTCCTTATCGATGTCATCGTTGTGCTGAGCCATATTTTATTTGTGTTTATTGATTTGTTTGCACTTGTATGTGTAAATATTTTATTTTATTTTCATTTTTATTATATTTGCTTGACTGACCAGCTCATTCCGGCAGCCTGTCCTCTCGTTCTGTGCTTATTGACACGAAATTCGTTTGACTTATGAGCCACATACGAAATCAATACGAATGAGTGTCCAATTCGTTCACTTCCCCTCCGCATCCACGATCCCAAATTACTGACGGCCTGACTCACTGCCTGGTCTGCCTGTTCTGCCTGTTCTGTCCTTGTCATTTTTATGACAGCACATCAAAAATCAGAGCCCAACACGTGGCGTATGAGTAATGCCGCATTGGCGAATTCAAAATGCAGCTCCACACAGACTGTTTGCTTAGTCGCTTGCTCCACTGTTCCACTGTCCAACTGTCCCACTGTTCCACTGTTCCAGCTGTCGTACCAATGTCCATTTTACTTTACTTTATGCATTCAATCAACTAACAGCGCACAAATAGTTTAACTCTGCAGCTATGAAGGAGATGCTATTACAGAAGCGGGGCGGGCGCGCTTGAAGCAAGCAAAAATTTCATTAATTTTCATTTATACGATAATGGGAAATTGAATTTTCCATGCATAGCGTCCGACACATTTGCCGTCTGCCGTCTGCCCTCTCTCTCACTCTCACTCTCTCTCTCTGTGTCTCTCTGTCTCTGTCTCCGGCTCTCACCCCATATTTCTCGGTCGAACTCTAGAAAGGGGTAATGGATGTGATAACGGCAGTGGGAAATGCTAATGGCATCCATGAATGTATGTGTACATATATGTGTACATAAGTCGGTCTAGGTTTGGGCGAAAGTCACGAGCAGTGTGGCGTCCACTCTGGTTATGGTTTTTTGCTTTCGATTACTTATGCGCAACCATTCGTTGAGCTGCTGAGATACACTCGCAGAATCGTCCAACTCTTTTAATATTCGCGCACGCAGCAGCTACCTGAGTGGATGGCGTGGGATAGAATAGAAATGATTTGATAAATGTTTGAATGGGCGCTATGACAGCTCGATGAGGGACTCACATTTTCGAACAGACCCGATCAACAAGAAAAATGAGCAAAGGAGGCAATGATGAGAGCAGGCAGTTGAACAAATAATGAACGAAATTCAAAGTCTATCCAAGGCACTTTATTATTCACTTGGAAGTAATGTTTATGTCTGCAAATTAGCAATGGATGAACAAATATTTAAGCACATATTTCAATGTTTTTTTTTTGGCTTACATAATTTATTGTTCTTTAATCACTCAATTTGTACTCAATGATGCATCGTATTTTTTATGGCTTTATTTATACATTTAACTGAGCCTTAGTTATCAAAAAAATGGAAATAAATAAATGTTTTGGCTTTGATTATTAAATGTTAATTAAAACAACAAGCATTTCTTTATATTATTTATGAAGGGAACTTTGAGAAAATTAATTGTTTGTATAATGTGCATACATTTTAAATTTTGCTCGAATGAAGTGAATTGGGGTTAATTATTATCACGTTCGCACTTGACACGGTATGTAATCATTCATAGTTCTGAGTGAGTGCTTTTACATGCATGAGTGGAATTGACATCGCATGAAACACCTTTTTATTTAATGTTTAGTTTTTATTATCGCAGCGCGTGCAGAATTTATTAGCCTGCCAGTGACTTTTATGTGCGTCCTGGCGATTCCTCTGTCCAAAGCCAAAGCCAAGTCCAAAACCTATGCCTATACGCCCTCCCATGCTGCTCCTAGCCCTCGCACCCCCAGCCATCTTGGCAAACGTTGCGCAATGAAATTATCTATCGAGACCAAGATACGCGCCGGATATGTAGTGAAGGGTAAAGCATTAGCCGCGCTCGAGGCTGCTGCCGAGCCGAGCAGGCAGCTGCTGGTCAGTGAATGCAGCGGGCAGCGTATCGAGAGAAATCATGAATTATTTATTTGTGTGGACATGAATTATTGTTATGAAGTTTATTGCAAACAAATTGCGTCCTGGGACAGTGGAAATCAATAGCAAATAAATAAAAGCGCAAACGGTTTTTGTGGCTTTCACTGAAACAACAGCAACGTGGACCGATATGCCAGACAAGATATCATCCAGTACAGGGCTGCCATATGGACGGGGATAGGCATGTGGATAGGGACAAGGACAGAGACAGGGACAGAGACACGGACAGAGACAGGGACAGGGACAGAGACAAGGACAACATGAATCCAGGCAAGAGGTACGAGGCTCGCGAATTTTGCTGAGTTATACTCGTAGCCTGTCCCAACCAGCAGACAACAAAGAGTCAGTGCTCTCTTTTTCTATCCCAAACGCCCCCCTTCAACTCCGTCGCTTTCCAACTCAGTATGTGTGTGTGTCTGTGTGTGTGTGTGTGTAAAACCATCAACAACATGCACAGGATATGGGAGAATGCTGCGGGCGATTCATGAAATTTAATGAAGCAGGCAAACTAAGTGGGCTGACTGAAATCACTATGGATTTTGAAGGATGAGGTTTGGTGGATGGTGAATGGTGAATGTTGAATGGTGAAACGTGTATTACTGATGGGGATCTGTATGGCTGGTTAGCTCGCGAACAGTTGAACGGATGTGGGATACGTATTTGAAGCTGCTTTTTAATTAAAATAAATATTTAATTGAAATTATAATCAGGAATTAGTTGCGGGCAATAAGTCAAAAGCATAGCCAAAGAACGAACAATCATGTCACCCACCCACACAGCCACATTGCCCAGTCAGCCGAATGCTTTATTGTTGCATTGCTAATGTCCTGGCGATTGGTGTGCTTGCCATCCTCCTGCAGCTCCTCCGGCTGCTTAACCTGCTGCTGCTGTGTTGTGAATGACAGACGGATTTGACGTTTGGCGACAAATCAATTTGTGATTATTAAAGACCCGCTGCTCATCAACCGCAGTTGTTGGTCTCTAGTTGTTGCTCTTGATGATGATGGAAGTGCCTTCCACACACACACACACACACACCCACACACACTAACATGCGCACATACGCTCATACATTAGGGAACTTGAAGGCCCTGAGCACCAAGCTGATAAGTGGCTGTCGACAAGACCTGACAATACCCAGAAAATACGGTATACAATTTCAATAACATTTAGTGCCAATTTCTTTGGCCACCGCATTTAACGACAGCGCATCGCATTAAGAAAGAGAGGGGGGCAGAGAGTGAGAGAGAGAGAGAAAGAGTAGCAGAACTAATGTCTTCGCCATTAAGTAGAAAGCTTATATGTTGGGGAAGGAAGGCAACTGCTACGACTGCTTACAGATTGTCGTGGCAACACCAGAGGTGGTTTTTGATTACATAAAGAGCACATACACACACTCGCACACACACACACACATATCTATACTTACTCTACCACACACACGCATCTGACAAATCGAATGCAAAAAAAGATGCGCATTAAATTAATGAATGAAACCTCGTCTCGACTTACACAAGCTCGAAATAAAATTGGTGGCCTTGAGGCAATTCTTAAAGATGCTCTTATGCAGAACGCTCAACTGCTTTGCACAAGCTCAAATACTCTTACCACAATAATACACATATATCTCATGTGTGTATGCGTTTCGATCCGCTTCTGGTGTAAAGCAATGTTAAATTCGTGAAATTGCAAGAAATTTTTCACTTACTTGGCGGAGTCGTCAGCTCCAAGTTGAGTTGAGTTGCGATGGTCTGGAAAAACCTGTGAATGTTAAGCAGAAAACAAAATTGATTGAAATCAATTAAATAATTTCCATTCGGATGTATTTTTTTCTAAAAGGAATTGGAATTGTGTACAACAATAATGTGTGGAGTGTATTGAGAAGCAAGCGAAGAAAATGCTAAGTGGATTTGCCGTTGAGATGTTCGCATTGCATGTAAGGCACAAGGATAACGAGACAGGATAACGTTGATGAATGCCACAGTAGCAGCAGTGGCAACTACGTTGCACATTCGTCTTGCATTCAGTTGGGGTCTGGTCGTGGGCGTTATCTTGGGCATGGGCGTGGCAGTCGCGGTAACTACAAATGCAATTGCAGCTGCATTTTAATGCATTTTCATTGCAGCTGCCGATGTAAGGAAAACGACAGCTGCTTACTGGAGCTGGAGCTGCTAGAGCTGCTGTAGCTGCTGGAGCTGCTGTAGCACTGACTAACGCTCAGGTGCCCCGTGTGTCCAATGGGCGTGGCATGAAAAGAAAGCACAACAACTCCAACAACACGAGCAAAGCAAAAGTAAGAATTGCATTTTGGCAGTGGCGCTGGTGGAGGTGCTGTTGTCGATCGATGCACAGACACATTTCAGTTCAATGACAAGTGCAAATGAGCGGAGGGAAAAGGCAGGACAGTAGCTGCCACTTGGGAAATGCGATTAATGGCATTTTTGTATTTTATTAAGCAGAACCGATATCGTCATTTACAGTATTTACACGCGACTACTGCATGCGATAGCAGTAAAATGGCAACCGTGTCGATAACATTGGTAATCCCACTAACATATTACAGATGTGAGTAAATAAATTGAATCAACAAAACTGTTTTAATTTGCGTTTAATTAAGTACGGCTTCCAATTAAATTTTAGTTGAATTAAATTCAAGCATGCACTGAATATGTAATCATCGATTGGCAGTAGTAAATCATTCCAATGCAAATACCAATAATTTTATACAGCTTGTCGCCAACTGGCCACTAAACAAATTTAAGCGAATGGCAATTCCATTACTGGGTGAGCTTTCTCGTATTGTGTTACTTTGAGTTACTCAGGTCGATTGAAATTTAAGTTTATTTAGTCTGTCTTCTGTTTGATTATGACTTCTATTTTATTGTCGTTTGAAATTAAATCATTTATTTTGCAAGTTAATTGGACTACATCGTCGATATCTGGACTTCCTGCCAAGTATTAATTAAAGACTTTTTCAATACATGAGATGATCTCAATTTTCTGTTAACTTATCCATCGATGGATGCCAAACTGAAACAACTGAAAATAGCTTAATGGGTTTAATTAGTAAATTTCTCATTATTCAAACTTATAAATATTTATAAGTATCAAATGACCTTGCAAGTATGTCTAATATTTCTTTGTGTATCTATTCAACACTGCTTGCGGTTGGGCTGGGGAAATCAGCAAGTTGTATCAAATGCACCCAGTACATCCTGTTGCAGATGTTGTCCTTGCCTGATTGTGCCAATTCAACAGACAGGACAATCTTAGTCGGAGGATGGCGACAGGCGCGGCCCTGAGCATAGATAAGTCGTTTGTAAATTTTATATAATCTAATAAAAAATTGATGGCTTTAGAGTGCGGCGAACATTGAGGCTACCAGCTGGTAATAAATACCAGCAGGCACTGTTGGCTGCCCTTGATATGTTCCTGGATCGTCGATTGGGTCTTAGCTCCAACTCTAGCCTCCGCTCCAGTCTCAGCCGCCGTCTCAGTGTGAAACTTAGTCTAAACAGATTCTTCTACATCTGCTGCCGGTAACATTCTGTGTGTGTGTGTGCGTGTGTGTGTGTGTGTGTGTGTGTGTGTATCGACACTGTATCGACGCGTATGTTGCTGTTACTGCCAATCCTTTAAAAAGTGCTTTGCAATAAATGATGAGGCATCTGCAAGGGAGAACAGCAAGGAGCAACAGCAGCAGCAAAATTGCAACACGGCTGACGGGCAGGGGCGGTGCGAAGGGAGGGAAGCAGCGGATATAGGCAGCAGCAGCAGCAGCAGCAGCAGCAGCAGCAGCAGCAGCGCATTAGCTCGTTTTTTATGTACCGCTGAGCTTAATGAAATGAGTTTGTCGAACTTATTGCTCACCGAGGCATGCAACATGCCAGCCGTGGCATATGATGAAAAAAAACCACCCACACACACACACACACACACACAGCCAGCAGCTAATAGATAGAAAAGAAGGTTTTGGGCAACGGAGGCAATGGAGGCATATGAGTAAGACATGGCTGGAAATTTATTGTTGAGTGAAAGCGTTAACGAAAAGTCTTCAAAAGCTCGATGGCAGCTAAATTCAATTTATTTTGTCTGCGTTAATTATGTATGCATTAATTTCAGCTCCTGTGCCTGCAAAAGTTCTGGCAACATTTTAAAGTGCTTGTTTGCCATTAATTTGTTGACATATTTGCAGAGCCAGCAGCTGGCCAAGTTTGCCAAGTTGCAACCCGGAGTAAACATGGACAGACGCTGAGCTCATGGCGACATACATCAATTTGTTGTAGTGTCTGATAGTATCTGACACATCTGAAAGTGTGGCCAATAGTTTTACGAGCACTGCACAATTAAGTGGGTCGCGGGCCATTGGCAAGTCAATCAGGCAATCAGCCATGGCCCCGGCCAACTTGCCATGGTCAGGAGCTATCTAGTAGTGGAGGTGGGTAAAAGTGGTGCAGGAGGTGGTGGAACAGCACAGTGAATAGCCTCTCAGAAAACTTGAACGGCATTGTTACATGCGCCGGGGCACAAACTTTTGCTTGGCATTACCGCTTGTTATCTTGCGAATTCTCGAAAGTTACACAATTGGACAAGCGATTGCCCCAGCCAGCGCTTGGGCAAGCAACCATCCACCCATCCACCACCCGGCCCTTTGGGCGAGTGTAAACAGTTTCAAATTACAGCAGCTAAGTTTTCTACTGCTACTATTAACAAATTGGCACGCGGTGTCCGTGCTGAGGTCTGCCTGCTTTAAGACGCCAGCAGCATCATCCGCATTGTTCGCAGTCTGCTTAAAATGTTAGCCAAAGAAATATTTATTTATGAGTAAACTTGTGTGTGCCGAGCCCCGCTCACAGCCACAGCCCAAGCCGCAGCACCCCCTCTCAATCACCTGTCATATGTGCGAGGCTGAACGTTAATGTTTTTATTAGCGTGGGTGCAAAGTTGAAACTGAAACTGAAGTTGAACCGAAAGTCGTCAAGGAAGCGAACTTTATGCGTTGTTTTATGCCAGTTCAGGCCTCACCACCAACCACCAACCACCGACCACCCACCGCCCCTCAGCCAGCACCCCCAGACCCTCTATGATGATGACTTCTTTGCCGATAATGATAATCTGAAACGGGGGCATGTTGCGGCGGCTGGAGTCGGGGCTGTGACAGGAACAGGGGCGTGGCCAGAGCTTAAGCAGTTTCGCCTGATTGCCTCGTTCTCTTCGATATTGACTTTAAAAATATTTGCTTGCGTATATGTTTGCTGGTATAACATATACATACACCATGCGGACAAGTTTATTCGCTTATGCACTTGAAAAAACAAATGAGTTTCATGCATATTCTGAAATACAAATTAATAAGAAAAGTGTAAAACAAATCACTTACAAGAAAAACAAACGCATTTCAACCATATTACGTCCACACCCATTTATGCATAATTAATGCTTCTACAGCTAACACTTGACTGTTGAAATAATACCTGATTCTGATACATAATTTAATATATTCGAATATCGCTGTGATCAGTAGCTTTTCTTGAGTGTAGTTGTTGATTTATATATAGAAAGCTCAAAACTCCAGCCTGCTGTGGTAAATTGGTACCATTTTAGTAAGACTTTAGTAAGCATTGTGGTGCAAATGTTGTTTTCTCAGTGTATATCATTAGTTTGCCAGCATGTGTAGTCTGCATATGTGTGTGTGTATGTGTGTGTGTGTGTTGTGCCAGCTTTTTAATGCGCTGCCTGTAGGCTGGCAGGGGTAGCAGTTGCTTCACAAAACGTTTCGAGCTGCCCGAAATGGGCAATCAAGCGAAATGTGCCAAGCGGTTTGGGGCCATATCTGTCGATGGTATTGGAGTGGATGGATGGGGATGGAGTCTCGCACTGGGATGGGCTGGGCTGGGCTGGGCTGGACTGGGTCTGGCATACCGTTGAGAGGCGACACAAATCAATGGCAAAGAACTCCGGCAATGAGTATTGGAAATGACATCGAAAACGAATACGAGAACGAGGACGACGCCCGTCAGATTTGAGCAGTCACTCAGCGATGTGCGCGTTGTCTGTGGATGAGGCGAATTCACATATATGTTTGGTTCGTCGTGCTTGGTTCTGTCACCAACTCACACCCAGCGCCCTACACTCCACACTTTACGTCCACACCCAGACCACTTGAGCCACGCTAAAGAGGCACTCAGCCACGACAGAAGGCACAGGGCAACAAAGAGAAAAAAATCGACTGAGAGAGAGAGAAAGAGAGAGCGATAGAGTGGTAGAGAGTGGTAGGGAGACAAAAAGAGAGAGAAGAGCGAAGTTTCAATGACTGTAAGTGTCACAATAAGGGCAAGCGAAATCGCTCAACAAAAACGCTCGGCACTAGAGAAATTCTTTAACTGCCAAAATGCTGATCGAAACCAAAACCCAAATGCAATGATGAAATTTCCCAAACTGCTGCCATTTGCCAGGCTCAAACACACATTCACATGAAATATATATATATAAAAATGTATATATGGAATGCAGCTGCCAATTGTCTGCTAAGCTGCTCAGCTTTTGTGTCTGCTGACTTCTTTTTTATTTCAATAAATTTTAAAATGCGTCGCAGACTTTTGGGTTGTGTGGATTACCCTTACAGAGGATATAACGTTTTCTGCGCAAAGTTTGTAACTCATTGAATATGACGTCTCCGACTCCATAAATTATATATATTCTTGCCCAGCATCATTAGCCAAGTCGATATACTCTTTGCTTGTGTAGGAACTAATTTTTCAGTTTTAAGGCCGCCTTGTTAAAGATCTAAATATATATCCGACTTTGAACCGTTTAAGGTTTAGCCTCGGCGCCAAAAGCAATATTAATGGACTAACCCTACGCAAAAAGAATGAAAACGCAACTCCTCTCAGAGATTTCAGCAGATGCTTAATGCTACATGTTTATGCATGCATTTCGTGTTAATGCGTTAAGCGAATTCGGATTTAAAGAATCGATTAAATGAATTAATTACTATGCGGAGCATTTAATGAAACTCTTCTGTGTATCGGATTGCACTCAAGGAAATGAATTTAAAATACATTGCGCATTCTGCGATTGGTTGCTCTACATAATTGTTATCGTTGTCCTTAAACGATACAATTTCAATTACCCAACTCTTGTGTAATTTACATATTGCTTGGTGCCATTAGGGCGTTGTGGCAGCTACTTTTTATTATTGATTTGGCGATGGTCGGTCCTGAATGCGCTCCGTAGTTGCAGCAACAGCATAGCAAGCAAACTTATCCACACATCAACACTCTCCATCGCAGACTTAGCGCCTATTGCAAATGCAACGAAAGTCAACCAAAAAGTTCAATGTTCGACGTTTGCATAAAATGCAAAGCAGGCTGCATAAGCTGCATCAGAGGAAAATTGCCAACATGCAGCATGCCTAATAAGCCATTAAAGTCACCCAGTCAGCCAGTGAGTTAGTCAAACAGTCGGTTCGTCAGTGAGTCGATCCATTGATTGTCGGGTTAGCTGATCAATTGACAGTCGCGTTGGTTATTGGCCATGCCAATGTCTATATCAAACGCTTTACATGAGCCCACACTTGCGCACACAAATACACCCATATTAATATGTACACAATAGAACACGCACACACACGCACACACACGCACATCTGTCGGTCAGACACAACACAATCAGTGTCTGAAAATCTATGTGAGAGATATGGTAAAAAAAAAAAGAAAACAAAATTTATTTTGGGGCAAGTTTTGTCGTTTGCTGGTTGCTGGTTGCTGGTTGCCATTGCCATGCGCACTCATGTGGCAAGCACATCAACGATGGCGGGCAAAAAGTCAAATGGATTGAATACATATTGAGTTTATGATGTTGTCGCTGGCAATTTTCGTTGGCTTTAAGCGGTTTGCGCGTTCGTCTGTCGCTTTGTGCTGGTTGCGTATACGCAATGTGGCTTGGGCGTACGTGCGAGTGTCTTTGTGCGTGCGTCTGTATCTGTGTACGTATGTGTGTGTGTGTGTGTGTATTGTCGATTATATGCTTCACAGAGCTGCCAACACACGCAGCTCGTACGCTCCAACACAGAGGCCGCGTTTTGGTTGTTGCCTGCCTCTTGTTTTTGTAGTTGCTGCTGCTGTTGTTGTTGGTATTGTTGTTGTTGTTGCTGGTGCGGTTGTTATGCGCGTGTGTTTATGGACTCAGGCAGTAAATTGAATTTTGCCCACAACAACGACATTAGCCATATCAGAGGCGCTAGGTCTTTAGCCGCGCAGGGTTATGGGTATTGGCTAGGGCTTGGGCCTGGGCTTGAGTTTGGGTCGGGGCTGGGGCTGGGACTGGGGCTGTGGCTTCATTGGGGCTTTCAGAGAAAGTTTCACACTTTTTGCGACCAAACATAATTTTATTTTATATATTTTTTTTGTGCTCTTTTTTTGGTGTTTTTTTTTTTTTTTTGCAACTGCTTTCTGCTCTCGGGTCGGGGCAACGAGCGCCTCAAATTAGCATATGGCTGAGCTCTGGCATTGAGAGTCAGTACTTAAATCGAAATGGACACACGTAATTTAAGGTTGTGTTTATGGCAACCAGAGGGAGCCTATTATAATGTCAAGTAATTAAAGTTGCTTGTTAAGTACTGCATCAAAATGATGATTCTTGCATGAAGTGCTGTATTTTAAGGAATACAACATTTTTATTTACTGAGGAAAGAATGTGTAGATCTAAATATTTAAGGCTGAATTTCATCAGTATGAAGTAAAAACGTATCACAGTTTTGAGTGAATGCAACTGGCTCTTTAAAGGCATTGCATTACACGAATAAAGTTCAAAGGCATCACATGTGTTGTCAGAGTAGCTTGATAATCGCATGGGCATCTTGGATTTGGTTGATTTATTAATGCTGAACACTCTTTACTGCTGACTATTTGGACATTGACATGGCAGAAAAGGCAGCTATATTTTCACACAGCCGCCTCGCACTTGGGCTGCTGCTGCGAGTCTCAGTCGAGGTGTTTGTTCGTGCCGCATTTGTCACACAATCTGGCAAGTTTGGCCAAGTACTTTGCGCTTTTCACTTTTCAACAGTTTTCGTTATAATTTCAGCCAAACTTTATGCGAAAGTTGCAAATTTGCGGCAAATTTTGTGCAAACTTTTAAGCGATTCCCGCCTACTCCTCATTCCCTTTCAGCCCCTCTCTTTCACTATTTTTCAGGCGCACTTGCTCTATTTATTGCACAGAAAGCATAGTTTATGGACTGCAAATCAATTCGCAAATGAGAGTGGGAGGGAGGTGGAGCAGGTTGAGGGGAGCGGCGGTAATATAGGGTTTGGCCAAAATCAATTCGCTCCACTCAAAAAGTGTTGGCTAGTGCCGAAATTAAAACTACTTAAATGTCAACCATGTCAGCGTCATGTGCCACGTCAACATACTAACAAACCAACTGCGTATTTGACACTCGTTTGAATTGGTTCACTTCCTTCTTGTGTTCAAAAAGAGGGCCAAGATTCTTACGTTTTCAAATTACATTTAACTTTCAACAGGAAAAGCAAGCTATCTCAAGAACGCCGAAGACGACATACCCTTGTAGATCGCAGTTATTTTGCTGAAATCTGCCTTTTCATTCAGAGTTCGCTGTTGGGTGAATATTCCACATTTGTGTAAAAATATTGTATTGCATTATTGTAATTGCTATTTATCAAATTGCTTGAATGGTGATTAGATTGATTAATTACATATGGTTGAGCTACAATAAGTTCAGCGGAATCGATGGATCGGATCCTCATATAGTGAAATCCCAGCTTGACATTCTGGCCTAAGAGAAAGCGTGGCATTGCTGACTTCCACCTGACGCAGCTATTGATGCTGATCAATAAGATTGAAAACGCCTTTTCCACTCCAGCTCAAAATTGTAATAGCCTCTGCAAGGGTATACAAAAAGAATATAAAAAAAACAAACACACATTCAAAGAGCATTAAATCACATTTAAAGAGTTCATTTTGCATGCGAAACGCGTTTGAAGTGCTCGAAATGTGCCGGGAAACGCGTTCCGTTTTGGTATTGGCTCTCAGTCAGGCACACACACGCACACACAGTCGCACACTTATGCATACAAATGGGGGGTGTGTGTGTGTGTGTGTGTATAAGTGTGTGATGGCTTCAACGTCTAAAGTCTAACTGCCGACCGACCGACTGACTGACTGTCTGTTTGTGTGTCCTTCCGTCCGATCCGTCTGAAAGGCGTCGTCAGTTGAATTACGGGCTTTAAAAACAATTTGGTTGATTCTTATGCCCTTGCAGATGGTATAATAATTTTGTCATAAATGTTGAAAAACGTTTCTAAAATTTTGTTTTTTATTTTATGTTCTTTTTTAGGTTATATTGCTGCTGCAGGCAGTCTGTGTATTATATGGCTGCTATAGCAACTATTTCTTGTAGAGGTGACATCAGGCTCCTAACATTTGACCTACCACTATATCATATGCATAGTTCCCATGGGTACAATCTGTCGATATTTCCTAGTAATGAGATTTTGATTTCAGCAGGTAGACTTCGGTCTGCATGGATATGTTTTCTTCGGTGAGATTTTCTTTCTTGTTTAATATTTTATTGCGCATATCAAATTCGCATTCAAGCGGAAATCCCTAAGCACATACAAAACGCCTCCCCACACACACACACGCAGATACACGCAGATACACGCAGACATACGCAGACACACATTTACAGATAGATAGATGGATGCATGTGCTGCTGGCAGTCGCTTGTTGGTTCCGGGATTTTAGCTCTCATGTCGCCTGCGATGTTTATGAATACATTTCGCAGCTGGCGGCTGCTAAACTCTGGATTTGGATGCCGCCGTGAGACGACGCTGCCATTTGCCCGGGGCGCACCCAGAAATCAGCACGTGAAGTTATATTTTATTGATTCTAAACTGACTGTGATGTATGTCGGTCTGCCCCCAAATCCCCGACGACCCGCCAGCCCGCCAGCCCGCCAGATGCTTTGCATTGCAACTGAAGCCCTTGGCTCCGGCACAGATTGAGCTTGGACATCGCTGCGCTTCACTGGCCTGAATACCATCATGATGCTGATGCTTAAGTGGGCACGTGATGCTGCCGAACCGCCATTGGAAAAATGTGAAATGCTTGCACCAAAACCAACAATAACAACAACCACAACCACAGCCAGAACAACAACAACCAAACAGTGACGAGCAAATATTACCAGCGGAGCGGATAGCACAATCAAGTTAAGCGTCGGGCGTAGCTTTTGAACCCCTGCCGAAGTGAAGCAATCAGTTTTTTGAGTACACAACCCGTTTTTCGTTTCGGCTCGACGCCGTTTTCCGTATTTTTGTTAACGCCTGCGGTGCCTGCCACTCCTTCAGCTCCCCCCTCCCCACCTGCTTATTGCATCCTTTAGCTAGTTGCACGTCTCGAAGGGGTGACTATGTGGCACAGTGTGTCTGCCAGATAAACAGTCTTAAGTCTCGTTAGTAAAGCCCCATAATGCAATTTGTTTAATATTTTCAATTTAATTTGTGTATGATGGAAATATTGGAATTATTAAATGTTTTTTTTATACAAATATAAACATATTTAAGGCTTATTTGAAGAGCAATAAAGCTCCATGCTGCTTCAATTATAAGGCTTACAAAAGTGCACCAGTGACTTATTTTAAGTTTACAAATATTCAGTCTGTATTAGAGAAACCCCTCTTTTAGATGGGATTATTAAGTATACGAGTCTCTTATGTAAGGTATGCTCATTATTTTAATATAAATAACCATCGCATATATCGGGTTTCATTTCCTCTTCAGACGTTGGCATCAAAGTCTCAAGTGAAGTGCGTGCAGCTAAGCGGAAATTGAACCAAACTAAACTGAACAAAACTGATCCGAGCTCTGAAGGGAAAGTTGTGGTGCAACGGGCAAAGTGCAGAGTGCAATGTGTTGCTATATCTATTTCTGTTACGGTATTGCAGCACTACACGACTGACAGTTTAATAGTTTTCCTAGTCAATATTATGCCATTTCGTGCTACTGCCACATGAATGGGCCTGGTACCAACTGCAAGTGGCGAGCAGCAAGCCTTAAATAGGAGCTGGCGAGGAGAGTGCAGTGCAATCGCTGATGTAGCTGCCATTCAGCGGCTGGTGCAACCTGTTTGGCCGTGTGGCTCATTTGGCTCTCTGAAATTTGATTGCACATGTGATTGGCAAGCTTATGGGCTCTACGTGGCAGCTTCCACGTGACCGTCCTTACCACACACATAATATATGCAGATTTTGCATATCAGCTATATATTTAGGTGCATTAAGGGCTCCTGTCCGTTCTGTCCCCCCCCCCCCCCCCCAGTTCCCTCATAACGCATGTTCAAATGCCTCATGTGTTCGATCTGTTTCTCGCGAGCAGCCTGGTAAAGTCTCTCACTTGTGCAGGCTCTGTCCACATTTCATTCGAATTAGTTATGTGAGGCTTTGGCTGGCATTTGCGAAATAATTGCAAGTTGGGTAATTGAAGTGGGATTAAGCATCAGGATTGTTGAGAGTTTAATGAATTTGCGTGTGACACACAGATAACATATATGAACATAGTATGGAGAACTCGACTATCAAAATTTAAATGCAATTTTAATCTAGCGGACAAACTGTGAACAATAAGGCTTTGCTAAAAAAAAAAAAGGAAAAAGTTGCTCTTTCGACAAATAGAAGTGTTCCTTCTTTTAGCGAAAACTGCAGCTTCTATTGAAGAAGATGTGCTTCAGCTCCCCCATCATCCATGATAAATGGTACACAGTCTTAGTACTTCAGTTCGACTAAGAAAATGGATACCCATTTAACAAACCGGTCAACATAATGTATACATTGAATGATGCATACATATACTGATATTTATGCACATATTAATTTATGTTGTGTGCCTGATTTCTACAACATTTGATTATCCCCAAAGTATTTTGAACCGCTCGTCGATTTCTCACACTGTGCTGTGTAGTGGTGTGAGCCCAGCTATGAGCTATTATCTACTTATGCCGTTTGGCAAGCAATTTAGAGGAAACGCACACCCTCTCGCACTCTCTCCCTCGCTCTCTCTCTCTCTCTTCCCCCCTATCTGGGCCATAAGAACAATATAAAAATGCCAACTCGGTTGTTTTTGTTGCGTCTCTTGCTCGTTTTGCCTTTGTCCAGGCCAAAACGACTTTGAATTACCATAAAAATATGCATATACGTACGTGTGTGTGTGTGTGGGTGTGTGTGTGTGTGTGCTTGTGTGTGTGTGTGTTTGTGTGTGCAGTTGTGCCCAACAGTTTTGCGCAACGACTCGCAAAATGTTCAAATCGAGTTATGACAGCACAACAAGCAGAATTTCCTCACTCTCCCTCTTTCATTCTCGCACGCTTAGTCTCGGACAGCCTGTGGGTATATATGAAAGTAAATCTGTGTTAGCAAGAGTGTATGCGTATGTATGTGTGTCTCTGTGTGTGTGTGCGTGTGTGTGTGGGTGAGGGTGTGCATAAAATCAGATATCAAAAATTGTTTACAAATAATTTAATAGCCACAACGCGCGCACGCCACGCATTCGAATGGCCCACGGCACACACTCTCACACACACTCACACGCAATCATAAATCGGCTTTGTTGACCAGCACACGCACACACACACACACACATAGAGAGAGAGGGAGAGAGAGAGAGAGAGAGAGGTTCCAATGTTTGTGTATTGCTGGCTTATGCCACCGACTGCGGTCAGAGGAAAACGCCTAAGCGACAAAAGGCCCACTGACCGCACTCTTGCTCCCTCTTTCTCTCTCTATGTGTGTGTGTGTGTGTGTGTGTGTGTGTGTATAAATGTGTGTTAGTTGGTCATAAATAAAATGTTAGTCCGAGAACAGTTTAGGGTCGTTGAGCGGTGAGAGGGGTCTGCGGATGCGACTACACGACATTAGGCCGAATTAATGCGCGCAAGGACTTAAGTCGCAAATTTATTTCTATTCAACATACGAGACAAAACGAGTCACTCCTCACCTCCCCCCCCCCCGTAACCCCTACCCACAAACATGTGTGTGTGTGTGTGAGTCCACATTTCGGCATGACAGTGGAAATCCGGCGATAAATGTAACTAGTAAATGTGCGTACCATGTACAAAATAGCCAGGCTACGACTGAACGCTGAAATCAGGAGCCTGGAGCCAGGCACCAGAAACTAGGAGCCTGGCTCAAATGGAAACTAGTACAATTTAGGTGCAGCAAGTGCGAATATAGTAGTTGGTGTTGGTGTTGTTATTGTTGTTGTTTTTGTTGCGCTTTGTGTTAATTTGTGGACAAATTTGTGCGCCGCAACGGATGTTGGCCAAGTGGGGCAGACAGCGCCTTGTTGCCATTGTCTGCTCTAATCCAATGGATCAGGAATCGATAATGAAGTTGCCGAAAAACACACGCGCCGGCGTCATAAGTTAGCCACCAACCCCGCTCCCCTTTCCAGCTTCCCACCAGCTTCCGCCCCTGAATCCAGATAGAGGAGAGGCGTGGTGCGTAGCGTGTTCAAGTGTGCTGTCGATTTGTTTTCTGCAAATCCAGTTATCGATGAGCTTCGAGCCCAAACTCATGATGATGTTGCTGTTGACGGTAGCTGGGCACAGTTTCAATTTATGTTAAGTGCCAGGGGAAGAGGGCTGCCGGTTGCCGGTGGCCGGGTGAAGACGGGTGACCAGTGGCGGGTTACGGTTTGAATGGGAAGCATACGTTCCACGCCAGCCAGCACTCAGTACCGTTTGGACATTGTTGATGTCGCTAAACAGGGAAGGGGTTGGGGGCTTTGGTGGTTGATGGCTGGTTGGCTGGTTTTGGTGGCTTGCTCAAAGATACGAGTCGAAATGAGCGTTAGCACATTTGCTAATTGGGGAGCCAGTGTTGCAAATTGGGTAATTTATTGTAAGCTTAACCACAAAATCGAATTGCCAATGAGCTTAGGCACTGGCTCAGAAAGCGAGAGACGAGCGCAAAGCACAAGTTGACAACTCACATCACCGAATTGGATTTAAAAAAAAAGACTCAAGACAATTGCGCTTTTTTTCAGTTATATATGTATTTTAAGAAGGACATATTCCGATTTTACGGGATCAAAATGCTCTTCAGTAATTTTTTAAAATAATTCCAAGACATATTGACAAACAATTTAAGACTAAACATGTTAAGCCTTCTCCCCAGAAAAGGTGGTTTTTAGTTAATTTTCATAGAAGTTCCAAAAAGAAAATGCTATATTTATCGGATTTTCGCTAGATAAGTTTTTTTATTCTTTCCGATTATTGCCATTGGTTTTTTTTACTATTGATCAGCGGCATTAAAGACGGTAAATAAAAAACTTTTGATTGAATTTATTTATATTTTGTTAAAAACATTGTAGTCAATTACAAAATCAATACATTTTCATAAAAAAATTTTACCTTTTTTTGGAATATTTATAAGCGCCAATCTTTCTTTTAAGTCACTTTGAATTGACTGACTGCCGAGCGCACGAGATTGTTGCAAACATTAAAGATGATGAGATGATGCCTCATTTATATGTGTGTACGCAGCTGGGTGTCAATTGAAAATTGCCAAGAAAAGCAACTGCAAAATTTGATAAGGCAGACGCTGTCTGCAAATTGAATTCAAGAGAGGCAAACTGAATTTGATCAACTAAAAAAAACAGTTTCTTTTCCTATTTAGTTGCAGTCGAATGGGCGGATGTATGTGGAGATAGGTGGCGGGGAGGGGAGTGGTGGAGTAGACCAGACCATCCGACTTGTGTATTTTTAGGGTCATGCACCCATTAATGCCATAACAAGACTAAATTGATGACATGAATAGTGACATCAAGTCGTTGCGGGCATTTAAGGAAGTGTGTGAAGTGTGGTAAGTGAGGGGGGCGTGGTTTGCTAGCTCGCTCGGCATGGCTTAACTTTCAATTCATTAGACCACAACAACGACGAGGCAACTTTTGCAATGGCCAAACAAAAGCTAAATACAATCAGCTGTAAACAAAAGCCAAAGTGACACACGAGCCTCAGAGCTGCACACAGGATGCTCGCTTTGAGGACGGATCGTTGGGAAGAGGCAAGGACAGGGCATTGGCAGGGGCATTGGCAGGGGCAGGGGCAGGAGCAGGCGCTTCTGTCCAAGTTACAACTGAAACTGGAGCTGCGCGCTTAGTTGTGGTTGTTGTTGGCAGTGGGAAACTCAAAAGTTGCAGCCCCATTCATGCCACGCCCCAAAATGGAGGAGCAAAGACAAATTAGTTGCAAGTTGGCAGCAGTGGTGGCTGGCTGCTACTTGTTTTGCAACTGCAAGTGGAAGCTGCTACTAAAGTTTTCTAGGCACTGCCAAAGTTAGCCACTTCACAAACCACCACCCACAGCACCACCCATCTCTCTCGCGCTCTCTCTCTCTCTCTCTCTCTCTCTCTCTCTCTCTCTCTCTCTCTACATATATCCATCGCATTGTGTGTATTGTTTAAAGTTTGTGCAAACGTGAAATAGAATTGGAGCAAAAGGAGACGCCGCCAGCGAAAGTTTAGTCTCGCTTTTTTTTTTTGCAATCTCTCCCTCTCTCCCTCTCTCTCTCTCTCTTTCTGTTGTCTTGTGTTTTTTTTTTTTGCACGTTTTGTCTTCAGTTTTTTATTGTTATTGTTTGAAAGCCACTTTGGCAGCGTGCGAATTAGCCAAATAATAAATAAGTCCACGACAAAAGGCGGCAAAAGTATTTGAACAATGAAATTATTTGAGATGTGGCTGCTATTCCACTTCTGGTTATGCTTCTAGTTGATGCTGCACAAGTTACAGTTGCACGTGCAGAGGGTATTCAAATTAAGTCGCACAGCATGAGATCTTTCCTTCTAAGACAGCTTCTTCTCGAATGGTCAATTTCCCTCTGAAAATAACTTTGGTTTATTTTTCAAGTTATTTTTAGGAAATACAAAAATTAAAAAATCATTGGATTGGTTGTTTCTCAAAAATAATGTTACAGGACTCCTAAAAGGTGATCAATACAACGATTGCTTGATTTCTATATTTAGATTGATACCAAATATTTCAAATAGTTACAGATGTTATTTATATGTGAGCAAATGGACTTTTTGTTGTTGTTGATGTTGTTATTGTTATTGTTATTGTTGTGACACTTTGGCCTAATACTTGGCAACTTTTAGCTCTGCCAGCAACAACAATACAAAACAAGAGCAAAGCGTTACTTTTGTTGCTGCTGCCAGCTTTTACATAAAGGACAAACTTTATTTTCTACGTTCGTGCAATTCCATATGTGTGTGTGTGTGTGTGTGTGTGTTGAGTGAGAATAGTTGATTAGTCTCAAATTTCTGATAAACTTCTTTCACTTTGTGCACCCTGCAGCCACTAAAGGGGTCAAATGGGATCATAGACAAATCGAGTGCATTATTTTGAAACAGTTTGAAAAGTTTAAAACACATTTATATTATTGTATATTTTATATATATTTATTTTATTTATATTTATTTATAGGCAAGCATATATCTATGCGCTGTCGTAGATCAAGCTAATTGAACAATTCTGCTACAGAAAGTCATCAGTTGTTATCAATATAATTTTTCATATTGACCTCTTCAAGTTTAGTCCATTACATAAAAGGTATCTTTTCGACATACCCCAACTGGAAATCCCCTAATCGTTATCCCCTTTACATGCTTTCAAACTTTTGGGTAGGTTTGTCTAGCTTTATTGGTTTTTTGTTCAGCTGCTGTTGGTAAAGACTTTGCTTATTGAATATTGGAGGACACCGATGCATGGTAAGGTTTTTAAAGCTTGCCAGTCCTGGGCGTCTTGAGCTGGACCAGTGCGAGCCCTAAATATTTGCTTGGCCTGCAACTCGGACTTCATTATAAACTCGCCAGCTGCGTGACTTAGATAAGAAGTTGAAAGTTTTCTCGACACAACAACGACAATAGTAACAGCAACTATAACTGCAATGGCGACAACAACAACAAGACGAAGACCCATTGCAAGTGCACATTTTGGGCTGATTGCACTTCACAAACATGACTGTTGTTAAAAAGGAGATAATGAATGGCAAAGGATGCCAAAAGAAATAAAGAGTTGCAAGTTCTCCACAGCACATTAGGATAAGCAACGAAAGTTTGTCACAATTGGACATCATCCTAATGTTTCACACCCAAAGTCTTCTTGAAATGTTTAAAATTTGGCCATCTGTGACTAAGAAGTTTGAGTGGTAAGTTTCTTTAGGTTTCTATGCTTTCTTACCAATCTTAACCATTCCCGTAACTATTATTTCCTGTTTTCAAAAACAAAAAAAAATAAATAATGTATATTCCAAGATTAAAACAATTAGAATATATTTATAAGATTGCATCTATGAATGCAACTTTAAGTAAATTTTCAAATTAGTTCACGTTCCAAGTAACACAGTGCAATTTTGAATATTCATTTTCGAGATGGGAAACTTGTATTTAAAATGCTCACTTTTTATTAATTTAATTTGCTATGTGTAATTTCTTGTAACTCTGATCTGAGATTGCTTTATTTATTAAAAGTCGCTTTGCCAGTCTTTGCCCTTGAGCCTTTGCTTGAATGACCCTTTAGTCAACGAACCATTCACTTTCAGACTTAGTCGACTAATTCCCTCGAGCAATCATTTCCGACCGCAAAGCCATGCCATGTTGCGAGTCGCCTCAATTCATTTAAAGTGCAGCTAAATTTGAAGCATTTCAATGAAAAGCATTTGCATTGTTAACGCTTGTGGTAAACTTCTTGGGTTAGTGACCCCACCAAAAAGGACGAACGAGTTTTTAACGAGCAGCTTTGCAAGCAAAGACAAAACGAACTTTGTCCATACAAAAAGTGGCATCACTTTAAGCAGTTGTTGTCCAGCTGATCATGCTGACCGCCCTGTTGGAGGGCACTTTTTACAATCAACACAAACCCATGGAGAGCCATGGGGAGAATGTGGCAATTGCCATAAACGGTTCTTTTGCAGGTAGCGGTTTTTGCAACGCCTCGCGACTGCTGTTTTGCGCAATGTTGCACGACGCATGATAAAAACTAAAAGCGGAAATACACAATGTCCTTAATGAATGTTTCATGAACATCCTGTGGAGGCTGCACACACATTTACAGGCAGACAACCAGACAACCAGCCTGGTTGGGTGGTTGCGGATGCATCTAAATGCGCCACTTGACAGCCAAGTGTACAACCTCAGGCAAAATCTGAATGCTAGTCGGAATGACAGCCGGCGAACGGAGTTCAAGTTGTTGTCGCAGTTATAGTCTGAGTTTGAGTCGAAGTCGGAGTCGGAGTCGGAGTCAGAGTCATCTAAGTGCAGCACTAACTTAATTTGTGCACGCAAAGCCGCAGCAGCCGTCGCGGCAAACGTGGCATATGCGTAATGCAAGGTTACGTGAAAACAGCACACAAAATACACCAAGTCACCACCGACACCGCCCCGACGCACCCAGCCGCAACCAACCGCTTCGCATTTCCTGGCAATTTATATGCGCTGCCAGACGCACGGAGAAACGCTCGCAAGACTCCGCCTTTCCATCTCTCTCCCTCTCTCTCTCCCTCTCTCTCACTATCTCACTATCTCTAAGGGTATCTGCGAGAGCGACAGCAACGCTTTGCGTTTTGTTAAGCGGAAGTCGAGTGCTTTGGTAATTTGTAGCAAGCTGTTGTTGCTCTAACGGTTGTTGTTGCTACTGCTGCTGCTGCTGCTGTTATTACAGTAGTTGTTTGTGGCACAGTCATATTCAATGCTCAGACTCTGATTAAAAGTCTCGAGTGCACTATTTCGGCAGTGACTCCAAAAACTTATGTATATCGTTTGAGATGCAGATAATTGAATATGAAACAATGTTTTGTACACTTTAAAATAATGAGCAAATGGAAGTCTTCAGCATTTCCATATATCATTATTAAAAAAATATACTTTCAATTTGGTTATTATTTGATGAAGAAATTAATAAAATATTCACAGCATACTTCTTTGGGCACGATGGCATTAATTTTCTCAGTCTTTGTGGAATAAAACAAATATTCGCACAACATTTTTGTATATTTTAAATAATCTCTTCCGATTCAGCAGTACAAAAAGGAAATATAATCAAACTGTTGGATAACTATTAAGCTCATGAGCAAATATGATAATACATTTTGCCGAAAACAAAACATATTCATAATTTAAAATTAAAAGCATTGCATAAGAGTATTTCAACTTTGAAAGCACAACTTTCGGCCACTTCTTCAGTAAGTATTTTTTGGTGAACCTCTTGTTACTTATGCCGAGTGCTTGCTACTTCTTTGTGGAAATTAAGCTTTGAAAAATGAGTTGCGCACTCTCACCCGCAGACATTCACATAAGCTGGCACACACAGATACACACACACACACACACACACACACAGATGCACACAAATAGGGTATTGCACATGCATAAAAATTTAGTTCTTCATTTTGCTCGTTATTGTGAATTGGTCCGGCAACTAGTTGGCTGGTTGGCATTGCCAATGAACTGGTCTCACATCCACACCATTCGCCTACCCCCCTCCCTCTCCTTCCCATTATCTCCGTTTGCTGCGTCTGCTGCATAGTTGTTGTGGCATTACACAATCATTTGTATTTAGTTGGCTCACTTTCTCCCTTTCTCTCTCTCTCTCTCTCTCTCTCTCTCTCTCTCCCTCTCTCTCTCTCTCTCTGAGTCTATCTCTTTCGGCGTTCTTCTTGACTGGCCCATTATCAACCTTTCTTTGCATCTCCTTTTTGTTGCATGGCCCCATGCTAGCCAGCAGTTGTGGTTGTTGTTGTGTTGGTTGCTGTCGCTGTCATTATTGCAATTTCAATGTTGTTGTTGCATTTGTAAATTACAAAAATGAAATTAAGTTCACACTTTGTCATGTGGGGACATTTAAGGGTTTTAATTGTTTTGAACTGAGCAACGTTCAAAAAAGAGCAGGCAGCTGGGAGTCAGCCAGAAGAGTCGAGTGTGCCGAGACTTGAGGCAAGAGTGGAGTGCTCGGGACACGAGCAGTGTTGCGCACACTTTGTTGCATAACCCAACCATTTTTGTCTAGGTATATTCCATTACTTGCTCAACTGGCAGTTGCTGTTCCTGGTGCTTGCTAACCCTGCTGCTGGGTTTTTTCGGCCTCCCTTCCACGAGGTCCTCATTTACCCTGTTACTTCCGTCCTACTTTGGGAAATGAGAAATGAATGCTTTCATGTTTTCGTCGTCATCATCAACGTTGAGTTTGTGATACATTTCACTTGTATACATTTAAAATTTTGGTAAAAAGTTGTTGTATCCGTATAACCCTATGTGGCTTAACTCGCTCTGCTTTCCCAATTAAAATACACTTTGTGCACATTTCAATGCACAATCTAATTGAAGAGCGCCACCAAGGAGCTCTTTAACGCTGGCCAACCCTTCGATATGAAATTCGAGAGCATTCATTGTTGCTGTGGTTAATTAACTATCAACATTAATCGCCAGCTGTTCTCGATTCTTGCATTTCGAGTTTTCAGATAATACTCGCCAGCAGACACTTGAACTTTTCGCAGCATCACAATTGGCCAGCTTTGGCAGCACTTAAAAACTTTGCCAACAGCAACAGTCGCTTTGGCCGTGATTTACATTCTACCTGCCCGACTGCATCTTGGCCGTTTAGTTGGCCTCAGTTGGCATAACTTACACACAAATCATCTGAATAGTGTCGGGAAATGTGACGGTAACTCATAAATAAATTGCTTAAATTTATTGAAATCACGTAAAGCCTTTATACCCATAAGCTTACACCAAATATGCACTTGGTACCACTAAGCGTGGCTTACCTTATAATGCACAGCACTTCAACAATAATTAATTCAAGCACGAGGAGAAATTACCAATAAAATACCTGTGTGGGCGGTCAGCAAGAGAATTCAAACTTCGGCCTGCCAATATCTGGTATCTCTTGCTTCCCTTTGTATTTCTATTTTATAAGCCACTTTTGGTTGCCGATGTCGGGCGGCTCATCAACTTGTAATCGTCCTTCGGAAGAAGAAACCAATTTTGCAACAGATTTACATTCGCCTGCGCTTTTTGCTGGCTGCTCAACGCGTTGAGTCGAGTCGAGATTTGGGTTCTGCTATATGGAAGGCGTCTGGGCGCTTATCTGACGCCTCTGACATAATATATGGCGCAGTTTTTGTTAAACTTTTGCCGCAGATACTGAGGCTGATGGCGACGCCAAGAAATGAGGTTTGCCCAAGCAGCAATTACTTTATTTCGTATTTTTGTTTGGGTTTTTTTTTTCTTCTACCTAGCGGGCTGATGATTGTGTTTTGGTTTTGTTCTTGGTGTCTGGCTGCTAACTTCAATTTGCGTTGCGTTGCCAAAACGGAAACCGGCAACTGGGTGGTGGCAAGTGGTAAATGGGCAACGCGAATGGACTCGCATAAAAATTTAATTTGAAAGTTTTGAGCGTTGCCAAAGGATTTCTGCTTAGTTGCTATCGCCACGATTAGTTGCCATGCTTGTGGCTGGAGATGCCAGTACGCGCAGCTCCCCAAATCTCATTCGACTATCTAAAACTGCATTTAAAAAAAAAACCACTCACAAAAAACAACATGTTACATTGGAAAAAAGTAACTATGCTGTAGTCGAGAGCGCTCGACCACGGTCTGCCCTGAATGCAGCTGTTTGATATATTCCAGTTTGATTGCCAAATTTAAATTTCCCTTAAGGAATTTGCTTGGAATTGCTCTCAAACACAGGCACTGACGAGTAAGGAAAAACTACGGCAGCTCGAGCTTAAGTCACCGGCTTGCGACATACGCATTCATTTACATATTCGCATAAGTTTGTGCATTCAATTTACCCATTTTCAATGGGTAAGCAAACATGGCAAATTCTATAAATGCCGTAAATTAAATAGCCTTACCAATATGCAAGGTGGCCACCTCTAAATTTCTTATGCACTTTTACAAATTAACCTTTAGCTTTCAAGGTTTCTATATGATACTAAAGTCCGATTTGAATATATGAAGCAAGTTCGAATTGACCCAGACTTTTCCGCTAACTTTACACACTTCACAGCAAAATTATAAATCACTCGGTAGGGGAATCAAAAGGCCTGTTAGCAATTGCCTTAAAGTCAAATGAAACTGAAAGTGATGAGAACTCATCAATTTATTGCCAGCAAAGTTCCCGTTCTTGTTATTTGGAGTGCGCGTTGCTTCCGGGAATTGGAATTCGTTCCGAAGGCGATTTGCCATTAAGTATACGCCTCTAACAAATTTAATTGCACAGTTTTTGCTTCACTTCACTGAGCGAAGTAAGGGATAATTTGGCACAGTGGAGCAACATGCACAATTTTATTTTTTTCCTTGAAATGATTTTTAGCAATAGGTGCTTCGAATTGTTTTTCGAATTGTACAAAAAAACCTTTCCATTCGTATTAAAATAGCATTTTCAATAAATGATAATAATGAAAAACTAAATAATATGAATTCAAATTTGTAATTGGAGCTCGTCAAATAATGGTAAAAGTGTTAATCAGTAGCAACCCATTAAAGATTTGTGGGGCCTCCGTACACAATAAATGGTAATAGGTTTCGACCAGAAGCGCTGCGTTTACCATATGCTGGTTGCACTTTAAAGCCAATTTGTGGTTGAACACTGTGCTCCATGGGCGACACCCACTGCGGACAAGGATTAAAACATGGCCTACAACAGCTGTTGCTACATGACTCGACAAGGCTCAGCATAACTAAGCATCCGCTTCCTACACCACCCATCCGCTCCCTGCTTAACAACCCCCCCCACCCCTCACCAGTCACTCTGTGCGTAAGCATTTGATTGTAGAACATTTTAAACTGTGTGCCGTGTTGTTCAGCATGTGGGTGGGGGTGGTGACTTGGGTGCCTGTTGCTGTGTGCCCACAACCCCAATCACCATAAGTACGAGGACTCCAGATGAGAGTGCTCGAATAGCAGATACCCCGTATCCAAGTGCAACCCCAGCAGTTAGAAAAATGTTGATTGTTGGAAATGTTGTTGATGTGCTTGAATTCCGACGAGAAAAGATTAGTGTTTCCCAAGCGATCTTAAAGAGAGTTATACAGTTGATCAATGCAATGTGCAGTTATGTTTACAGCGCAGCCACTCTTTGGCAGTCCTTGGTGGATCCAGGGTATAATAAAAACGAATGTCGAATAAACCGCTTATTGTGCCACATCAGCCCAAAAATGCCACGTCCGACGTCTTGCTATGATTAATTTATTGAAATTTGCGCTTATTGCCTTTTCAAAATTTATGTTTTGCGTTTTATTTGGACAAGCGATGCCGATAATTTGTCAAAAAGTCGTAAATTATAATATTACACAGCAGGGTGGTGGTGTGGCATCCACATTCAAATACCGCAAAAAAAAGAAATGAAAAAAAAAATTGTACGGCCTGCCATTGTTGTGTTCGTTGGCAAACAAAGCGACTGAAGCCCGGCCCTCAATTGCAGATCATTCGCACACAAATTTCGTAAGTCGGCCAGAGAATTGAATTTGTTTGCGGTTTATTCGGTTTGCAAAGTGTTTGACGGCCAGCTAACCATCCGCAATTATAAAAAGGGCTGCAGCAGACAAAGATATCCCAGTGAGAATGCCGTTGTTGTTATTGTTGCTGTTGTGCTCCGGACAAGCGGCCATTCATATTGTTCTTTTGCGGTTTGGCCACAAATTTTGGTAAGAGTTGCAAAAAAGACGTAGCAGTTTGAATGTTGGATGTTAACGTGGTCGGAAACGAGTGCTACCAACTGGCAAACACACATAAACACAACGCTTTTGCTCAGTGCTGTGTCCAATGTGCTCTGCTGCCTTCATTTATTAATTATTATCCTTGCCGCAAAGCCAAATGTAAAAGCTTCAATTAAAACTTACACACACAAGCAGACAGAGCAAGAGAGAGAGAGAGAGATAAAGCGAGTGTGAGAGAGAGAGGGAGAAAGTGAAATTATACCAGCAATCGCGTGTGTAATCAGTTTTACCTTATTCAATTGGAATCCCTGTTCCAGACGCGAATCCCTACACCGAACCTCAACTTAACCCGGCCCTGATTTGCTCTGAATATCGGCGACGTGTCGTTCGTTGACGCGTCGCTGGATGGTTTTTTTTTATTTGAATGTATTCATAATGACTCATACAAGGCTTAATTTATACTCACTAATGGATTTCAGTTCGCAATGCGACGCATCCAATTTGATCAATTAAGGGTTCAGCGCCAATAGCTCCGCTGCAGTCGCCGGTTGCTCTACGTTGCTGTAAAAAAAAAGAAGAAAACAAATTGAAATTAATTAATTATGGAGAAACAAACAGCATTTGCTTTATTGCGACATTTTAAAAATACGCCTTGCCACGCCCCCCAAATTGAAAGTTGTTGCTGTAAATAACTCATTTCTCGCCCCTCGCTCAGTCGAAGTGGTGGCATGCAAATTGCTTGTGTTCTACGTATCCTTATTGATTTTCACACACACACACACACACACACACACACACACACACACAAACAGATTGAGCCATCAATTTAATTAAGGCTCCGCGTCGGTTTGTGGCCGTTCCCTGCTCCCTTATCTACTCATAGTGCTGCTCGAATTGGCCATCATAAATTTGGCAATTTGGTAACTAAACGCACTTCATTTTTCACTGGCAAATCAAACAACATGAAAATCAACTAATTTGCACACTTTAGCCGCCAACTGAACGAAAAGCTTCCCGCCCTAAAAGGAAGCTAGCCAAAAATCGCGGGCAAAAAGCGGGCTGTCAATATAATAAATGAGCGCCATTAGCTGCACACAGAAATGCTCACTGCAGAGTGTGGCCAATGACAGTGTCAATATATACAATATATAGAGAATATATAGAGTATATATCTAGCACAAGGAATCTACTGGCTTACGTGTGTCATGCAGTGGAGTATCAGATCTTTGCAGAGATGGCTAAATACGTCCATAGTTAATACAGTAAAGTTTCAACTAAGGAAGTTTATTGTCGGATTATTTTTAAAGTGTAGCAATGAACTCGTTTGAGTCCCATCGGCGTAACTGTCTTCATATTTCCATGCAGCTATGCCACCATTGGATTTAAGCTGCCCTCAACTGGATAGCTCCATAAACATAAAGTTCTCGTTGAGTCAACGCTAGACAATTAGTTGCCCAGCAGAAATTAGCTAAGTTCAATGAATGAAAACTCTGAATATCTACACTCAGAAAAAAAAATCACCTTCAACTTCAAAAATCGGCAATCTTTATTCAAGAAAGTAAACAATATAAAATTCACTAAACATTTGTATTCAGCTAAAAAATAGCACAGCAGTCAAAAGTGTAAATTTCAACACTGTTTTTTAAGGGAATTTTACTAAAACATAACATTTTATTTGTATTCAAAAATATAGTTTTTATTCATCTCCTCAAGTTTTGAGTGTGAAGTCGAGTGGCCCCAAACCCACGCATATAAGCCAATAATGTGTCGCTGCTGCCGGAAGAACATTCTATTCAAAAAGCCTGTCTGCACGCGTATGTTTTGTTGGCAGAAGGGCAGAGATGAAAGCGACTGCAGAATGCCACCTGCCTCTTTTGCAGGCTTAACTATTTGATGCACATCGTTTTTTTTTTTTTTTTTTTTGTTTATTTTTACTTCATATTTGTGTATGCAGCCTGAGTCAAAGGTTTAATTGCATTACGCCAATGAGTGCAAGTGTCGGAGTGTGAGTGCAAGTGCAAGTGCAAGTGCAAGTGTGAATGCAGCTGTGCGACTGTTTGTGGGTTTTTTAGTATGCCGCCGCTTTGGTAACCATGAGTAGCGCACAATTATGCACCTCGTTTAAGTATGCATATTTTGCTTGCGGTGCACTCCACACGCGCCCTTCAAGTGTTTCTGTATGGGTGTGTGTGTGTGTGTGCGTGTGTGTGTGTGTGTGCGCGCGGGTGTTTGTGTGTTGAGTATTTAAGTAAACGACAACACTTGAAATAAATTGCAGCAAATCAAGTTGAATAGATTGCACAAATGAACGAAACATCAACGCAGCAAAATGAGTAGCACCAGCAAGGACATGCCAGCCACAAGTCGAGGCTAGCATCGTTATCACACAAAATACAAACACACGCACACACACACACACACACGCTTACGCACGCGAATTTGATGGTTGTGTGAGTTGCTGCTTCGATGGCAGTCGCTTTGGTTTGCATGGTAAACATTTAAATGAAGTCTTTTGATTTGGCACCGATGAAACACAGACACACACACAGCGACACACCGGTTGTGACTGTCGCGTGGCGCTACGTGCCTGCTATCAATTACATGCCACAATGGGAACGAGTAGTTGAGCTCATGTCAAGCATGCCCGGCCAGCTGTTGCCCTGTATCCAGTTCTGTTATTATGAGTCACTGGGTTTAGGGATCTAATTATCAAATAGCTGCTGTGCGGACATAATGTAAAAATCAAACATTTGCCTCTATGTTTTATAGTCGATTTTACGGAAGGGAACCACTCACTAATCGATCGATCTATCTGGAAAACTTATTGCTTTTGATCGGTTTTTGGGATATTAACTCAAAGTCCCAAACTCTGACGAAAAGGTTCATACACATGGCATGGCTGCTAATGCTGATCAAGAATATATATGTCATATTGCACTAATTCACGATTCGCCTCGCATTCATTTAATTTGCCTAGCACAATTCGCAGAGGGCCACACCAGAGAATGGTAACAACAGACGAGCTGTGTCCATCTAAATGTGTGCAATTAGTTGTCGGTGTCTGCGTATTTATTTCGATTGCATTCAATTGATTACCCCATCAAATAGACTACAATTTGTCTACACCGAGCCTCAGTCGTCTGCAGTTTTGTCAGCTGGTCAGTTTAGTTTAGTAATTGGCAAGATAAACAGCTGCTTCATGATTCTTTCACATTAGTGTCAATTCAACACGCGTGGGAATGTTGAACCAAGCATGTTTTTCATGTCGATTCTTTGCTACGCCGTCTTTAGACATCGGCGGCCTCGAACTCTGTTTAAAAGCCTGTCGGAATGATATGAGAGTGCTTCAGGGGGATGTGTTATGGTCCCCTAGATTTCTGGTAGTTCGTTGTTGGGTTATTCTAATTTTATCATGCAGGTAATTAACAAAAATAATAATTAAAAGAAAAAAAAAAACCAAATTTTAGAAAGAAAACTCATCATTTAATAAACATGAACAGGACTGAGTAATACCATCAACAATAAAATATCAACGGGTTAGTTTCGTCTGCTGAAATCAGTCAATTAAATAATTTAACTCAATTCAAATGAAATATTTAATGCTGTTTAACACTCCTACAAATCCGAAATTAATTGCTCGTGAAACGTTAGACATTAGTCAAATATTGCTTAATATTTAATAGAGGAAAGTGCAAAATAAGTGCAGGGCCTGCTTGGAGATGCTCAGTTCATATAAAAAACGTGTTCAACGCAAATCAACCTAATTAAATTTTTGGCAGATCGGGACGAGATTACAACTTTTTACTACAGATTAATAAATTTGGTATCTGTAAACCTTATTGCTGTTATTACAAAACGGAATATTTGAGCACCAAAACTAAGGTTTGACTCAAATAAAGTTCCATTTGAGTATATACAAATGACGTACTTCTTTTTAACTTCAAATGTGTATTAAACGTATTTAATAAATATACAAGTGAAACTTGTGGAATTACTTAAAGGAAAAAAATACACTATTTTTATGTGGTTCTTTATGGGATAGTTTTACTGGGTAAGAAGCAAGCTCCGTTAATGCATTAACTGATTTAACTCCTTCCCAACTCTGGCCAGCCTCAGTAGGAGTCTCCGCCTCCGTTCCGGAATGATGACAGCATATGCGACCCTAAGATTCTATTTGTCTACTCGTCATTTGTTTACTTACTTGCATTTACTTTATTGTTGGGGCTCAGCTTATTTATTCTGCGGCAGCATGGAAAAATCGTAGAGAGCTTTTTCATCTTTTTCGCAAGGACAACAAATCGGCGACGTTGCCATAAAGTGTGCTTTGATTAAGTGCGTGTCCTCCTTCGCTCGGATTGCTACTGCTGGGATTGACTCATTGCCCATTTTGATGAAATGTCGCCAACTAAAATGTTTGCCTACTCCATGGCTTCCGGCCCCTCCCCCTGCCCCTCCCCCTGCCTCTGCCCCAGGCCCAAGCCCAAGCCAAGTCTGCCCCCAGTCTCAAACCCTTTAACCCCATGGTTGGGCTGCTTACTGTCGTGTTGTTTGCAGTCGTCGCTTTGTTTGCTTTTTCCGCTTTGTCAACACTGGCTGCAAAAAGGGTTGTAAAAACGTAATGGCGAGTTAAATAAAACAGCAAACGTGCTGAGGGAAAAAAAGCAGAGCACACGAAAAATATGCGAGGCCAACAAAAATATATATAAAAATATATATTCAAAAGTGTCATAAATGTAATACAACTTTTCCTTTATGGCAATTGCATATGTGAATGTGTTCCTATCTTTCTGTGTCCCTCTCTCACCCCCTCTCTCAATCTCGCTGTGTGTATTTGTGTTGGCGCGTTGCTCAAGTGCCGCTCTAGAAAGTTGTGTCGTCGTCGTTTGGGCCAATAAAAATAAAAATAGAGTTCAAACAAAATGAAAGAAGAAGCAACCAACTAAAAAAGCACAAAGATGCAGGCCACAACTTTCCCCGCTCGCACATCTGAGAGGAAAACGGCATGGTTGTGGCAGGGTGGCAAGGGTGGCAAGCCAAATAATGCGTTTTCATATTTTGTGTCGAAGCAATTTGGTGTAAGATAAGTTCAGGTGAACACAGTCGAGGCTAAAGCGAACGACTGCTGGCTAAAATGTTCAGCTTTCCACAAACTAAAATCAGGATGCACCTTTCGTGGATGCAGGATGCGCTGCGGCTGCTGACCCACTAAGACTACACACTGTGTTTGCTCAATGCACCTTCTGCATGTGCTTAAATTAAGTCTTGGAGCTGCAGGCAAAGAATGTGTTTGAATCCAGAGCAACTGCATTGTGGAGATCCATTTGAATACAAATTACTTGCTGCTTAAATTATAATTGATCGTATTATCGATTCCGACTTTAATGCAGACGCAAGCAATTTTTTAATACAGAAAATACATTTTAATGTTGATGATTTAAATGTTGGGAATCAAGTGGCAGCTGATGAAGAGCTCAATTATACTTATACACATGAATACATTCGTATTTATGGCAGCACGTTGCATGTCACCAAGAAGTGCATTGTCGAGATCCATTTGAATGAAATCAACTTGATGCCCGACTTATAATTTAATGCACGACTCTATTTATCGATGCCAACTTTAAAGCACTCAGTGCAACAGAAAACATATTTTGTTGTCGAAATCTTAAATATTGCAAATCAAGTGACAGCTGATAAAAGCCAGCTTCGGCATATGAATCCATTCATATTTATTGCAGCATATTGTATGGCCAAAATATCCGCTTTATGTGTGTGTGTGTGTGTGTGTGTGTGTGTGGGTGTGGGGGTGTGTGTAAGTGGTATGGTAAATGATAAAGAGCACTTACTGCAAAGTTGAAAGCACTGCAGCTGCAAGAACCAAATCCGAATTGTGCACACACAGACACACACACAGATACATCGACACACACACACCCACTCACACACACACACACACACACACACAGATGTGCCTCTGCGCTGGCAAACACTTTTGCAAGTTGTAACAAAACTTAAAAATAAATTTTAAAACACGTTGCATGGCAAACAAAAACAAATCTGATGTGTTTTTTGTCGGTTGCCTTATTTGTTTGCGTTCTGCATGTTGTTGCAGTCGTCGTCGGTGTTGCTGCCTCCATCGAATCGCAGCGCAGGACATACGGCACCCAGAGCGGGACGGGGACACTGCAATGAGCTGGCAACTGCCTTAGTATGCAGATTGGCAATGCTCTGCCAACAGAGACTGCTGCCTATTGCAAATGGAATACATCCAGTAACATAATCTCAGCCACGTCGAAGATAATTAATTAAAGAAAACACTGATCAACCCCATGGACTCTTAGTGAAATTCTAGTCCCACAATGTAAGCAGTGTTATTGCAAGAGTTTAGCCAAGATGTGTGCCAAGTGGTACACGAAAGTGTATTTCTTCAGCATCAGTCATCAGCTAAGAGACCAGCTACCAAACAAACAGACGGAGCCAGAAAAGACTGGTGTTACTGGATCGGGAGGCGTCTGCATCAATGTGTTGCACAACTCACGGTTAGATTCGAATACTCGCTGCAAGAGTATAGAAATAAAAAGAGAAAACGGAAACCGGAAAACGCCGCTACTACAACTTCCTTCCCGATGCCTTTTCGACTGGCTGCACACTGCCATTCACATGCACTCATATTGGCTCAAAGGATGCGGGCGATGAGCTGAGGCGGGTGGCGAGTGGCGGGTGGCGGGTGGCGTTGGCGATGAAAAAAGCGCAATGCAAATAAATTAAAACAAGCCCAAAACAAATTCGAAAAAATGTGTGTGTGGGGGGGGGAAGCGAATGGCCAAAATAGAAATAAAGACAAAAACTAAAACAAAAACAAAAACGAAAACAAAGTGTACGAAAATAGAAGCGAAAGGACTGCCGCGAAACGTATGCAAGGCATTTGCGCCCAAAAAGTTGTTATCCTTTGGCTGTGATGATGCCTTGGAGCTAACAACTACCGACGAAACGAGACGAGACGCGCACAAGACTCTGTTGACGGGCTCTGGGTGGGGTGGTGGGTGGTGGGTGGAGGGTGGCGGGTGGCTGGTGTGCCGAATGAGGCGAGGACATCCGCTCCTTCACGCTCAAGCTGTGGAAGATTGCTTAAAGTTTTATTGGTTGTTGTTTGCAAAGCGAAAACTTTACTTTTGCGCGCTTTTCTAACGGAACACAAGCTGCCAGCAACTCAATGGCGAATGTGTGGCAAAGTTGCCTTTGATTCCTGCTGCCCTGCAGCCCTGCAGCCCTGCAGCCGTCGTCGTCGCCCAATACTATGCAGTTTGATTCCTTTTGCTTTCATTTGGCCGCTGTTGCTGTTCACTTTTGTTGTTGCTTTGCTTTCCTTACTTTTGCTTATTTTCTTTTTTTTTTATTTTATTTACTTTTATTTATTCATTTTATGTTTTTTTTTTCTTCTCTCTTATTTTTTGTTTGTGTTTTTCTGTGCAAGTGAACAATTTTGTGTTGTTGAAACTGAAACTGAAACTGCCGTTAGTCAGTCGGACAGATATGGAGACAGCGACAGAGAGCGAGGGAGAGAGAGAGAGAGAGGGGGGAACGAGAGACATTTGGCAAGTCGAAATTCATCGTAACCCCAGAAATGAAGCTATTCAATTTCAAGTTGTTGTTGATGCTGCTGAAGTTGATGTTAAAGTTTTTAGCCGCTCGACTTAAGGTCATCATCAGCCTTGGGTCCAACTTGGAGTGAGTCGTTGACTGCTCGTTACTCTCATAAGCAAATTAATTAAGCCTTGCTACACATTGTGTCTCACTCTTACTCCCTCTCCCTCTCTCTCTCTCCCTCTCCCTCTCTCTTAATAGTCTGTCCTGTTTGCTTGACTTCAAGTGCAAAAAGTACAGTCAAAGTTGTATCCAGCAATCGATGGCGCACAGAATCCTGCCCCCAGCCATGTTTGCCAGATTCTGTTGAACGATTCTAGTCGTGTATAAATACTTGTTACTTGCTGCAATATTGTGCCCAAAAGGCTAACAACTTTTAATAGCCAAGACCTTTAATACAAAATCGTATTAACAACGAGTTAAACTTGCAGCTGCTGCAATTAATGCTGCATTGGATTGCCTTGCCAATGTTTTTTTTAAGCTGACATTTATCTGTGTGCCAAAGTTGTAAATTGTATGGATTCTGCGGAAAATTAATGAATAAATGTGCATTTCCATCTGCTCAAATCCATTAATTTGATACTTACTTTCATTTAGCAGTCATGTGCAAAACTTATGGATATATTCAATTGCAGTCATTTGATTCATTCAGCCCCAAAATGCTCAGTAAACAGACAGACACAATTACTTGGCCCCGCTGGCCGAACAAAAGTTTATTATCCTTTTCAATAGAGGGGCACAAAACGACACATAGCCGCACAGAGGCGGGCTTGCCACGCCCATATGCACCCCCCCCCTACGCACACACACATATAGCATGCTCCAGCACCCATGCAATGGCACTTAATGGCCACACACACACATACACCCCACTCCCCACTCCCCGATCCCCACTCGCTCTCACATGCCACACTCAAGAAATGGTGAAACTTTGTGCAAACTTTTTATGTATGTATGTCTGTGTGGGTGTGTGCATGTGTGGATGTGTTGTGGTTGTGTGTGAAATGTCATTGACGGAAATTGAAACGCACATGACAATCCATTTCATCAGCAGTTTAGTTGCTTTTAGAAAATTTGCTGGCCAGTGGCCGACTGAAGGCCACAAGAAGCAGGGGAGAACTTATGCACGCCATGTCCTTTCACTGCTGGCGCCACAAGCGCTCGCACACACACACACACACACACACAGATACACAGAGAGAGGCAGACAAACAGACAGACAGACAGACATAGAGAGGCAGTCGGCCATTGTGATGTGCTGTGATGTGATGCGAGTGGCAGCCACTAAGCCAAATCAACAAAAATCAAAATTTCAACAACAAAGTCCCTGGCTGACTGTTAAACTTAACCGGACAGAATGCGAGCAGCCTGCCACAGCCACAGTCGCAGCAACAGTCGACGGACAAACGTAGCAACAGTGGCAGTGGAGAGCAAGGGCAACAGGAGGAACAGGGAACAGGGAACAGGGAACAGGGAACAAGGAACAGGGGACATGGTTAGGGATGCTCTGCTTATGTCGTCTACATGTGGGCACCCAAAAATACAAGGACCATAACAATTCTCAGCTGGCAGGCAGACAGGCAGATGGACAGAAAGAGAGAGAGAGGGAGAGAGAGGGAGAGAGAGGGAGAGAGAGGGAGACAGACAGAACATGCCATAAGAGAGCATAATAGAAAAACTGCGTCTGGTGGCAGAACTTGGGGCTGTAAGCCCCTTGGACGAGCACATTCAAATAGTTATTTATCACATATTCATATATTCATATATACACATACATGCACACATATATGCATATATATATGTATATATATATATATGTATATACACTCGGCGTATAATCAACGTCAGTCAATATTTTGCATTTGCCGCTCGACAAAAAAAGGGGTGCCAGCAACCGGAGCAGAGCAAAGCAAAGCAAGCCGAAACAAATTGAATTGCAAAGGCAAGGAAAAGAAAATCAAAATGTAAACCAAAATCAAAATGGGAAAATAGCGTGCAATGGGCAGACAACAATAACAAAGCAAATTACATATGCACACCCATACAGGGACAAGCTTCTTCTGTCTGTGTGCGTCTGTGTGTGTCTGTGCGTTCGTCCATATAGTGAATAACAGGAACAACAACAGCAATATTAACAACAACAGCAACAGCAACAATAACAGCCGCACATCTTCTGATTAGTTTCTGCGACGAATCAGACAACATTAGTCCCAATCTCTGTTTCTGTCTCTGTCTCTGTCTCTGTCTCAATCCCATTTACATTGCCAGTCCCTTTCGAAATATCATTTGCAGTTGGAGTTTTGATATGTCGACAAAACGGACTCACAGCACAAGGACAACAACATTGGGGCAAAAACTGACAACAAAGCAGCGGCAAAGGTCGAAAATATTTACAAGAGATGGCAGCTGACACACAGACGAGCATAGTTAAGAAACTATCAGTTGATACGGCGACATACAGTCGATGGTTGCAGACCCCTCCTCCCCAAACACGCACTCCTAAGCCTAAGCCTAAGCCTAAGCCTAAGCTCAAATCGGAATCCCATACTGCCAGCAATATATTGTCTGTTGAATATTTTCAATTAAAAATTTAATAACATTGCCAGTCAATTTGAATGCCGATCACTCGCACACACACCAAACACACACCCACACAACACACACATAGAATGCCTACAAATTATTGATGCGAACCAAACCAAAATGTAAATAATCATAAAATCAAAATTCGCCTGTTTCTCAGTGTATTTGGTATGCACTTTCATGGGCAAATATCAAATCAAATATTAAATTAAATGGACAACTGCGCAAACGATTGCCAGCAAGAAGCTCATTCAGGTTTCCAACACTGGCTCCGCCTTGGTTTTGTTTATTATAAATGAAAATATATATTTATAAATGATTGTTTACATAAGTTGTAAGTTTTACATACAAAAATAAAAGCCAGAAATATTCCTACAATCTTAAAGTTTTGGTTAAAGTGAAGGTGTCGGTTGTCGGATGTCGGGTGTCGGGTGTCGGGCGTACAGATTGAGTCCCACGCTGACCTGTCCAACGTTGCTCCTCTTCTGGAATGCGCTGATTTTTTGCATGAGCACTTTTGCATTGGCAGCTCTTCACACATATCCATTTATTTATAAACTGAGTGCTCCTCCAGAGATGTGTCTTCTGTTCCAATAGCTTCTGTGGCAAGCCGTTGTCAGATAAGTTTCTGTTGTATCTAGCAGCTCAAAGTGGCCCTATTCAAATGAAGACTGCTAAGTTGACGATTGTCGATTTTGTTATCTCTTTTCTATTTTTGCTATCCATTTTTCCACATCCAATCCCGCAGTCAGTCAGCTTTGACATGTGTGCAGCTTCTCCTATTTGGAATTCTGAAACTCCTCAAGATATGCTCCGCTCAGTGCCACATTCTCCTTTTCGATTTTCAAAGCGAAATCGAAGTCAGTTTCAAGTACGGCTGCTTAAGCCTACTATTTCTACATAAAACTATCTTATTAATGTGCCTTGACAGAGCCATTTCAGTGATTCACTAATTGTCTGATCATTTTTTATTGTCTTTAAAATATTTGTTATGCAAATCTAGTTATTTATTAACGCCTTGCTGATGATCTAAGGTATGTCTCAGTATGTATGTTGCCAGTTATCTTATCACATCTTCTGTTTGTTCATATTCAGAAATTAAGCAACAACCTCAAAATCTTTGAGGGTTTTGGGTATAAGAAAATCATTTATTGCTAGTTGTTTTTCGATTTAATGAATGAATGAATCTTCTACAATAAGTTGATAAACCCACGAAACAACATTTGGTTTGAAACTGGCAACTTAAAAAGCATTAATATAATTCCGAGTCAAAAATTAAGTGCAGTTTTGCAATTGAAATTCGGCATTGAGTAACAGTTTTATCTAAGAAATATAATCGGACCCTTGTCGGATCATATTCATATTATGGTTCTATGGTTACTGGCACTGTGCCAGCAGTAATGAAGAACTAACATTGGAATCTCGTAGGGAAATTGAAATCCTTTATGGGTGTAATTAATTTTCTCACCAAATGGAACTATTTATCTTCGTGGACTTGATTTCGATGTGGAGGCAGATGGCCGCCATGCAGCAGCCACCGCAGCTTATTCAGCGGTGGAGACTAAAATGGCGTGTAATATTGTCCTATACTTATACTATATATATATATATATAATTATATATATTATCCTACACTTATTTCGATATATAGCCACACCAAAAACTGAGCATGATGTGTTAGAAAATTCAAGTTAAAGTTGCTTGCCGTTGAATTGAAGTTGGTTTTCTTTGCGTCGGCTTTAAAGTTAAGACCATTTAATTTATCTTTGTTTTCGTCGACTTGTCTTAATGACTGAACAAACTGTGCAATTGCTTATCCCTAAAGCGATTGCAAATTTGCAAACATTTGAATAACAGGGTGCGGTGCCGGGGGTGGACGTTGGCGAAGAAGTTGAGGGTAAATGCCGCGATTTGCTGTGACAATTTATGGGAAACATTCACGACTGTGGCATGTTGGCTGCAAATGAAAGCGACTGGTGGCCCTGTGGGCGCCTCAATGACCAGTTGGGCAGGCAGAAGGTATCAGCTGATTTATAAATCATACACAAACCCAAACCATTCACACAAACACATGCACAAACAAGCAAACATGTGTCAATTTGTCAGAGGCTGTCGACTACACTGAGCATCCAGAATGTGTGGTATATGGAATCTGTGTGTGTGTGTGTGTGTGTGTGTGTGTTGGAGCTGTAAACATTAAGACTCTCGAAATTCGGACCAAAGAGAAGCACGCGCGAATGAATTTCTGCTGGCGTATGAAATTTTTACGCAAACACACAATTCTGTAGGTGCTCGTATGTCATTTCGTGTGTGTGTCTGTGTGTGTGTGTGTGTGTGCGTGTGTGTGTGTGTGTGTGAGTGCCGACGTCAGCATTTGAAGAATAGCAAGAAGAAGCAAAAGGATGACAACAAAGGGGAAAGCGCTGGTTGGGGCAATTGACTAGTTAGGCCAACAGTAGCCAGCCAGCCAGCATTTCAGCATTTCGGCATTTCAGCATTTCAAAGCTGAAGGGATAAGAAGAGCTCAAATTGGCAAACGAGCTTGTGGAGCGTGGTTGTGTTACCTAATTGTTATGATGCGAATGTCGGCACTGCGTGCAGAAGCGGCGAAACAGCCAGGAGTAAAACTCGAGTCTCTCAGCGGCCACAGGACATGGCCAACAGGCGAAATGAAGCCGAAAAGGTTTTGAATAAAACGCAGCAAATTATAACGGAAATTAGGCGCAAAATTAGCTAAAAGCAAGCAACACAGCAGCAGGAAGGAACTCGGAATAAGTTCTTCAGCTCAAAGTGGAAAATGGCAGGCAATAGCCAAGCAAACAACAACAGAAACAACAGAAACAACAGCAACAACAACTAAAACACGTGGCGAATGGCAAATGGCGGCGCTAAAACTTGGGACAAATTAAAATGGCGGCTTCAACGGGCCAAGACTAAACCGCAAGTGTCTGGTCGGGCAGCAAATGGGTGATATCGGTGAGGATTTTGAAAGGGGGTGGTGGGTGTAAGATGGCAAGGTGGTTTGCGGCATTGGTGGCGGCGGTCTGAAATGGGCCACTGAAAGTTTTTATCAGCACCAAAAGCAGCGACGCATAGAGGCAAAATCAAGAAAGTTGCGCAAGGTGAAAACGACAACGTGGCTGCCAACTAATTCAAAAGCGTGTTAAAGACGAGCTCATTAAAATGCCGCAGAGCGAGACAGGCAGACGGACAGAGCGAGAGAGCGAATAGAAGAGGAGAGGAGAGGGTGTGTTAGAGCGAGAAGAGGGGAGGGGGCAAGCACTCGACTATGACAACAAAAAAACTTTCACAAGGCAGGTGCAAAAAGGCGCTGGAAACAGTTAATACCAGCGACAAGCACAAAAGACGGGGCAGCAGAACTGAAAATTAAAAACAAATTAGAATGCTTGTCAAAGACCACGCCACGCCACGCCACGCCACCCCACGCCACGCCACACAACCACCCCCACCCACAAAATAAAGACTATTGTGTGGGACTAACCCAACCCAAGTTATGAGCGCATCAGCCCCATGACCGTGATGTTAATGATGAGTGAGCGAATGGCTGCCACAAAACCTCAAACTAAGCAGCGTAAAGAAAATGTCTGGCAAAAGTGGATGGCATACCAAAAAAAAAAAAGAGAAAAAAACAACAAAAAAAAGAAGCCAACTTTTGCAATTTACACTAATTCTGCCGAGCACTCACAAATGGCTGGTCTGGGAGGAGAGGAGAGGAGCGGGGCTAATGTTATGCCAACACAGCACAAACGATTTTCGCACAGATAGACGGACACGATGCCCGGGAGGGTGGCGGGCCGAAGGAAAAAATAACGTTTAAAAACATAATGTGCCCAAAAGTAGGCAGCAGAGCTGCTTGCAGCACTTCAATGCGACGTCCTTGAAAGTTCTAAGCTTCTGTATTCTGTATTCTGTATTCTGTGTTCAGTGTAATCGCCGTCCCAAAGCGATGTCTATCAGGCATCGGAGGCAGCCCACCCAGCTGTGTGTGAGGGATCCACAAGCTGCGAAAACTAATAAATACACACACATATGCAATATTCATAGTAGAGCTTCAAGGATGTGCCCATCTCCTCGTTGTTTTCGTTCTCCCTTTTTCCTCGAAATTGAATTAAAATTATCTAATTATCAGTAATGTCTGACGTCACTGTTCAGCTTGGGGTTTAGGCCAGATTGGCATCGCTAGGGGTGCGGGTTGGGCGTGACTCGCCTTTGACAAAGACGCTTGGCAAAGAACGTTGCAAACATGATTTTATCGACAAATCGGAACTAATGTTTTCAGAATATTAAGCGAATCATTTGGATTGGGAGCAGTGGACTAGGGTTGGGCCCAGTTGATTGTAAATATATCAAAATTTTTAATTGTATTTGTTAATCGGCTCGGACAACACTGTAAAAACAAATATGAAAAAAATAAATAAATAATTAAAATATATTAAAAATTCGTTTGTAAATACAAAGAGGCAAACCGAAAAATGTACGGAATGCATTTTAGAGGCTAGCAGCGAGATGAGGAGAGGCAAAAGCCAAAGAATAATGCTGAAGCAGCTAATAAAATTGCGCTCATTAAAGCAAAGCCAACTGCCTTTCGGCTAAAATATAATAAAGGTTAAAAAAGGAGAGCACCAAAACAAAGGTACTCTGTATAACAGGAGCCTGCTCAACTACTCCCTCCTCGCTCCCCGCTGCCCGCTCCTGTCTGTGTCGGTTTAGCTTGTGCTCGTTATGTGGCACAGTTTATAGCCAGCGGCGGGGCGGACAAACAGAAAGGAAAATCAAAGACAAGAGCGCACCGCAACATTTCCACAACGTCACAAAAGAAAAATCAAAAGTACAAAACTGGTACATGGTGTTTGTGTGTGTGTGTGTGTGTGTCTGTGGCTGTGTATGCATACATGCCACAGATGAAACCATAAAAAAGGCAGACCAAGACCCACCATTATGAATGTCCTTGCCGAATGTGAGGTGAGGTGCACATGTTGCCATGAATACAAAATACAATTCGGTGGCAACAAAATTGAAGGTGCAGCAACCGTTGCTGCCGCTGCCGCTGCCGCTGCCACTGCTGCAGCTGCTGCTGCTGGTGCAATTGAAGGCCTGCTAGTTCCACTTGCCGAAAGTCAAGTTGAAAGACAAGGCCGAGGGTCAACTGGTGCCCGGACCCATGAATGAACTGGTACGGTGCAAGGACAGCAGCCAGGGGCAAACACCAAAATGGAATAGCAGCGCAGCCCGCACACAAGCTTGTTTAGCCGGCGGGCAAGCAAGCAATACGCACTCGCCAAGCCAAAAGGGTGGAAGAGGCAGGCGCCAAGTGGGGCAGAGTTAAGCAAAGGCAGCAACGAGGCGAGGGCAAAGCAAACAATGCACGCACCGACTTTGAAATTTAAATATACAAACGAGCAGAAAATGAAGAAGAACAACTTTAAGGTTGCCCAAGCCTGAATACGTGGCATGTGGCATGCGGCATGCGGCATGTACCCTTAAAGCGGAGATCTCTGCGCGATAACGAGCGTATAAATGATGGTTCACATAAGATATGTGCATTAGATGTGCCAGATATCGTCTCTGAATAATTCTGTTTCTTTGTTCTTAGCAAGGAGCCGGTCATAAAAAACACAATCATCGATAGAGCTTTGCAT
The DNA here is from genome assembly GCA_035043845.1 of Drosophila picticornis. Taxonomy (NCBI): domain Eukaryota; kingdom Metazoa; phylum Arthropoda; class Insecta; order Diptera; family Drosophilidae; genus Drosophila; species Drosophila picticornis. Next base: position 14,304,958 of record JAWNMR010000492.1, on the reverse strand, counting down.
TTCATAAGTCATGACCTTATCGACTCGATCGGGAATATATATATATATACATATAATGGACGATCCCTGACATGTGTCACACATTAGGTAACAAAATCGCAATACCCTAGGCAATTCTAAGCGAAAACGAGTAGCCCCAAACGAGGAAGCACATTAACGGTTAGATTGTCTCTCAGTCAGTACAAGAGCTGTGTACCAACCCCAACCCACTTCCCAACTGCTGTGTGTGTGTGTGTGTGGCTGTGTGTGCGTGGGCGGAAACTTTTCACAACTTTTAATAAAGACAGAGACATAGCGATGAAAATTTAGGCGGTGCGCAAAAGTATGCAAAAACATTGCGTGCTTGAAACAAAAATGAAAGCAGCCGAAAAATAAGAGACAGCCGACAACATAAGGCGGCCAGAAATACACGTACACACGTACACACGTACACACACACACACACACACACACTGTGTGTGAATGTGCCTAAATATAAGCATTTTTGAGTGGAAAGTGTAAGTCAAAACAGGCGGATGGCGACGTCTGCCAAAGTCAGAACAAGGAACAAGGCAAGCACCATGAAAGTAACAACACTGGGCCTAATGAGCGCAGTCAAGCATGTATACACACATGCATACATATGTAACATATATATATACATATATATATGTACATTTATGTGTGTGTTGGCTAATTTTGTTCGCTCTGGCGCTCCCACACCCACATATTGGCAGGCAGCGGGCTGAAGCCGTGTCCAAAGAGTCAAGCGAGCTCCTCATGTCGGTCCCAGTTAGTATGCAACATTTTTGGCATATTTTCATATGCAACACATACACTAAAACACAGAAATATACACCAGGAGCGGGAGAAAATTATGTGTAATTAAATAAGGCACAAGCACACAGAAAACGACTGCGATACGAATTACAAAAATATGAAATATGAGATGGATGCAAGAAATTATTGTTCATATTCTCGCATACATTGTGACTACAGCATTTTACAGTTAAGTAAGTGCACAACAGCGAAGTAGCCAGGGCAGAAGGTGTGCGGTGGCTGTAATAAAAGTATTCCAGGGCTGCTGCTGCAAAAAAAAATTTAAATGATTTCAATAATTACAACTTGAGCGAGTAGAGAAAAAACCTGCTCATGAATAACCAAAAAATTCAAAGTTTGGTCCTGCTCACATTTAATTGTACCCTCTGATAGGGTATCAAACAATTAATTTAAAATTGATTAACTGTAGCAGACCACTTGTAATGTAGTTAACAGGCTACTTGTGACGTAGAAATAAGACTGTAAGATAACATTTGTATGTACATAACATTGATATCGATATCGATCGATCAGCAATTTGAAGAAGAAGAGTTCAATCGTACTAAAAGTAAGTAAACAGACATGTTTGAAAAAGAAATATAAGTTAGTTTTGACTGCTAAAAAACTTGACTTGGAGCAGGTCTCAGCCCAAAACGTTTATACCAATAACAAAATACTTTAAATCTGCTTTCATTCGCGTTGTTTGTTGTTCACTTTGAATACTTAATGCACATTGAACTGGCGACAGACACTCACTCGTAATTTTGGGTGTTTTCAACGCTCAAGTGCAAAAGGTAAGCGTCAGGCAATAAATAAGATGATATGTAAGCCTGCTCCTGCTCCTGCTACTGCTTCTGCTCCTGCTCCCTCTACAGATAGATAGAATATGGCCATGGTAAGAGCATTTACAGCAACAACGCCCACGCACTTTAGATGATGGTCAGCGTCGATGTTATGCATGTGTGTGTGAGTGAGTGTGTGTGTGAGTGAGTGTGTGTGTGTGTGTGTGCGTGTGTGTGTGTATGCCTTATTTGTACAAGTTAACGGACATAACATTTACTTACAGAGATAATAAAAGTTAACTTGGAAGAGAGGCACAGAAGCAGCAACTGATACATAACAGTTCCCTGTCCGAGTGTGTGTGTGTGTGTGTGTGTGTGTGTTTACTTGCCTAGCAGCTGTAAGTTCTGGCATTTGTTTATACACGTTAGCTACCTACGTTATTTGCTTAGACAACCCAATCATACTGAAAAGTAAAGTCAGCTTCAGTTCAAAAGCTACAAATCGTTGCCACCAGAGTCAGTCCGTGTTTGTACTCGAGTGTGTGTGTGTGTGTATGGGTGGTGTGTGGGGGTGGTGTGTGTAAATGTGTGCAAATCGTACGCCAGACTAGGTCAAATGCTTGACAATCGCAAAGCAACGATAATTGGGTGACAAGATTTTAGTTCAACGAATGGAAGAGGAGCACATCTAAGATGTAATTAATCCATAATTAATCTGTGCTACATAATCAAATTGTTGTAGCAACAAACTCAACGCTATTCATACAAAATGCAACAGTTTCCAATTTAGCTGCTTATCGAATTTGGAGCTTGTGCGCCATGGCTTTCAAGTCTGTTTCATCGCGTCTTTGTTTGTTTGCTTGTTTTTTGTTTTATTTTTGTTTTGTTTTTTCCTTCTGGAAATGTTGTAAATAGATTTACAATAGGGTTGATCATAAATATTAAGTAAGCTCAAATAGCTTAGGCTGTCCATTCAAGCAGAGAGAGAGAGAGAGAGAGAGATAGAGCGAGAGGAATAGAGAGAGACGGACACGGACAGGACATGACTAGAAAATCGAATATACTTAAGAATCCAAATGGGCACAGATGGGCACACCTGAGTGAGCCGTTGCTCAGCTCACCGCCGAAATGAAATGCTGTGCAGGGCCCCACAAGCAAATGGCAATCGAAATGACTGCCAGGGCTGAGAGTTGAGCTGAGCTGAGATGAGATGAGTTGAGTTGAGTGAGTCTTTGACTGGCGTGCTTAGGCAAATGACATTGACAAAATAAGCAGATACAAAGATATAAAGAAGACGACACAGACGGAGACACAGACGGAGACAAAGACTGAGACGGAGACGGAGACCGAGTCTGTGACTGTGATGGAGACAACGCCAAATACAGAGCCAAGGACAATGGCATTAACAAAGATGGGGCATAAAAGAAATCGTCTTAATTTCACTTTGTTTATGCTGAGTAATAACGAATTATGCAAATTATTTTATAATAAATTTATGCCAAGGCGGGAACAACGGCGGCAACAACAATAGCAACAGAAAAGGAATCGAACGCACAAACGAGCACAGAACGAGAAAATAAGACACAAGGCAAAGCGATAGGCGACAGACGACGGACGACGGACGACAGACGAAACAAACGAAAGAAACAAGGCAATGGTAGACGGCGGACGGCGGACGGAGGACGGAGGACGACGGACGACGGACGGACATGGGGACGATAGGGAATAAGGCAGATAACAACGTTTAGCACAAGGCGAGAAGAGTTGGCGCTGACTTTGGCCAAGGGGCGTGGCTCTAGATTGTGCGGCTGTTAGCTGCCATTGCTGGCATTGCTGCTGCTGCTGCTGCTGCTGCTGCCGCTGCTGCTGTGGTGGCTTTCTGAAACAGGGCTTTGTTCCCTCAGCCCGGCACACCCCCGTTCTGGCCATGTTTCAATAGCTGGCTTTTTAGGGAGCGCTGGAACGCGCGTGTGACCAAGTATGCATGAAAATCCAATTTGCCTGCATGTGATGCTGTTACTGTTGCTAGTCCGGGACAGGAACGGTGCGCTGGTATGGGCGGGGGCGGGGCAGGCGGCTGGTTGGGTTGTGGGGCGGGTGTTCAAAGTGCGGGCAACACGTAGCAATCAAAGTGAAAACAAGGCAACAGCACGAAAAATAAAAAAGGAAACAAGGAAAAAAAAGAAAATTTAGCACACGAAATATTTCACTTATATTTATATAACGTATTATTTTGTGCTTTATTTTTGGGGGCACACACAGCGAGATGCAGACGGTGATAGCTGGAGAGCGAGAGAGATAGAGAGCGAGCGATAAAAATAGAGCGAGACGGAAGACACCAGACTGCGGCAGCAGCACGGACGCTCGGCTAATCGGAATGTGTGTACCGTTAGTCACAGCGCTTAATGCCTTGTTTGTGCTTCATCGTGAGGACTTTGGAAGGGTTGCACCAACACACAACTGCTGCAGCTGGTCGTGCCACGTGACACGAGCGGACACGACGCAGCACGCCGCGTGATCCAGCACAATCCAATTAATTTCACGTATTTTACATTTATAAAAATCATCATAATTGCATTTCGAATAGTCGCAAAAACTGTGAAACGAATAGCTCATATCAAATTCAACATAGCCAAAGAGAAACGGGAAGGTTTTCGAGAGGATTGAGTTCTCTCAAAACCATTAATTACATTTCATTCCCGAAATCCCGTTTAATTTATGACTATTTTGTAAAGTTCACATAATGTTTGAGGCAATATTCCTCATAATGAACACAAACATGGCAGTTCAAAAGATGTTCCGACTTTGGATAATGATTTTAATATGAAGTCTCTGCAAGAATGGAATTTTTTCAATTCTTGGTCTAAATAGTCGACCATCTATGCTACCCATAACTAAAAGCGGAAAGTAAACAACTTTATTTAGCACAGGAACAGAGGAAATAATATTTGCAAGTTGGTTGTATTTTAATGAAATGTGCTGAAAATCGCCAATTGTTTAATTGCGTCAATATTTATTATACTGGCTGTGAGGAAAGTTTGTAACAAACTTAACAAGAGCTTTCGCTGAAATTAATTAATTATGTTTGACAGTATGCAAACTGAAGGGTACAAGTTGCTTCAAGCTGATTCTGGTAGCCTCAACACACAACAAGCCAGTATCGAATATATATATATTGTTGGGCTGACTAACTTTAATATTGAATGAGTAACTCTCAATAGTCAGTTGTAGTAGATTCTTTGATTGGCCACCCAAGTGGATGGTCTTTTGCCTTAAATACGCCTCTCAACTGTTTCTCAACTGTTTCAAAAGATTTGAACTTGAGATTTGCGTTACATTTGTTTTCTATGGCAAGGATATTTAAGTTTCGGCGAGAGCATTAATAACAGTTTATTCTTGTTTTTGTTGGGCGCTGCTGAATTGAATTATTTGTCAACTGGCTGCCAGCTCACCTGACAGCCCGGCAAGTGACAGCTTCCAAATTGTCAACCACAAGACGGGAAGCGGTATCGGTGGCAAGGACGGGGGCATGCCGCATGGCAGCCTGCTCAAGCGACAAGACAAATGGGCAGTTGTTTGTGGCTGAGTGCGTCTCTTGCCAACTTGGGTTGCATAATGAAATTTTCGCATAATTGGTATAGCTTCGAGTCACATAAATAAATAAATTTCGGTCTGATTGCGCTTATCGATGGCTCCACACACATACACACATATTGAAATACATATTTATTTATATATATATATATATATATATATATTCACTTAAACGCTTTTCACTCCAATCCGGACGCCAAAGAGACTCACTTTGTCTGGCACTTTGGCATTCATAAAACAATATTTTTTATGAGCATCGATGGCATATGCCATAAAACCGGATCCAGCGGAAAATGAAGCGCTTAAGGGTAACGGCGTTAAACGTACCAGAAAACTACACTGGCCAGCTGGCCATGTTTCTGTGTCCTGCCAAGGACAACGACTTCGGCTTCGACTTGAACTTGGACTTGGGTCTGTGTTGTCTGCTGTGCCAAACGATATAATAAAAGAAATAAGAACACCAAAAAACTCAAGACACAAAACGCAAAAACAAAAATAAAAATAAAAATAAAAACAAAAACAAAAACAAAAACAAAAAAAAAACTCGGCAATGGCAATCCTTTTGTGTCTATTTACATTTTTATTGTCGGTCGCTCGTAAAAAATCTGATTAAATACCACGTAATAGATCCCTTTGGTGGCAGAGAGTGAGATAAAGCATACGCCCTGGACGCTGGCTGAAATTATGTAGATGGGGCGGGCGGGGAGACTGGTACTTGGCGGTTGCCTTTTTATACTGCGATTGGGATTGGGGTTGCTGGAACACTCTGAACGGGTTAACGGTTGTTAAATTACATTCAATAAACAAGCAATGAATATTTTATTGTTGCCTTCAACAAATTTTGTTGGCAACAAGGTGGGCAAAATAATTTATGATTTAAGGCCTGGCGTTCGACCACTTCAGTCCACCCCACTCCTGCCGCCTCCCCCGTTGAACGAGCAACGTTAACAAGGACAGCAAAGAACATGAAAGCAGATTGATTTACGCATGAATGGCACAAATCTCGTTTTAATAGAATCATTTGGTTTTATAACACTCATCGGCATAGGCCAACCCCCCTCCCCACCGCACCCTCTCCAACCACCTCCCCCACCACACGCCACCCCACCCACTGACGCACCGTAGGACCCCTGGCCGAAAAGCGCGGAAAAAAATTCGAAATGTTGGCGAAAACGTTTTGTGAAATAAATACATGCATCTGTGAAAGGAATGTTCGTGGATTGGGCAGCATTCGAATTGCATAAATAATTTGGGTGCGCTTCTCTTTGAATCAGTATGCAACAAAATTCGCAACTTTTGTGCAAACATTGAATTTATAAAACTTGATCCGAACAGTCACGGTTCAATTTTTGTTTAGAGCAGCTGGTTCCGAAAATAATAATATAAAAAACACACACTGTTCTGGCAGTCATGTTAAGGCATGGCCATTACGGGAGACATGAGTTTTGCAACAAAACCAACAAAAATGTTCCACTATGCGAGGCGGCCCAGTTGCCAGCAATCAGCAAGCTGAAGAGACCAACCCACTTGATTGGTCCCAGCCGCGTCCCTTTTTTATATAGTCTCTAAGTTATGTGGCTCCATAAATTGAGTGAATTGTTGTATTGAATTTTAATCGCTGTGGTTAGCGCTTGTCTGACTTAACTAGTAAGCACTGGCTACATTTCTGTATTTCTGTACATGTGTCGTTTCCATAACAACTGGATCACTTTGCCCTGATTGCTGCTGCTTGTCGAGCGCACAGCTCAGTTGAAATAAGCGTCCGATTGAACAGCGCTTTAGCAGAGCTACTTCAAATGGAATGAGCATCATTTAAATGTTAGTTTCAATTTAAGCATTGAACCCACATAAATCTCAGACAAATATTACGTATACGCATCATTAAAGAGAGAGACTTAATACGGATCATCAGGCAACATTTGACATTTATATTGGTATCAACTGTTAAATAAAATGAAATTGCACTCGTTCAATAGAAGTACGAGAAAACCAAGTTAATTAAATATGTTAAGAGTTGCTGCTGCAACAAGTATGAGTTTGAAATCGCGAGTGTCATCTTTGTATTATGTGGCCAATGCTTAAGAGCTTAGATATAAAAATTAACAGAACATTAAACACAGCCAAGGATACACTGCTCTGCAGTTACTCACTCTCATCCTGGACAGTTGGAATTTTAACGATGTCCTGCATCTTGATATTATGTCCACTTCTATCTTGTTTTACGACAACCAAACTGGGCAACAGAGTTGCAAAAATGCTTCAAGCTGAAGTTTATAAGCTGAATGTGTGTGCGAGTGTGTGCGAGTGTGTGCTTGTGTGAGTATGTGTGTCGCCCAAGAACCAATTTCTTATGGGAAACGCCATAAGAAAGCAGCGAGTGTTTTTGGCGAGTGGCAGCTGAATTTTTATGCGCTTCGGCAATTGCCATTTTTAATTGCTCTTGGTTTTCAAACATTTACTGCTGCAAATGAGCCGAGACTGAGGCGTTGAGATTTATGGCTTTTACACACACACACACACACACACACACACACGCAAACACAGTCACCAATTTGAACTGTTGCCGATGAATTTTGTCGCTTACTCAGGCAACTTTGTCGTTGGCCAACCAACACTACTAAAACCGAAAAATACATTTTAATTTATGTACTCACTTAAAACCTCAAAAACAACGAAACGCCAGCAACAAACTTGACATGTTTATGAATAAAGCTTTGGCGAAACGTTGTTGCTAATTGAACAAATATTCACTTTCCAGAGTGGAAAAGCTGTTGTGTGCTGGATGTGCTGACCAGCTTATCTGTAAAACTAATTCAGTTAAATTTCATTTATACTTCACCTGCCAGTTTTTTTTTTTGTTGCTTTTATTTTTTTTTTTGTATTTAGAGTTATACAACACTATTTGTTTCTATCAATTAAATTAATGAATGGGATTATTTGTCATTGAAATGTGTTAAAATTGCACTAATTTGGCTTTACATTTCGCAAGTTAAAGTTAATTCATTAAAATCCCATGCAATTCAATCTGGCATAAATTGTGGCCAGCTATTCGCGGCAATTGTACAGCAGTGTGGCACAGAGTCGTCACATTACAGTGCCGCATTTCCTGTTGCACAAACACATTTCAGAGTTGCTTTCGCTGGTTGTTGGTCTCATTACTTTTAAGTTTCATGTTTAGTTTTTTGTGCGGCGAGAATTGTATAGAAGCTGCTGCTGCTGCTGCTGCTGCTGCTGACGCTGCCAGTGTCTCTGCTATTTAATTATTTCGAGGGAACGCGTCGCAGGGGCAACACTAGCCGCCTACAGGCGACAACCAAACTGAACCAGGCCAAAGCCGCAGCAGGCGGCGCACATCCAGCGTGCTTGTTATTACTATTATTATTACTGTTATTGTTATTTTACAGCATTTTAACTTATTTTTATTGCACACTGCGATCCGGACACTGGCAGCCCGGATGGTGGTCACTGCGCAAAGTTGCCAATGGCCAAAGTTGTTTGTCAGCCAAGGAGTGCCTATTAAATGTGCTTACTATGAATGCATTCATGAGGCGATTCAGCCAGAACACAAAACCCAAAACCCATGAAGAATATAAACTGTATGTCAAAGTAATCACAGCTTGAACAGCTTGCAACAAGAACAGATTCATATTGATTTCAGCTAATTGTCACCTCTGCAGCTCAATTCGCATTGAGCCTATTTCGCGTATAAGAACACAATAAATATTTATTGGCTTAATTGTGGATACACTCGACGATGTGCAGGGTACATCGCTGAATTATTTCGTAGAACAACACTGACGCTTGGAGAGTCGCCTGTCTGTTCCTGCTGGGAGTGACGTGGCGCTAAGTGGCGACAGGCTCACAGACCCAAATACACATAGAAAGAGAGATAGCTCCACGCAGACACAGAAAAGTGCCACAGAGCATTCGGTATACGCAGCGTGGGCCCGGGCCCGGGCCAGGGTCCGGGCCGGTGGAGTACATCGCCAGCAGCTGGCAGCTGCTGCTCTTTCACTGAACACCACTTGACGCTGCTGTTTAAAGATGTCCATGGCATGACAATGAAGTGGCGCAGTCATCGCAGTTGCAGCTGTGGGTTTGCTGTTCAAGTTGGGGGCGTACACTTGGGACGCAGCTACGACTGAGACTGAACACTGAGACGAAGACTGAGCGCAGACGGGGAGAACAAAGAGCGAGAGGGAGAGGCAGAGAGAGAGAGAGAGAGAGAGAGAGAGAGAGAGAGAGAGGGAAAGTCTTTCATATTTAAACTGACAGTTTATTGTGCTTTTCATTACAATTTTGTTTGTTAGTTTTATTTTGCCAAACAAAGCTCAACGATGGCTGCTCCTCGCTGCACTGTGGTGCGCTGTAACCCAAGCAGAATGAGGCAAGTGGGTGGCATGGTTTGGGGGGGGTTTGGGGCAAAAGGAACAATGGCTGGCAACGCACTCGAGCATGGAGTCAAAATGTTGAGCTGCAGTCGCCGCTGGGACCCCGTCTGGCCCCACTGCGGCATTTTAGCCAAAACGGAAGTCATAAAAGACGCGAATTTTGCTTTGACCCGCCCGTCCTCCTCTGCACGTCACTCCGCACCACCCCAAACACTACACCACTCCAAACTCAGCGCCTTTTGATGGCATCGCGCGCAACGACAAGAACAACACCAATAACAATAACAATGCCACCATAATTTCTCGTTTAAAAGCAAAAGCCCACTACGGAAAGATGGTGTTGACAAGAATGAGAATGAGAATGAAAACGAAAACGACAACCAAAACGAGCAGAGCAGAGAGAGAGAGAGAGAGAGAGAAATTAAGAGAGAGGCAGAGAGTGTCCAAGGGGAGAGAGAGACAGAGAGAGACAGAGAGAGAGAGGGAGAGATGTCAGCTTTAGATTTTAATAACGCGCCGCAGATAATGCCGATAATTTAGATAAATTTATTTCGCGCCCGCTTAATTGAGTGGGGCGACAAGATGTCGTGAAAACTGCAATGCCAACGCCACAATGGAATAGAAAAAAGAGAGGAAAAGTTGAACTGGATAGAAAACTAAACAGAGCTCAATTCGGCACGCCAGGTTTGGAAAACTAACTAGATTTTCTCATAGTTTTTGCTGAGCGTATTTATGGCACCGCCAGCGACGACATCGATCATTAATCAATTGCCCAAAGCCTTTCGAGTCCAGAGCCTGAAGCGCTGGGTGGCCAAAACTTATTATTTTCAACAGACGGCGAGGGAGATAATCAGCAGGGAGCGAAATCACTGACTATCAAGAAACATCGAGTACAACTTCAATACGACGCCTAAATTGGGGTGTATCATAGAAACTGCGGCTCAGTTTTTGTGGATTAAGAAAATTAATAGTCTGAATTCTATATTTTAATCACCTAGGAAAAAAATCAAAAGAGTTTCTGTAATCAGCAATACGATTATTGAAAAAGAAATGTGCCTCAAATCAGCAATGTTAAACCGAATAAAGAAAGAGTGATCATATCTAGTATTCTGGCAACAATCTTTTAAATGTATTCCATACTATTTTTAAATATTATAGAGCAGAGCAGTCTGGTTTGGTTTTTATATACTTAGAAACAGAACAGTTGCTAAATTGTTGTCTGCTTTTGCTGAAGTTATTGTGAAAAACAAATCAGTTTTGCGAAACAACAGCTCGATTTTCGATTACTATCTTATGGGACTCGTGAGCTGCTAAGAAATGAGCATTTGAATTCAATGAGACAGAATTACAGCCACATTTATGGGCTCAAGCTAAGTATATAAAAGTGTTGGTCTGCCGGATGAGGAGTATTTCCTAGTCGCGCACTGCTTACTGCAGCAACGGAGCAACTGACAAATAGTCCGAGTTTTATTTGGTTTTATTTAAGGACATGAACGAATAAAGCAGCGAATGATTGAATGAATAATATGGTGTGGTAGCAAAAGGTGGCATCTGCTGTTGCCAGGCGCCCCAATCGAAAAACGATTTCAGCTGCACAGTCGAGTCGAGTCCATTCCCGTCCATTCCCGTCCAGTCCAGCTCAGCCAGCACGCTCCATCGACAAAATCAAACATCTCCTTCTATTTAAGTATCTCGCTGACTCTGTGGCCAAATAGAAATGGATAATGATGAGTCTGTGTATTGGGAGTTATCGCAATATTTCCAGCGTTCTTATTAAACCAGCCAAAATACACACGCATATTGTGTTAAAAAGGAACGCGGGAGTTGGCGAGGAGTTGGCGAGGAGCCAAGTGTGTCCGCTTAAATCTGTGCGTGCCTCCCTTCATGCTCTCCAGTGACGCATCTTGGCACTTCCTTTGCCACTTGTTACCATAGTTTGCCTTGCCTTAGCTTAGCCACGTAGAATAAACAAGCACTCTTCGTAGGTGGTTACGGTTATAGCCGTATTCCTCTGTTGTTTTCCATGGGAACTAGGCCCTTCACTATATCATCTGGTTCACATATAAACAATCTGTATATTTTCTTTTAATTTATGAGGAAATTTGCCAGGGTATATAACCTTCGGCCTTTAGTGCCTAGGATGGCTGTGCTTTCTTGTTTTTCAAGTAAAATTGAACTTGTATTTTCATTTTTTTGCCTTCGTTTTTTTTTTTTTTTTTTTGTTCTCCTCTTTTTGCTTAGCTGCTCTTTTAAAAAAGCAGACAAAAGCAAATACACAGCCTCGCAAGCTGGGTGATGGCAGTTTGAAAACTAAAGGCAGCAACTCCTCGACCAATATCCTCGCCCCCACTTTGGTTGGCTCGTTGCTTTTAGAGAGTTTCCTTTGCAATTTTCTTTAAACTGTGAGTTTTGGGTTTGCCATCTTTGTGCAGTTGCTCAACACTTTAACAGCTTTCGAAGGCTGCGGCGGCGGTCTTTTGTGCTCAAGTCTACACGCAGCTGTCAAATCACAATAGTTGCTAAGAATTTCCATTAACTCATTTTCTTTCACTCATTTTCACAGTATTGCCCCATGTCTCTGTGTGTGTGTGTGTGTGTGCGTGAGTGTGTTTATTGATTGTGCAAAGTGTTTGCTGCAGTCAAAAGCGAGCTGCTGGGGGTGCTGATGATGCGAGGCGGTTGAGGTTCTTGTGGGCATGGTTTGCGGTAGTGGGCCACTGTTTGAAACGTTACCATTGTTATAACAAAATAATGACTTTCATACACTTACTTAGTCGCATTCAGTACGCACTCACACTAATAGCCCCGACAGACAAGCTGACGCGCACACATGCAACAGCTGGGAGTCAACCAGTGTCGGCTGCCAGCCCAAGCCACCCAATGCATCCAAACCACTAAAGCATAAACAGTTTTAAATGCCTCAAACTTGCTTGCACTTGTCGCGGAATTCAATATGCACAAGTCCTCTTAACACTCTCAACACTCTTGCCACATTTGCCTTTTATTCGTATTGTGTGCGCCTGAGCACTTTTTCATTTCTTGCCAACCAATTGGCTTTCACGTAACTTTTCTAGCAATGTTCTTGTAAACTGATAGCCCAGCACGGTCAAAAGCTCAATTAAATTCAGCTTTCAGCTTTCAGTTTCCACTTACCCCCCTCTGACACATCTGACTCGTCTGAGCAGCCGTAAATGCATAAATACCTGGAGTTATTATTGCCGCTTGTGGCCATCCTTTCACTCAGTCCCTTACCTCAGACCACCTGCAACACAAAGGGAAATAATTTGTTTTTCAGTTAACATAAGATTCTCGTTTTTTTTTGCTTTTTGTTCTATTTTCTTTTAAGTTTTACTTTTATTTAACATTTTTTTGTTGTAATTTTTGATTTGTTTTTGTGTTTGTGCATTTTTATTGGGTCTGCGCACTCGGCTTCTACAATTTGGTTAACGAAATTTCAGACTACGACGAAATGCTTAAAAATTCGAAATTCAATCAATCCACAAGGCTTTGTGTTTTTCAGTCAGCCAGTCTTGACAGTCCCTGCACACCGCCCTCCTGCCCACCCACCGCTAACCATCCGGCTTAGCAGTGTCCGTTTTTTTCTGTTGTTATTAATATCGTTGTTGTTGCTGTGTTTTGTTATTTGGTTCTTGCACTGCAATTGCATCAGCCACGTTCTTTGTTTCCCAGCCACCAAGTCAACAACAAAGAGTCCGCCGGTGAGCGGGGCGCGGCGCACTGGTAAATACATTGAGCCAAAAGCCAAGGGCCGCTTAACCCGTGCCAACAAAATTACTAAAGAACCAAAAACAACCAAACAACAAATTGCATACCCTCACATGCACCAGTAACCACTTTTCACATCTACACAGACTACGTAATCAATTTGAAAAGCGACCGATTGTTTCGGTGGAAAAATTCTCAATTATTAACAAATGTGTTTCGATGTAAAATGCGCTCCACAACAAAATCAGAATGCTCTCTGCAAGGGTATAAAAATGTCCAGAAAAGACACAGACACAGCAAAACACAGCAAAACACAGCAAAACAACAAAAAAACAAAAGAAAAAAACAAAGAGCTGAAGTTGAAATACAGAGAGAAACTGAAGACCATGCAGCAGTCTGTGCAAAAAAAAAGGCTGGTTGGGTAACACGAGGTGGCATTCGGCAGATCTAACGCCAAACAGCTCTTACCTGTGTGCGAAGTTCGGTTTAATATGTTCCATTTTGCGCTGGAGTTGTTTTTGTTTTTTTGTTACCGGCTGCTTGGCACTTTGCGGGTGCAACGCTGCGTATGAGCGACACGACCCGTAAGGTATAAAGGCATGAGCGTATGACATTATGACGGTAAAGCCAACCCCTTGTAACACCATTACCATTACCACAAGCAAGGCGACGCGCATTTTGCAATTTGCATGCCGTGAAACGCAGCCGAGCTCGCATCTAGCGCTCCACGCTGCATTAATAATAATAATAACGCTAATAATTCTTCTTACGAATCTGGCTCAAAAGCACCCCTCCCCCACTCCCCCACTCCCCGCCTCAACCAGCTACCATCTTACAACCATACCACCTGCACAGCAGTCCCCGCGGACTAACATCTTCAACAACGTTTGGTTGCCAAAAGTACGTAACAAAAAGTCGAGTGCCGAGTAAAGGCAAAGCAAACGACAACAGCATCAGCAGCAGCAGCAGCAGTAACAACAGCAGCAGCAACAACAGCAGCAACAACAGCAGCAGCAGCAGCAGCAGCAGCAACAACCATAATAATAATGAGCAGAAGCAGCCGCAGAGTAAGCGCCCGTGCGTGCCAGGGATAACATGTTAATCCCTGTGAGATAATGAGCAGCAATATGCTTTGCGAAGGCACACCGTAAAAAACAAAAGAGGACAACACGCAGCAGCAGCTAACCCAATGGGTGGCAAATTGCAGATAAGTAAATACAATTGCAGTGTATACTGCAAATAAAGCCACAGCAGCCATAAGGCATGCCACCATCAAATACTGCGTGCAGAACGTGGACAGGGTGCAGATGAGATTTGAATGTCGTTAATTACTTTGATTCCAAATTCCAATTCGCCATGCACTTTTGCAGTTGACCCAGCTAAATCCCAATTTTGCATTTGAGTAAGGATTTGTTGATATTGCGACAGCTAAACTGATATGCCCGCTTGCGCCTACACAGGGCACAGGGTGTGACGAAGTAAACAAAAGCAATAGTGCAACGCGAGGAGAGTCAGTTCAACGAGAGCTTGGCCCATTTAAAGACTTAGACTTTGAGTGCAATTGCAGCTGGAATTGAATATGCAACTGTGGAATTATTAGCGACTTAAACTAAACTCGCACAGCTTACTTATCTTGCTTAACTTTGAGACATCTCACAATTCAGTGAAAGATTGACAGAGTTTCGCAGCGCATCGCATTGCATCGTTTTTTTTTTCTGTTTCTGCTGCAGCTTCTTGGCTTATCTGCTTCGCTTTTTATACAATTTCAGTTGTTGCCAAAAACAAAAAATATTTGTTGCGACATATTGTTGAGACTGATGCGTGCAAATGTTGATGCTCTGTCTATCTCTCTCTCTCACACGTTCTCTCTCTCTCTCTCTCTCTCTCTCTCTCTCTCACTGCCTCTGTTTTTCAGTCTATCCATCAGCTTGCTGTCGCTGCTTGTAAGTCCTGGCTTAGCATTTTGGCAGCCACATGCGCTTTGTTCGTAGCTCGACACGAGCAGCTCACAGGCCGCAAGGAAGCCAAATTCAATTGCATTGCCTCGACTTGCCTTGACTCCTTTCTGTGTGTGCGTTTTGCTTTTAGTGTTTTTCCATTCCTTTGGCTTGCATTAGCCAAAAACAACATTGCAGCAACATCAGCATTAAGCCGAGATTATGCAAATCAAAAGCTGCTTCGTGGGTCGCACGGCTTGTTTGTTTGCCAACGACAACTGCATTGCCACGAAACCCGCCCAGCACAGCCCAACCCACCCGGGTTATGTGCATATGTCGATGGGCGCTTCACTTTCACTTCCACATCACAACAACATTGACTTGCATGAATGCTCATGCATATGCATGTGCGAGTGTGTGTGCGTGTGTGTGTGTGTGTGTGTGTGTGTGTGTGTGTGTGCGTGTGTGTGTGCGTGTGTGTGTGTGTGGCCGCCTTCCTGTTTGATCAAACTCGAGCACAAACACGCAGCACATTGCAATGCTGCTGTGTCGCTGTATATTTATGAGCTTTATAGAAATCTAACTCCGCATACGCACACACACACACACACACACACACACACACAGTACACACACATACTCCACACACACACACACACACACACATAGTCACCAACTCTTAATCGCTTCGCAGCTCGCTGCTTTTAGTAAAAGTCGAATTAACCGCGTTTGCCAATGTTACGCCACTTCAATAGTGTATATATAAAAGCATAAATATATATCTTTATACATGTATATACATATATATATATATATATATGTGTGTATACACGTACACATCTAGATGAACAAATTTATGCATTCATGCAATTGCGTGTGGCATTGGAAATAGGAATAGAGAGTCAAGTGCCGCGTTGCATATGCATGAGTCTGTTTGTTTGCTCATGTATTTATGCAATACCTTCAATGCACCCATTTCGACTCAAGTTTATGCGCAATTGCAATGCAACTTTATTGAATTCGATTAGAAACGGCTCAAAAGGTGCGCTGCGTGGCTAGGGGCAGGTGGCATCCGACAGGTGAAGGTCATTCATAATGAAAGTGACGAGCGAAGAGCGTCGAGTGCCGAGTGCCGAGCTTTGTTGGGAAACAATACAGATGACATCTGATATCTGACAGCCGAGTTGGTTGTTTTGTTGCCAAAGCCATGACAATCGCCACTTAAGCAGACATACCAATCAAAGTTGTCAAAACAAGCCAAACACAAATCTCTTAATCGACCACGACGAACAATGCACTTTGCCGCACTTCTGTGATTTGATCCTGATTGATATTTCTTGTTTTTTTCTTTCTTTTCATATTGGAATGAAAAAGCAAGCAAAAAAAGATGTGTCAAATAAGAACTGATACTCAGTGTCTGATGTTATGGGAAAAATGGTTGAGACTCATGCAGCACGCAGCACTGAAAATGTGGAAACCCTTTAGACTTTTGACATCTTAAGAGACATCTTAAAGATCTTTAAAGCTTAGCCACATCTGCCAAGTGGAACTGATTATGTGTGGAGAGTTGATTCGTATAGAATTATCAGCAACACCTTTACCTGTTTCCATCAACCCAAACCACGCCTCTGAACTGGTCTTGCATTACGAGGCATTAGTTGCAACCCGATTGTCCGTCCTTCAAGGCGATTTCTCCCAAAGTTGCAGTGATGAAGTGGAAGAAGCACAGCTACAGCAGCTCCCCAGTCATTGCTCAGGAGAAGACTAATTTGTTTCGAGTTCCGACTACTTCACAAATACACATCAAGTCTCTCTGGAATGCCAGCAAGACAAGACAAGAGCTATTCGCATCCAAGTCTCAACATGGAACTCATCGATGAAAACACTTGATTTTTGTTGCAATATACTTAATTTAGTGCAAAATTAAAATCATTTATAATTCATGCCATTGAGCAAAGACAACCAGATTGAGCTCCAACAATGTGCGCATGATACTTAGGGGCAACTCTCAAATGTGCCACAGTAAATACATTATGTATGTGGCAATAGCTGTCGAAATATTCAACATTAGCATGCATGAAAAATGAAGAAATTCGCAATGTGGCCAATTAAGTATGAAACAACGAAGGCGGACTCGACTCTCTATGTGCGTGTGTGTGTGTGCGTGTGTGTGTGTGTGTGTATTTGTGCGTGTGTGTGCGTGTGTGTGTGTGTGTGTGTGTGTGGGTGTGATTGCGCTGATGCTTGCTCGCTAACAATAAGTTTTGTCAAACACTGCCACAAACATTCACTCACACAAACACACAGACTCACACACACACACGCACACACACACGAACACACACACACACACATACACAGAGAGAAAGAGAGAGACACGCACATACAGTTGCCACACATGCTCAAGCTTTGCGTTTTTTGTGTTGCCATATAATAAAGAATATAAAGCATATAATGGGGCGCGTGTGCCACAGACACGCATACACACTTCACTCACACACACACACACACACGCTCGCACAGTGGCAGGAGCAGTGTTTGCTGCAAAAGGTGGCGCGGAGGTTTGGGGCCAGTTTACAGGCACTCAGCGTCACTTGCAACTACTTCAGCAAACACAGTGTTTATTTGGCAGCCTGCGCTGCGAGTTAACTTTGCGCGCTAAATATGAACTTGCCAAACACGTAACGAAGGTCACACAACAACGAAGTAGCATCCACAAACACACACACACACACACAGACACACAGGCACAGATCACGCAGCAGTAGTCACAGCATACTTGAGCACACCATTAAGGCGCACAAGAAAGAAACAAGGCAAAACTAAATTTCAGATATACCAATCTGAAATACCCTTACCTTGCCACTATTATTAAATACTTGCGCATCTTTCAAATCATAAATTAATAATGCAATTATTGAAGTGAAAGTGAAATCGAATTGAAACCACTTGAAAAAAGAAACAACCAAAATCCTTATTATCGTGCTTAGTGCGCTTAATTGCAAGTAA
Source organism: Drosophila picticornis (assembly GCA_035043845.1). Classification (NCBI taxonomy): domain Eukaryota; kingdom Metazoa; phylum Arthropoda; class Insecta; order Diptera; family Drosophilidae; genus Drosophila; species Drosophila picticornis. Next base: position 14,286,721 of record JAWNMR010000492.1, on the reverse strand, counting down.
TACGAGCCCTTCATTTGAGTGGAAAATCGCTCCTCAATTGTCCTGGAATTACAGACTTCATTTTGTTTGATTTCATTGGTTGCTTACTGCGAGGCCAGTCCTAAAAAAAATACAGCATTTTTTGCAAACATTGCGATGCCTATTAAAGCTCAACGGCAAACATACACACACACTTGGCCCGTAAATATATGTGTGTGTGTGTGTGTGTGTGCGTGAGTGTTACTTTGACTGACAGCTCTTTGGCCAGGCATGTTACAGAATCGTATTAGTGTCATTTGTAAGTTCAGTCACTTCAGTCCCATGAACTTTTAGGAATATGCAAACGAAGTCCAACACCATAAGCAATGGCAACAAAAATAAATAAAAAAAAAAACAAGAAAGCAAAAAAAACAGAACTGAGCCAAAAAGCATGTAAAAGTCAAACAGTATGAAAATAGCAAAGAACAGACGTAAAAACTATAAAGGCACTGCAAACAGTCCTCGCAAATAGACGACACGCAAGCCAGGACCAGCATACTCCAAGGAAGAGAGGAAAAAATATGTAAAAAAGAAACAATGATATTGGGCATGCCAACGATTGCATACCCTAGAATCCTATAAAATATATGATGATCGTATGATGATCGACGAGCAATAAACTTAGTTGTAAGATCCTGGCGAGCAAGTCAAAGTAATACACTTTATAAGGAGTCGAATGCGATGCACACTTTACGGAGCAATTTGAATACCCTGTGCACAAGTAGAAAATACCGAACAAGTTCTTATAGAGCTGCTCTGTTGGCCATGCAAATTGATGAAAACAGCGCGTATAATGAGTAAAGGCGCCAACAGTTAAAACATCACAGATACAAACACAACACTTATTTGAACAAGCTGAAAAAATCACGACACCCAAGCAGAGACCCAAGTAGACAACACTCCTTGAAATTTGGTAAGCACTCAATTGAAGATATTTGTATTTTATATATTCACATATGAATTGAAGTGTTTGCCTGATTTCTGCTGCCAATATTCGGATCCTGTGTTGTTCTCTTTGTTTACTAACGCTGTCTTCGCAACACTCATGAATGAGTCTGACTGCGAAAGCGAATGCGAATACGAATATTGGCACTGGCAGTCGGTCACTCAAATGTGCAATGTCCGCTCGCTCAGCAGTCGGCGATAATTTATGAAACGATGCTTTTCAAACTGCTTGAAGCAAGTTGAAAATTCGAATTTTATTCGCATTTTGCTCATGTGTCATCGATGCTCGGTTAGGCATTTGTTGCACGTCTGCCGCCTCGAATTTCAAAGGCTGCAAAAGTGGGCAACAGCGAAATTTGATGAAAATCTATTTGTGCCAATGAGACAACAATCTACTACACAGCAGCTCACTAGATACGCCACCCAACCAGCAGCACCCTTCCCTCCCCTCAACCACTCAATCACGCGCATTGCGGCACGTTCCACTTGCCACCTGGCGTTGCCAGCAGTGGAACGTTGGCGGTTGCCCGCGATTGTCACCTGTGCGTAGCTGCACGCGCCACCAGCTACCAGTTGCCACCTAAGCATCCCAGCTATAGAGTCGCTAAGCTGTTGCTTCCACAAATAGTTTGCATAGCGTAGCGTTTAAGGCTGCCCCGTCTGGCAGCCCGGTCAGGTGCAAATGAATGCCTAGATTTATGCGTAATAAATTTCAATCTGTTGCCAACAAGACGCAGATTAAACGCAGCAGCAACGGCAGCAACGGCAGCAACAGCAGCGACGCCAATGGTGACCCTCAGCCTGGTGACTTTGGCAGCTAGGCGTGGGGTCCACTTGGGTGTTACGTGGGTGTGGCGGTGTGGCAGCCACTAGCTGCCGACCCTTGCGTGATAAATTGCAAGAAAGATGCTTCACTGACCAGCACGATAGAGTGGCAAAAGAGATGAGCCGAGCAGAAAAAGAAAATAAAAATATAAAAAAAAATAAAAATAAAAAAATAAAAAAAAACAACAGCAACAAAAACAACAGCGTTTTCTGTAGTAAGCGCGCTTAATGAAGTCGAATATGCAAAGTGTTTGTGTGTGTGTGTGTGCGTCTGAGTGTGTGTGCTGATGTGCCCCAAAGTGGGTGTGGGGTATGAGTTTAAGGCAAGCCACAAGCTGCTGCTGCTGCTGCTGCTGTTGCTGCTGCCAGCATTTGGCTCATTGTCGTCATCATCGTTGTGCTTGTGGTTAATGTTTTTTTTATTTTATTTATTTTGTTTTTTTTTTTGTTTTCACTTTTTTTTATGTTTTTGGAAATGCGGTTCAGGGCAATGCCTTGTTAAATGAGTTGTAAAAATGCCTGATGGCCACTTGAAGTTACTTAGTTAGTGGCACACTCGCCGTGGCAAGGCGTGCGGAGCATTCAGCTGCTAGTTGTTCATTGAATGCCCACACGGAATGTCATCATCCATGGACTACATAAGCAGTTGTTGTGCTGCTTCGCACTGCCTCACAGCCTCACTTTGACTGGCCATCATTAGTGAATGGCTTTTGAGCATTAGCTGCGTGTATATTGCAGGACACATCCCGCGTCTAGATAAGTCACTTTTTGGCCCATAACATTTGCAGCTGTCGCAACTTTTCTCGCAGTCGTTGCCATTTCACTTTGAAAATTGCCATTTCCGTTCAATTTCGCTTGCAAATTAGAATTCCAGTGATATGCTCTGCGCACACGTCATGCATATGGAATGAATGCTGCACACACACCACACACACGCACACACACCACACACACACATACGTTTTGTGGGCGCTGTTTTGACATTTGTGCACAATTTGTTTTTGTCTCTTTAAACTGTTGCATTTTTCTCACTGGTTATAAAAAGCGTACATTGGCTCTGTATACATGAAAATACCCTAAATGCAAAGACCACATGGGATATGGGCTAATTTATATGTTTACCATTTACCATTTACTACTTACTATTAAACGAAACTACATTTCCAGATTCGGGGTAAAAAGATAACTTCAGGAGTAACAACTGTCCCTGACACAATATGGAAATTGTACACAAGGAATTGCATTTTCCAGCTAGACGACTTCTCATCCAACTATTGCTGAGCTAAACTTATACATTTAATCGCTTGAAGTTAGTTAAATAATGTTATCAATTTGAAGAATTTACTTTTATGAAACGAACTGTTTATCATTGAAATAAATATGGCAATATTTACAGCAAAAATATGAATTGTAAATTATTGTTTTTCGCTTCAGGGCAAGTAGAAGGTATTTTCAGGTCGATCAGCTGAACAGAAATAGCTGGCTTGTTTTTGTCTCTTCTACAAAACTTTGCCACTTTTGCCGGTTCCCCCAGGCTAAAATTACATTCCAAAACGTCAGCGATGTCGACTGCCTGGCACAAGTTTTGGCTTCTAGCTTCTAGCTTCTGTTTCGGTTTCTTTTTTTTTCTTTTCGGGATGTGCTTTGCACTTTTTTCGCTACACTTGTGTTCTCAAATAAATACACATGTAATTTCGAGATTTGCATTTAGTGTCTGCGAAGAGCAACCAAAAATATACAAACAAAAAACAGACTTTGGGTTGGGTTCGTGTTCAATGGAAAGCCCTACAAAGTGAGCGAAAAGTCCGCATGCAGTTATAATAATGCCATCATTACTTTAGCAGAAATGTGGCTAAGGTTAACACATATTTCTCGTCGAATGTAATTGAACATCATTTTCGACAAAATCCTTACCATTTCATCTGTTTACGCAAAGAAGCCTCGATTATTCAATCTTTGCGCAACATCGTCGCGGTTGGCTTCCATCGCAATCTTTTCGCTCAAGTTTGGCCCCGACAAACTTTGGAATAGCAGTTCAGTTGTTGGCTCGTTTACAATTCAGATGGCTGTAAACAATGCCAGCGGGCAATAAGCCCACAGATGTGCGCTATTCGATTATCTCAAGCGAATGAATTGTCTTATTCAATTTTGCAGCAAGCAAACTTCTCACTCCAAAACACACATAAATAAATACATATGTGTGCATGTATGTATGCATGTGTGTGTGTATTTATATATGTATGTGTATATACATGTGTGTGTGTGTATGCCCAGCATCAATAGTTATTTGCATGAGTTGATTGCGAAACCTTAAAACATGCCAAGACATATGTTGCACTAACGAAGCAATGCACGTTGGCTCTAAACATTTACACAGCGCGTTGCTCAATGGCATCAGCTGAAAATAGACTTGGAATCAAGCAGTAATCATATAAAATATGTATTTATGGTATTCAGTGCCGAGTGAAATGGCGTATTTGATTCAATTGTCAGCTTTCAGTTAATTGTAAATTCAAACAAAATAAAAAATAATCTCAATTTTGCTGAAGCTGCAAGTTAAGATTAATCACAACGACAAATTGAATAATCAAGCATACATTTTTTTCTTTCCTCAATTTTTAAACGCGCTTTATCCAATTGACTCAGACAACCAAATGAATCAACAACTCATTCCGCCAGTGTCATTGGAGCATTGAAGCGTTTTCTCGTTTTGAATTGCAGACAGCGCAACGATCTGTACCACTGCCCCACACTCCACACCCCTCCACACCCCTCCAACCCTCCTCCCCTCACCCTTTTCCAGCCAGCGTGACACCCACGCGCCATTTACTGTTTGCTGAAAATGGCAAATTGAAATGGTAGATAGTAAATGGTAGATGGTTAGATGGTAGCTGGTAGCTGGTAGCTGGTAAATGTTCGACGGTGGAAAGTCGATGCTAAATAGTGGAAAGCGAATGCCAAATATCAAATGGAAAATGTGCGCGCATCTAATGATGAAGACTCCAACTGCTGGCAGGGTCTGTCCGTGTCTTGGAAAACTTTTGCGTCAGCCTATTTATGTCAGCGACTGTATACGTTGGGCTATTTTTGGCGCCAAAGCCAGACGAGAACGATATGTGGCACGAAGAGGTGCGATGGCTGCTGCAAGGGTCGGCAGCACAAAGCGAGCGAAAAAGAAATTATTTAATTTCTTGTACAAGTGTGAGGCATGCTCCGAAGAGGCCACAAACTCATTGATTCGACCCATTAGCTGATAGCCGATCATAAGCATGACCAGTCACGTGACCAGCCAACGTCATGCGTTTCGTGCTGGCAATCAGTGAACATTTAATTTTTCATATAATGCCCATTAAAATGGGTGATTCACCTGCCGAGTGGGTGGATGTTTGTGTCAGCGTGTGTTTGTGGCTATATGTGTGTGTGCGTGTGGTGTGTGTGTGTGTGTGTGTGTGCGTGTGCTTGTATTTTTGTGTGAGAGATTGCTGAGCCATAAATCAAAGTGCTGTGACATAATGTCGATATTAGGTGCCACATCTGCCAATGATTCGCAACGAGCAGAAACGAGCGTAAAATGAATCGACTTTAAATCGAAAATAATGAATAAACAAATAGCAAAGCAAACATAAATGAATGCAACACGAAATCACAATTTGATAATTCTTTATAGGCCATTGGAAGTATTAACCAGTTCTAATATTTCATTATGATTTGAGTGTGCCTTAATGATAGCTCTGACTGATGGCAGACAGCAGATCAAATCATTTCTCAATATGCTGACTACAATAAGCATTGAGTTGAGCTGAGCCCCGTCGACCAACTCACACTGACATCAAATCGTTTTTTATCTCAGTTTCAGGCTGCCGCCTCGGTGCAACGGCAACTGGCCAACTGGCCAACTAACCAGTCCATTCATCTTATTTGGCGGGCTGCTCATTGACAGCCACGCAGAGTGCGCCACGTTGCGAATGTTGTTTCCCTTTTGCCTTGCTTGTTGTTTTGCAAGTTGCATAAAATATACTCTTCACATAATTTCAATGTCAAATTAGCCCGCTCAAATGGAGAGGCAGAGGCAGAGGCAGAGGCAGAGGCAGCGGAGCTTTGGGATAGAATAACGCAAGCTACTTGTGCAAATATTTTTTCTTTATATATTCCGCTCGAGGCTTGGAAACTTCAATTTGCATAATAAATGAAAATGCATTGAAAAGTGGCAGCGACAGCTGCATCTGCAACGGCAACGGCATCGGCAGCTGCAGCGGCAGCATTAAGTACAAAGGCAGCGGCGCAAACAAATAAATCAATCAAAAGAAGGGATGCAGACAGTGAGCAAAAGAGACAGAGAAACAAGAAAATGCCGACGAAGTCGAGAGCAGCGAGAGAGCGTGCAGCGCTTTTAAAATCGCTTCCGTATTGATATGGACAGGCTTAAGGACTGAGGAAATGCTGGGCTTGAAGCGCTGTGGTGAGGGGGGCAGGCCAACGAGGCTAATAGTCGACACATTTGAGCCACTTAGATTTACACTCTGTCATTTGCCGAGGCGCCGTTGAGGCGCAAAAAACTTAGCATACTTATGAGGGCCTGGAGGCTGAAATCTGGCAAAAAGGAGAGAAGAACCCGAAGGAGAGGCAGAGAGAGCGAGGTGGCGAAAGGCTGAGCAGCATGGCGACAAGCTTATTGGAAAATGGTTGTTGAAAGCACTTGTTATGGCCACATACTTGAAGCCATTATACCACAACGGAACGAGCTTCCTGGCTGCTAAACTATTTGACTGTCTGACTAACTGGCAGACTGGCACTCTGGCAGACTGGCACTCTGGCAGACTGGCAGACAGTCTGTCTTCCTCTTTAGTGCGCGCTTATCGAGATGCTGTTCATTTTCGGTTTCAGAGCATAATTATGCAAGGTATTTTCTACGCAGTGAATGCATGAAAGCTGCAACTCAAACTTGGCAGCTCGAACAGCCAAACAGCCGAACAGTCGAACAGGCGAACAGTCGAACCTTCAACTGCGAACACAACTGCATTGCTGTGGAAGAGAATGGCATCTGCCTGTCAGTTAACACACATATTTGCTAACCTAGGGCAACGACACGACACGACGCTTAGAAACTGTCCCAACGCCATTCTGCTGCTTCCCCTCGCTGGCCCCACATTGACGTCAGACGTCAGAAGTCAAGCGACGGGCGTCAGCGTTAGAATCAGCATCAGCATCAGCGTCAGAGTCATCGTCATCGTCATCGTCATCGTCAGCAACATTTCAGCATCAACGTGACATTTTATCGTTTTGTACCGGAAATGTTTGCATCGATACATGGGCATCGATAAGCAACTCTGCTCGATGTAGCCGTAGACGTGAGGGGGCGTGGCATGGGTGGCAGTTGACTTTAGCTGCAGCATAGGTTCTTCATTCATTTAATCATTCTGATGCATTGGCATTGTAGTGCAAACAACTTGCAACCGAGCACAAACTCATCTGCATTTAGTTAATTTCTACAGTAAATTTGGTTCGAAAATAATCTAAGAAAGTGCTTGCCAGCAAATAAATAATGCAGACTCTCCCTGAATCCGTTTCCTTTTGAGCCCATTCAAGCATTCAATGTGTAGTAAGTCGAGTTGGTTCAATGAACCCACAGCAGTCAAGAGAAACTCATCTGTATTTGCGCTTTACAAAATATCCCTTTGTAACTGCTGTGCCAGGCCAGGCTCTGTAACTAAGCAAGCATTTTAAATTTAATTCTTTTAAGTTCGTTGCTGCTTAAATGTGTTAATTCAATAGATGTGAGTGTGGATGTTATTGTGAATGCTCAGCATGCTCGCGCTGAATAGCATTCGCCATTTAAATAATCAAAGCTCTCAAGTAAAGCTCTCGTTTTCAAAATGCATTACGGTTGTTGTTTTTTTTTTGTTTTGCTATTTACTATTTACCCTGCAGCAGTGCTGCAAACAAATTAGTTGTATTTCCCGTCGAGACATAGCCAAATTCATCAGACCTTAAGCAGCTTAATACTTCCATTTTAAAGTTAGCTGGAGAATAGATTGGCTCGCCTCAGTAAATACGAGTCTCATTGCGATCTTGGTACTTAATTGGGAAGCTACTCGTTTAAATGTTTCAATTAACTAATAGCTGAGTAGAGTATCAAATAACAAATATATTTGCGGTTTTGCAAATAGTTCAAAATAATGTGTGAGCGAACTGTAAAATGGAATGTATATTTGAATTCTTATTGTGTTTGTTTGTTAGCCATGTACAAAATGTCAAATTGTCAAAATGCTCTGTCACACAATTGTCGATGGGATTAAATAAAACTGTTTGTTCTTGGGTGTCATGAGAGGAATACAAGTTGCAAGAAGTGTCGCAAGTATAAAATTAATCATGTTGCGTAGCTTAAAGAACATTGGAAATATCTGTTTACATACAAGTTATTGTACAATTAGCTGCAGTAAGCCGCAATGGAATTTATTTGCATTACGTTCTTCGACTTTGTCTCTAAAAAAAAGTGTCTGTTTTATAAATAATTAGTTGATGCAAAGCGACAGGTAACAAACATTTCAGAGTAATGGTCACATAAACAATGAGATTGAATAAATATGCAACAAATTTGTTGTGGCTGTTGTTGGCCCAGTGGTTAATGTTGTTGCATTTGCGAATGTCGCATAAATCGCCTGTCAATTATATGGCATTATCGTGTGCTTCGTTCATTGGCTGCATTTGCGATGAATAATTTATACGTAGAAGGACGCACACTATAAGTATATGTATCATATTTATATATATATACATATATATATACATTTATTCATATTTATAAATGGAGGCTTCTGCGCTGCCTATTTATCGTTAAGCGATTGTTTTGCTTGTTGCACTTTCGCATACATATAATAATTGCAATGTTTCAAACATAATTTTACCACAAATCGCTGCAGTAAACCACCAACAAACACACACACGCACACACACACACACGCGTAGTGTGCACACACACAAATGAGCAAACATATTGCACACTTTTTCGGTTGGTTTAAGTTGCTTACGTTGATTAGCAGCAGTGACAAAATTACCATATCACGGCCAATGGGGCGGTGCAACCACATCTAATTGTTTCAGCCATTTGCTGCATTTTGATAACCAATAATAGACATGTTGTTTATTTATTTAGTTTTTGGCTTGCATCGTTGCATTGTTTGCATTTAAGTTGTTATCTTCTAACTATTTACAACTAGCCATATTTACGTCAAGCCCCCAGGGTCGTTGGCCAACGTAATAGTCGTGTGTGTGTCTGAGTGTGTGTGTCTGAGTGTGTGTGTGAGTGCGAGTGTAGGTGTGGGTGCGAGTGTGAATGCGTGAACAAATATTTGGAATTGCGCTTGTAAAGTAGCAACTGCCAATTTGGAATGATGGTAGGCAAACAAGAAACGTTGGGAATTTAAATAAGGCTTCGAGTTAATTACATTTTAACTTGTTATTGGTGACGTGCCAAATATTTTAACACGCTGTGAAAGTCAATACGGTAAGCTGCAAATTCTTCAAATTCCCACATTTCAGTTTTGTTTCAAGTTAATTTTTGTAATTTACTTAAGTAAACAAACCATTTAACAATAAATAATAAACAACAGATAAGAAAGTATTTGAAAAGGACAAACATTCACACGGAGCTGAGATATATTAAACAAATGTCGTCCAAGTTTAAGTCAACATCAGAGTTGCAACGAAGGAACTATTCAACAAATTGGCGTTGCTTGGATACTAAAAATAAAATGTATGCAGTGAGGAGAAGTACAAAGTCGTCAAACCCAGAAGCTTGACGGGCATCAGCAGGAACCTGAAGCCAAACAGCTCTCGGAGACACACAGATATTATATATCTCAATGTGTGGAAAATCAGTTGGGTAAATTGAATGCTGCTCCGCCAAAGAGAGGGATCCCTGAGGGGTGGTCTCAACCATGTGCCGGGAGCTGGACCGTTTGACAATCGATATGCTTAGAACTGCATTGCACTCGATACTGCATTGAGAGTACAATAAAATACCTCATTACCAATGTATCACAGCTACATAATTATTTTGCTATTGCTTTTGCTCAGAATCGGGCATTGATGTCGCAAATGCACATTTAAAAGCAATTAATTGACGCAGTCGCATTTTGAATGCATTCATGCAGCTCAATTTCAGCTTAATATGTTAATCCAGACTGTTTATTGGCAATGAAGACTGGGCCCCAGCGATAAGAGTTTTATTTAAATACTAAGGCTATAAATTCAGCACTCTTATTAATAACACTAGAAATCTGCATAAAAATGAGGCAAAGAAAGTATAGTGAAAAAAAGGAAATTACATTTGCAGTGAGCAAAAATTAATTGAAATTAAAAAAGGGAAATTGACCAAGTCAGGCAGACCTATTCAGAGCTTTTAAATATTTGATTATGCATCTGCAGATTACACATTTTCACACAAGACGGCATTACGACTAGGCCAAGTTGTACTCACTGCTAGACCCCGGCAAGGGCTGAGCCAAAGGGTGAAGAGGGCGCAAGGGGCTGATAATGATTTGATGTAAAATGTTTCCTTTTTATGTGCTGGGCTCTCCTTGTGAGAGTGTAGGTGTATGTGTGTGTGTGTGTGTGTGTGTGTGTGTGTTGTAGTGTGTGTGTCCCTTTGCCTTTTTTGTGCAAACGAAAAAATTGTTTTTATTTTGTGTTGTTTTTTAAGGTTTCCGGTTGTCACTTGGCTTTGTGTTTTGTTTTATTATATTATCCCAAGCACCACAAAAGAGTTGATTAATTTGCACATAACACAACACACTCACACACACACACACACACATACCTAACATATTTTAGGTACAGCATGTAAGCATATCTACGAACAACAGGACGAAGATTGGGGCCCCAGATCTGTTGGCAAAGGTTGCATGAGATGCGTTTTATGCCAACTGTGATGAGCCGCTGCCCAAGGGCCCAAAAGGTTGAAGAAAATTTGTGCACAGCTTTAATTTTGATTAAGTTTCGTTGAGAGGCTGCAGGACTTGGACTTTTGATCATAGGAACAGCAAATACTCTATGATCTATGCCTTCGATCTGCCGTTGATAATTATCACATTGTGTTCCGAAAAATTATTCTATTAGAGTGAAACGCTGATCTCTTGATCCACTGTGATTTGTTGCTGTTGCTCGATTACACACAAGATTGCCCCGCAACACGACACGACTTTCCATCAAGCACACATGCTTCGTTGATTGCCAACAAAATGGGTCCTTGTTGTCCTGCCTGTCCTCCCCACTATCCCCCGTCGCTGTTCCCCCTTGACGAAGGGAATCATCCATAAATAATTAAACAGTTTTGTGCCGTTTAAGCATATCATAATGCGAGGCGCCTTAAAGGGCATCTATATCCATATGGCATATGCTTGGGCTCCTTAGTCAGGCAACCGCAACGTGTCCTGCTTGTTTCCTGTTTACCCCACTGCATATGTGTGTGACTGTGTGTGTGTGTGTGTGTGTGTGTGAGTGAATGTTGCCATTTTGAACAAAAGCCCGCAAAGCTTTTTCTATGCCCCTCCAGCAGCTCTGTCATCCTGGTCCTTTTTAGCCTACCCCTCTCCGCCAACGGAGCTCTTTTATTTATTATTATGCACGCCAGCCTCAGATTCAGCTACAGTTTCAGCTGGCGGGCTCTTTAGGCACGCTGTTTGCTGTTTTTGTTGTTGTTATTGTTGTTGTTATTGTTGCTGTGCCTGGCGCAGAGCCACAGAAATGATGCCACAAAATAATTTAAAAGTAATCAGGCAACAAATGTTTGCCCTGTTTTAGGCGCAACACATGAGTTGGGATCCCTGAATATGTCTCGGGCATTGTAAACTGTTGGGTTTTTGTCACACACACACACACAGAGAAACACACACATCTACAGTCACATAGACTGTAGACACACACACACACACATCACACAACTTACTAATTGCCATACACAATAAATTTATTAACGACATTTCGAAGGTAACATTTGCTGCATGCCTCTCAGCGTTTGCTCCACAAAAGGAATTTATAATTAACTATTATGCTAATTTGTTGGCAGAACACAAGCAGCCAGTTGCTTTGGAAAATCATTATATTTTAATTAGTTATCACTTGCAGTGAACTTCAACAATTATAATTAAATGCCTGCAGCAGCCGTCACTCCTCGAGAATGCCCCAATTACACAGTAAACAAAAAAGAACAGCCATCTGAGGCGAGAAAAAGATTACAAAACATTTCGTGTAATTATGTTCAATGATATTCAGATATTATTATTATGGCAACGCTGTAAGTCAAAGTAACTCGAGAACGTTTTATAATTATTTTCTTAATTATTTTTAAGCAAAATAATTGAAAAGTCCTTCTGGTATTTGTGCTGAATCCTCAAATCACTCACTTATTTTTTCATTTTCATTTTCATGCTCTTCCCTATCTCCCTCCCTCTCTCTCTCTCTCTCTCTTTCCCTCTCTTTCTCTCGTTTTCATCTTTCTCTCTCTCTGTTTTCAATCTCCGTCTGTCTCTTTTAATGGGTCTGCTTTTCAATACACTTCAAAAGCAATACTCAAGTTTATTTTAGTTGCTAAATAGCGAATTGATATTTCAGACTTTGGACGGAATTACACTGGAACCAAGGTCTGTTAATGCCAATTACCGCTAAGCAGTGTGGCCAGGGTAGCTAAGAACTAAGAGTTGACAACAATACGCAGAAATATATAATTGGAGCTCCCGACTGACGCCGTCCATTGATGCGAAACAATGAACGGTCTACTTGCGGCAGCCACAGCAAGAGACACCTGAATGGCGGATGGACAGCACCTGTTGAGCTGTTGAGTTGTGAACTGATCACTTACAACTTCATTGGCATAATAAAATGTGTCGTTGAGCTGCAGCTGAAATCTGATTAACGAATAAAATGCATAAGCGTCTTGATTTCCGCTGCAGTAGAATCACAACGGAGCCGGGAACCGGGAGCCGGGAGCGAGGGCGGGGCGTAATGAACGAATGCAGTTAGAGAAGCAGAGGGAGACCAAGCGACATTGAAAATGTCTGTCGCAGCTCTAAAATTTGGGGTCATTGGGGTTAAAATGATTGCATGACATGGCCAGGCACGTACAGCAATGTGTACGTGTGTGTGTGTGTGTGTGTGCTGTCCATTATCCAATGCATTAATGTGCGTCCAGAGACGCATTAATATGCAGACTGATGTGTCGCAAATGGACGGACATACCTCTATGTACATATGTGGCACAAAAAACAAAACTTGTGCGGGGCGGATGCAGACGTTGAGGCATTTAAGTGTCTATTTGTTTGCGGCCTGACAAATTGAATTAAAACAAGAGCAACTTCAGCAACTTTATTTTTGTTAAGCCGCAGCACACAAAAGGCTCGAGTTGGGGCACTCAACATTTGCAAGATTTAAACAAGCGAATGTCAATTGAGAATTACTATGACAAATTTAGCAAGAAACACAAGCACAGCAGCAACAACACACAGTTAATGTGAATGGGCTACTCGAGACAATGGTGAAGTTGGCTTATCAGGAACGGGTCTGCACTCCAGATTGGCACAGTGACAGAGGAGCAGGCGAGCGAAAGCAATTAGTTTTACTTTGGAAACGCTCAAATAACTTAAATTTAATTGGGGTCAAGAACACGCACACGTCTCTGTGTATATACTTATGGGTCTGGTGTTGTTGTTGTGTGCTGTGGAGCCAGCCGCTCCACGCTGAGTGTAAAGGCTGAAGCCGACCTGCATCCATGGCCGACCCGACTCAATCCGGAGTCCAAGCTCCGACCCTGTCTTGGAAATGACGCGCTGTATGCTGCTGCTGACATTATCTAATTAGGCAGACGATTCAACTGCTGCTGCTGCTGATGCTGCTGCTGTTGCTGTTGCTGTTGGCATTCTTGCTGTGCTTTTGCTGGGTGGCAGTGCCGTTGCTGCGGCTGCCACTCAACCTGCGTAGGACATAGGACACGGCGCTGTGGCACTGCTAGTGGCAACTGCATCCGACTGGAAATGCAAAGCTGCAATTGAAATTTAAGCGGATTTTGGTGCCTCGTCATGTTGTTAGGGTAATTGAGCGCTGCCTATTAGTTATTACGGGGCAGCAGTCACTGATCACACTCATCAAACTCACTGACAGCTGCAGAGGTATATTGGCAATTGAACACGGCTGGCGGCGTTGTTTAAGCATTTCAGATTTGGGTTGAAATTTGTGGTATTTTAAGTTGCAAATTGTTAACTGGTCAAATAAAAATCCGATCAAATACGAATGCTGCTTTTTCATTATTATTTAGATTAGAAGTTGCAAGTCCAGAATAAGCATAGGCTCGGAAACTTGCAGCAGGCATTGTAATTTTTGTTGTCGAGCATGGAGGCATCTGCAATCCCATAAAGTATTTCTGAGCAGCACAGAAACAATTGAAACCGTATATTGACATGGACCAAAGCACACAGCATCAAGCTCAAGCTCAAGCATTGTCTGGATACACACACACCCACACACACACACACGCACACGCACACGCACACATGCATGCAGCCCATGGTATTTAACCATTGCTTTTCAAAGGAAACTGGTCTTGCAGCTTTACTTTTTGTAAACCCCAAGTTTTAAAGAATTCTGGGAGCTGAATGCGAGCGTTCATAATTATGTATTTATTTCAAGTTCGTTTAGAGAACTGAGTCTCTCAAAATGCCATTCGATTTGTTAATTAAGTAATTTAGGCAAGCAGCAGAGTTGCAGCAAGTGTGCCACTTGGTCGACTTCTGATGGCTTTAAATATTAAGTGTGCTGCCAGAGAAACATAACGAGCACAAGCACACACACACACACACACACACACACACACACACACATACGCACACACATAGGCAAATGTGGTAAGCAAATGAAAACAGCGGTAACCGCAACATTTTAGTTGCATTTGCAACGTTCGCCACGAGAGGCAACGCCAGAAGCACCAAGGACATTTACCTAAATTAAAGCTAATGAATTGCCTCTTCGCGTTTGCAAGGACTTGCTACCGTACCCCAAGCACTCCCCGTCTGCCCCAAACCACAGCTCCCCCACCCTTGACCATTGTTTCCGTCTAACTGCCGCAGCATCAGTCGACGTTTGCCACATGCGCCCGCTGCTAGTCTTCTGCAGCCTCCACCCGCATCCTGCAGCCCCCACTCCTCCCCACCCAATCCCCCCGTGCCACTTGTCCTGGCCCCTCGTGCAGGAGCAGCCACTTTGCTGTCTGCTTTAATTTGCATTGCACTTGTGCATGTTTACATTTTTTATTTCATTCATTTTTACTCTTGTTTCGCCAGTCTCTCTCTTTCTCTTTCTCTCGCATTAGCTCTTCACACACACACACACACACACCCATTTCTTCTACTTCCATTTTGCTTTTTGTATACTGAATAAGTGCATTAAATGGCAACGGACACTGCAAATGACTGAAGGAATGCTAAGCTATAGACGAAAACTTTACACACACACACACGCACGCACACACCCAAACACACACACCCAAACACACTCACACACACACACACACACATATATTCATATGAATGTGCGGCGGATGAGCAGCGAGTGTGGGTTGTGTCGCTGCAGCGGGTGTGGAAGCAGCCGACAGATAACCGCCCCACTGATGAGAAAATAAGACGGACAGATAAAGAGGGAGACGGAGCAATGAGTCGTTTTCTAGTTCGCTTTTTCATTTTTTAAAGATCAGCAGAAAAAGAAAAGATTTCATTGAAACTGCATGCATTTGTAATTGAAAAAATTATCACTGCTGTGTGTAAAATGTATTCGTCTGGCTTCTTACTGTGAGAAGGGAACAGGACTCAATTACCGGGAGTGTTCAAAAATGCTGGAGAAGTTCCATAGACTTCTGACCAGTTTGTCGTTGTAGCACCAACCTGAAGCGGACTCGTTGCATAAACTGAATCCAACACCTCCGATTCCAACTGAACGACAAAAAAGTTGGATTGGAGCTCTTCACGAAATTTATCAGTTTAGACTAACAACAGAAAATATTTTTCAGTGAAGCCAAATTAGTTTTTTTCTTCTGTTCTTGCCTCAAAAATAGGTGTGAATTGGATCCATCGCGCCAAAACAAGAATTGTCCTCCGGAAAGCTAAAACAAGAATCGCAGATTAACTTTATAGCAGTTCTACGCCAAATATCTGAGAATATCTGCAAAAATAATTCAAAATTACTCTTCGCAGATGCAAAACTCGGCTTAGGCAGTAAGAGCATTCCATATTTCTCTTGAGTCCCGGTTAAAAGAAAATCTGTCCAAACATATATTAACTTGGCTAAGCAGTTAATTTTTTTCAGCTGCTTCTCTTTTTCACAAAAAAAAAAAAATAATAAATAAATTGATGCTTGGGAAAAGCCAAAAGCGCTCAAAGCCTTCATCGATTATCGAGTAATATTTAAAAAATATGTATAACCAAGTTTTCAAATGATTTTAAGTCATTATTATTCCTGGCGAATTGAAGAAAATATTATATTATTCACAGCAGATAGCAAATTCATCACTAGTCATTCACAAATAGCTTCTTGTTTGCTGACTTCAATCCAGAAGCTAAGGCAAACAAATGCAACAAATGCGTAATCAAACTGCATAATTTAATACACAATTTAATAAAGTAATATATATATAAATATATATATATATACATGTATATGTATGGCTTTATCTATATTTTCTCGCTTTATCTCTGCCTCTTCCGCGCTGCCTCTGCAGACACCACTGTGCAGCGGGTGGCACAAATAATTGCCTGAAATTAGCGCAGCACTTGGACCTCGCACACGGCACAGGGAGGGATACAGTGACCCTCAGTTAGGGCAGCTGGAGATGGATGTGGGAACAGAAAGGGGAGCAGCTCATTGCCAGTTGGCAGCAGCATCAGCATCAGCATTTGCATCTGCATCTGCATCAGTGCCTCGTTACAAGTACTTTATGCAGTAATTATACTGCTTGTCTCTCGATTGCTGCTGCTGCTGCTGCTCTTTTTGTTGCTGCATTCAAGTAAAATTCTTATTTCCCTTTGTATGTAGATGCACATTTAACTGTAATACCGAAAAGTGTGTCGGACTGATCGTCCGTCTTCCTAAACAAAAGGGATATTTTCTGTCCACTTCTTTCGATTTATTTTGAGCTAGTCCCAAAGGGTATGCGTCAGTCGGATTTGTACGACGACAACCTTGTTTGCCGAGGAAAAGTCGCATGCAGAATTACAAAAAATTATATTCACATGGCATAAAATGAAATAAGTTTATCTGAGACGCAGCAGCAGCAAAAGCAGTGTGCCTGCCACATTATTCATATATTCTCTTCTTGTGCATCATTCTAAGCCCTGATTTGGCCGCGTTCCCCATTGGCCCACCCGTAGCTGAGGCGCCTCGGCCATTATTCCACCAGCCGCTGCACAATTTTCGCAAAATTGATGTGCCCACGCCGAACGAAAAAGAAAAACAAACAGGAAAGAAAGTTTTTCCGTGCACCGCCGATTATTACATACCCTTGCAGACTGGAGTGCTGCTCCTAACTTAACTTAATTTATTTATTTAAAAAAATAAACAAGAAACTTGGTGAAACTCGTGTAGTTTGTAGGCAAACTTAAAGAGATTATTTGGATATTTTAAGGCACAAAATAAGTGCTTCATTAAAGTTGAACGCAGGTGGCTGGTGATGCTGATCAAGAATGTATATAGCCGAAGAGGTCGGGGACGTTCCTTTCGAGGCGTCACACACAACACAACAAAATTATAATGCCCCGCAGGCGCATGCCAAGTGGCTGAATCAGAAAAATCTGCTCGGCTAAGGCGGGCGCAATGGAAAAATTGTAAACATTAATTTACTGTCCATTTCCGCTGGCTTTTGACGTGCTGGCTGCTTCGGCTGCACTTGCAACATTTCCATTTCATTGTACGTATGTCTGTTTATATATTTATTTGGAGTCATCTTTTCCGCCAACTTTTTAGCTCGAGTGCTTATTTATTTAGCCCGTTGGTGCACAACTGAATACCTACTCGAGGCAATGTTTCTGAAGGCCAGCTCGCAACTGAGTGTTGCAAGCGAAATCCATGCAGTGCCTCAGGCGCAAGCATTGAGTGCATGTGGGTTGCATCAATAAACAACCGCTTAACTTAGAGCTGGGATTTGCCATACACAAAGTATTCATTTTAGCCAATTCGGCATGCTAATTTTTAAAAAATATAACTCATTTAAAAATTAAAAATATAAATAACAAAAAAAGCGTTTTCAATTCAGAAGCTTTTTCATTCAATCCCATTCTATTTTACTTATATTTAGTGTCATTTGCAAAATAAAAAACAAACTTAAAAGCTGAAAGTTGACTGTCAAAATCAAGAAAACCAATCTGAATAATTAATATAGTATCAATTTGAGCTCTATTTTAAATGTGCATTTGAAATCGGAATCATTGCTAAGCCTGTCAATTATACAATTTGAAATGCATATGCATTGCCGAACTACTTATTTGCTCTTTCCTATTACAAACACAAATAAAAATGCAAAATGTTTTTAATTGATCACTTGAACTCTCCCCGTTGCAACTGCCCATTAACATGCCACAATGGCAAACAAATAGCTGCCTATTGTCTAATGTGCAGCGCGTAATGCAGTCAATTGGAAATCATTTGAAGATGAGATAACAGGCGCCATCACATTAACTCGGCTGGATAACTTAATTTATTGAATATAGTTTCTATGATCTTGATATCGTACCAAAGATAATGGCAACTTACCGGCACAAAATGTTCTGTGGCACACTTGCAAATGTCGCACGCCAATGTGAGTGTTTTTGTATACGATTGTTGCTGTTGTTGTTTAAGATTCAAGTTCACTCACTCGGCGACACACACAAACACAATGTGCGCTCAAAAGCGCGCTTCAAACTTTTGCCACACGCGTTGCAAGGAACACCACAACAAATTCGATTGCCCGTTGACAAAAAAAAAAAAAAAAAAAAATTAATTGCAAAAAATGATGGAAATATTGAAAACTAAACCTAGACAAAATGTGCCATTGATTCTTAGGCAGTCGCTTTGTAAAACTCAAATGCCGCACACACGCTGCGAAATATTACGCAAAATACTTGGATTGGCAGTGACTCGCACTTGCAACACGATGTGCCGACTGAGGCTGTACCGCAGCAGCTGAAAAACGCGCAAAGACTGAAGCGGCAGTTGCCACTGAAGAATTCAGACGGCGGGCACTCGGCCGGCGTGACGACGAAGATGCCAGCAAGCCGAACGAGTGAACAAGCGCAGCATCCACACGAGGCACGAGGCAGGCGGCACGAACGACAGCGCCACTTCGTGCCACCGCTTGTTGCAGCAACATCGCCAGCCGACTAGCAAATGTTGCCGACTGGGAAATTTGAAAATTCACGCTGCGGGGGCAGCCTTTTGCTTTGACTATTTCTGTTGCTGTTTTTTGTTGTTGCTGCAGTTGTTGTTGTTGTTGTTGTTGGTGTTGCTGCTGCTGCTGTTGTCGCTCACGTGTGCGCGTAGGTCAGTGACGCTTCGCTGGGCTGCTCAATTTATTTTCACGTTGCGTCTGCGTCTGTTTGCTGTTTGTTTAACAATTTCCCTTCGCTTTTGACATGTGCCACGCGCGTTTGCTTGTCTCTTCGCCTCTTCAACTCGTTGCCAGCTACACTGCCGGCTGCCAGCTGCCGGCTTCTGGACACCGGTTTCACCAGCAGCTCGCGGACGCATTTATTGTTAACAGATGACAAAGCAACACCAGCAACACCAGCAACACTGGCAGCAATATCACCAGCAACAGCAGCATTTGCATATTGCATGAAAGTTTGACACGCGCGAAATAAAATATACCAAAAAAAAATAACGACAAATATAAATAAAAATCCTTCAGTCGACAGAGCTCAACTAGGAGATACCCTGAAATATATTAAACAGAATAAAATTTAGATTCTGGTCATCAATGATTCTAATGATCAACCTTATAATATACATTTATACTGATTTTATTGCTATCGGAAATCGAAACCGGGCAGTTATCGATAAAATAAAATAAACTTGACTTCCATGTGGGATACGAGAATTTTTATTCCAAATTTCTCCAGCTGGTATAGTCCGTGAGATCCG
Organism: Drosophila picticornis; assembly: GCA_035043845.1. Classification (NCBI taxonomy): domain Eukaryota; kingdom Metazoa; phylum Arthropoda; class Insecta; order Diptera; family Drosophilidae; genus Drosophila; species Drosophila picticornis. Next base: position 14,266,780 of record JAWNMR010000492.1, on the reverse strand, counting down.
CTCATTCTTACAGACGGCCAGGCAGACATGGCTGGATCAACTGCGCTGTTGATGCTGTTGGAAAATATATTTACTTTATGGGGTCGAAGATGTCTTCTTCGGCCTGTTACATTCTTTTGCTCAACTTCATTATACCCTATTCAACCGTATTTTTCGATGGGTTCAGGGCATAAAAACAGTTTGCGAACATGCGACATGTGACAAAGCGACGCCTTCGATAACGTTGATTGTTATGACAAATTTACTCAGCTGATTTTCAGTTTCGTTCCTCTCAATGCCGACATATATTTATCCTTCAGATGCTAAGAAACTTACGTATTTATTACGCATAAAATATATAGTGCTGACTGTCATAATAAACGAGAAACTATTCCTCACATATTGGAGTGGAAACAGCCTCCTTCTGCGTACATCCTTGCCTAAGACTGTTCATTTTTAAATAACTGAAGTTTGTACAGATAAGGTAAGCATTGAGTAGGTTTCCATAGCTCACATTTTTCCCAATTTTAAAACAGTTATAATTGTACTTGTAAGAATTAAGAGTGATCCAGTTTAGAGTATTCGACCAGGAGATACCCATCATGTACACTCAAATGCACAGAACCCTCAGCAATTGTGTGCCACCAGCCATTAATTATGGATATATACAAACTTATCAAAGTATTGGTGCTTACAACCTGATCCAATATGCAATGAGTGGCTTTAGTTAAAGTTTTGATGGACTTGTAGCCCCAAATTCAAAGCTAACTGGTCAACCTTGATGGGCCATGGATAATAGACTGGCTTGTGTATTCATAAATATTCGAATACGCCGGTTTCACTGAATAGTTCAAACTTTTGGGACGCGAGCACCACAGCAGCTAATGATACTCTTGCCCCTAAGCTGGCTGCACAAACTTAATTATAGCCAGCATTAAAAATGTAACTGTCAAACCAGAGCGACAGTCCGCCCACACACAGACAAACACATACACACAATGAGACAGCCGACAGGCTGCTTAAAAGATGTGATGTGTGTGTGTGTGTTCTCGTTGCACAATGAACGGTTGCCCCCATTGCACCGCCAAACCGCAGCTGTGGCTGCACCACCACCGGCTCCAGCGGCTGCTTATGCCGAAACATTTGGATAACTGGGTCACAAGGATAGCCATTAATTTATAATAATTTCAACTAAGATTTCACAATTTCTTTGGCACAACTGCTTCCCATACCAACAACCATCTCTCTACTCTCTCTCTCTCTCTCTCTCTCTCTCACACTCTTTCGCACTACCCTCCTCTGTCTCCATATCTCTCGCTCTCGGCCTGTGGCGCTCCGTGCCGCTGCTGTGCATTTGCCTTAACAATTTTCGCATTTTCCATTCATCATTCGCGCAGCTGCCAAGCAAGCATGCCCCGACCAACAATCCAGCAACCAGCACCCAACCAACACCTAACCAGGACGCAACCAGCAGCAGCAGCACCAAACAGCAGCACTGGCAATGCCACTGTCAGCGCCCGCAAAAGCAAAGTCAATTTCGCGCACTTTGCATGCCCCGCTAGGCCGCCGCAGCAACTGTTTGAGTTGGCAAATGCAACGAATGGAGCCGTTGTAGTTGTAGCTCGAGTCGTGGCCTGACCAGAAACACAGCCCGCATACATACCCAAACACTGGCTCTGGACCATGACTGGCTCTCGTGCCCATTCCCCATTCCCCATTCCGTTTCCCCCTGCATGGATCCAATCCAACCCTACAGCCCCTTTAAAGAAACGACGACCTGCTTCCATCCACAAGGCAACGCACCATCAAATTTACAAGCGCAATGCATCAATCACTTGACGCTCAAGCGGTTTCAAGATGAACCAGTGCCAGGCTGCCGGGCTGTAGAAGGTATGGTGGCATTAGGATGGGGAGTCGCTGCTGCCGTGGCGGTGGCGGCTGCGCTTTTCGCTGGCACAAAAGAAACAAGACAAGTGAAAACAAAACAAAATAGAAAAGAAAGCCCAACCCGTTGGCCAATTTGACGTTAAGATGGAATTTGTGTAAAATTCATCAAATTGACTGCGGCGCATTGCTCATTGAAAAGGCAGAGGCAAAGACAAAGACACGACGAAAAGAGAACGGATAACAAAAATATACAAAAGAAAACGGATGAAGGCAGCCCAACTTCGAGGGTTGAAAGGGATGCCAGCGCAAAATAGTTGTGCAGCGGGCAAGTATGCAAGACCAACCATTGCCATCGTCATCGTCATCGTCATCGTCATGTCTAAAGATAATCCAGTTAGTCGCACCTTGCATAATGCGAACAAATTACAAAAGATGATTTCCACTTTGGCAACAATTTCCCCACGCAGCAGATTCAGCAAAGAGAGAAATGTCCCCAAGCGAGACAAAGGACATCGCCACACTATTTGTTGCCAAAGGGCTCGGCTTGACTCAATAGATACTTGACCTTTAAGTAACGCAGTCAGTTGACAATTTAATTGACAACAGTTTGAAATTGAATCACATCTGAGTGGCTTTTAATAAAGTTAAAGCACAGAATAAGCAACTCATTTTTGCACGTAGTGCGAAATGTTGTCTTTCTTTCATATTGCACACTTAAAGCTATTCACAACTTGATCTTTTGCTTTAAAGTTAGATGAATGAATTACAATAAGTTAATTGATCTTTCTGGCATATCTACACAATCATATACAAGCTGAAAAAAACATTGATTGTCTCTTAAAGCTACTTGCAGTAGAACTAAGATTAATGAAATTTCAATTTAATATTTATGTGTAAAAAATAGAAAAAAAATAAAAAATAGATTTTTCAGCTTGCTGCAGGATAAGTTTTTTTTTACTGTTTCTGTTTCTTATATCGCCAAATGAATTTCACAGCACACGTCAAGTCTGTTGTGGAGTTTGAAACTGATCAGTTTTAAATAAAAAATTAAGAAAAAAGCGATAAGTAGACCAATAAATGAATATAAATCATCGTAATGAAGTAAGAGATGCTTGCCTTGCCGCTAAATGATTAACATTATTCTCAATGCGTCAGTTAGCCATGTTGCAAGCTACAAATGTTGCCAAGGGCGCAGAGAGCAAACGCTGACAAATGCGCTGAATGCGAGAGAATTTCCCAAGTTTGGCTTGCTTGGCTGCTTGGCTGCTTGGCTTACTATGTTGTCTGTTGTTGTTTCTGTTGTTGTTGTCATTAACCAACTTACTTATTGACTTACTTATGAACCTGACCTCACACATTGCGACTGACGTCGTGCCCCCCAAAAGCGTGTTTTGTCTGGGGGTTGCTTTGCAGGCCAAGCTAAGCCATAATAAGTATTTTACGGGGGTGGTGGGTGTAAAAGTGGCTCCTGCTCTCGTTTATGGCTCGTATATCACGCGAACACCACGCAAATTATGCTCGAAATAGACTAAAACCCAATTGCGTTTTCATTGCCAACCACTTCTTTTTTTTTTTTGTGGCCCTTGTTGAAGTGTTGGAGTTAAATAAAATGTTGCATACTTCATGGTGCTGTCAAAGTGATAAACAGCAAATGTCCCCTTTCTCTCTACCTCCCTCCCTCCCTCCCTCTCTCCATCTCTCTATTTCTGTATCCTTCTCTGTGTGTCTCTACTTTTATGTGTGTGTGTGTGTGTGTGTGTGTATGCTCCCAACACTTTGTGGCTTTGTTTTGACTTTTATACTTAGTTCGTGTTTACTGCGGCAATTTTTTGTTGTTGTTGCTGATGATGTTGTTGTTATTGTTGTTGTTGTTCTTCTTCTTCATGTAGCCACAAGCTCTGCTTAAGTGTGTTTACATTCATGTGTGATTCTCTGTGTGTGTGTGTCAGTGTTGCCCACACTTTAACCGGATTATTAATGCTTGTCTAGCTGCCTCAAATTAATCAAGTTGACCATTCATTCATTCATTCAGCAAACTGACGACGAACTAAACAGAGCTTGACCAAAGCAGCAACGACACATGGCCATGAAAACTTAATTAGTCTTTAGTGCAAGAATACACACACTTAGCTCACACACTCAACGCACACACGCACACACACACACACACACACACACACACACAGCAGATAGTGCTCATGTATGTTTTGTTAGCTCTTTCGGCCATCAGCAAAAATTTAGGCGTTTAACGCTATTTAGTTTTGTTACTTCATTCCATTTGGCCATATACTTATAAACATAATTACGCACATATATATGTATGTATGTATGTATATAAAAGAAATATTTCATATAGCAGGCTTGGTAATTGAGTTTTATATCACTGTGGAACCTGTTGTTGTCGCATGCCTCAATGGTAATAAAATTATATTTATAACAATTTGTAACTTAAGAGTCACAAAAGTTGTTGTTGGTCCAGTTGTTGTTGTGGTTGATGGTGATTGATTAAATTTGATTGATGTAGGTTTCAAAATAATAACTTGTGATTTATTGCCGCAAGTGGTGGCATTAAGATGTGCTTTGCTTACACAAAACGTTGGGGCAACATCCCAGTACTGGACCCATTAGCAGCTTGGTTAACTTAGACCCAATGACATGCCATTGTCTAGGCACAAAATACATTTATTTATTTTCTTGCTGACATCATCGAGTGACCAGTACGTAAAGGGAAATTATTACTCGTTCAGCTACCTACAATTGATCTTTGGAAGCAATCAAACATTTAGATACGAAATACTTTTAATCTTTCTCCAGCGAAGTTATCGAAAATGGTGTCTGATTTGTCGTGTTTGAGTTTTAGTATTTTCGGTTTTCGGTTCAACAGCTAACTGATATCAAAAAAATGCTATAAATTTCTTCTTTGATAAATCAAAAATTAAGCTGCTTTCGTTCAGCTCGAAAACTGTTCTATTATTGCAATTTTTAATAACTTTAAAAAATGAATGCTTTTACGAAGTCTTCATTTCAAATAAAATTGCCAATTCTTGATTCTGAGTTCAAAGATTCTAACCGGATTGATTGAACGATTCAAGTGTAGCCATATTAATTTCGCCAACCTTTGTAAAACACAACATTTGATCGTTAATGTCAGCTGGGACAAAGGGGTTTTTAAGGAGTCAGCCATATGGAGCCGAAGGACCAAGCCGATATGGATCTACAGTGGCAACTAACTCAGTTGTTTGCTTTAAGAATCCGCACACAGCTTAGCATGGGCAGTGACAAGGGTGAGGGCAAAAACAAAAAAGCCACCAACTTACTTTGTTTCAGGAGCAAATATTTGCTTACAAGTAAGGTAAGCTTCGGTTCCATTAGTTCCAGAGCGTGTCGCTTGAGTTTGACGAGCAGACGCATTTGCAGGCAAAATGAAATGAAATTTTTGTCCAATTTTGTGGGCATTAACCGGGACGGACTGGGCGCACTTGTCCGGGTGGGTTGAGTCGACGGGGGAATGGGGGCAAGCAGCAAGAGCAAAATGTACAAAAATATAGCCAGACACTGACACTGCGTACGGTCGAGTGGATAGGGGAGAGTGTGGAGTGTGGAGGACGGTGTGTCGTTCAACAAAAACGCTGGGAGCGCCAAGCGTAACAATATTTGTTGTCACTTTTTATTTAATACACTTGCCGGCGCCTGAAATTGCGCAAACAAAACTGCCGCCTTATAAGTGACGCGCCACGTCCTGAAAATGAAATCATTTGAGGTGTAAAACGCTTCAAGTCATTTGCTTCCGCTGCTGCTGCTGCTGCTGTTGTTGCTGCTGCTGCTGCTGCTGCTGCTGTTGCCGTTTCTGCTGCTGCTCCGGCTTCCTGGTCAAGAGAGGCCGTCAAGTGGCATTCGATAAATAACTGTAAGGCAGCCATTTTCATTTTGCGTTCATTTATTTTGGCGCGACAAGCAAACACAATGGAAACTGCCTATGTTTCAGCCACAGCCACAGCCACAGCCACAGCCTCAACATCATTCTCGTTCTCAGCCAGCTTCGGCTGGCGCGTCGCATCTCACGGACAATAATTGGCATTGTCCAAGGTACTATTGCTGGACGGAGCCTCTGTTCCATTTCCATTTCCAGTTCCAGTGGCGTTCCTCAATTTAGGCCCATAAATTTACACGCTCAACATAAATTTATGCGCCCCCGCCCCTCCCCACCCAGATCAGTTCCATGCACCTGCGGCTTGATGCGGACCGGTCGTTGGTCTCTCTTCTCCAGGTCGAAGGCGATGTGTGCGGCAGGCAGGATGGCTGGCAGGGCGGACCGGGTTGGGTCGGGTCGGTTCGGTGCGGTGCGGTGCGGGGAGGTAAAGTGAATTATGTGGCCATGTACGAAGTTCGAACAAAACACCAAAATAAATCGAAAAACTTTTTATGTGTATTAAATAAATTATTTTGAATATTTTTTCTCGAATTTAATTTTAAGTGTCCAGCATAATATGGGCAGTGAATGATTGCGAATAAATCTGGTGTTCAGCGAGCTAAATGAAAATCGCACTCAATTGCCAAATTTAACTGCAGTCCAAATTGAAATGTTTCAAAACTCATTAAATTTTCAAGTATATAAATATATATGTACATTTGTGTATGTAGTGGAGTAATAGAAAACAATTGTGGAAACAAGTGCACAATTCAAATCGTGAATATTTAAAATTCGTTGGAACATTGTTAAATATTTAATTGAATTTATTTCATTTAAAAATGCGTTCATCACCATATCATTTACTGCATATATGGATGAAGATCCTAATTTGCAGTTTATACAATTGTAAAGGCTAATCCCTGATGCTAGGATAATCTGATGTGATCCTATTTTGAAGGGTATTCAACAAGCCAATAAAAGCTAAATCGCTCGGGCCGCATTTAGAAGCCCCAGAAATGAATTCTCGCAATTCGCCGTGTTTACTTATGCAAATTTTTAATGGGTGCAAATAAAGCAGTCCGCTGTCTGAAGTTGCCCAGCCAATCTCTTTAGTCATAAATCTGCACAAACAGCAATAGCAATCTGAACCCGGATTCCAAGCCAAAGAAAAAGACATGCTGTCCATCAACGCGCATGGCTTATTCCAAACACATTGTTATTGTTGGCAGTTGCCCGCACTTTGCAACGGGAGCGGGGTAACCTGGTGGCCACGGACAAACGCCAGCCCAGTAAACAACAAACAGTCACACACACACTCACACACACACACACAATAACTCGCTTACAATTGGTGAATGATTCGGAAACGGACGTGGTTTCAGTTACGGGCTGCACTTTTAGCTGGACACAAAAGGCCTGTAATTGAGTGAAGCAGAAAAATAGCATTTGAAACTTGCAGCCACTGTTACGTATTGCGAAGGTGGAATCTGCACATTTCGATGGGATTGGGAATTGGTGCACTGCGTTACATTTGATAGCCGTGACGATGCAATCGCACATCTCCCATCGGACAGCATTGCTGGCACTGACCAAAAATCGACACAACCCTTTACCGCGTCAATTTTCAATTGAAACTCGAATATCGCGCAAATATTTTCAAACCAATTTCAATTTTGCAGCACAAGCCACCAGTTTACCGCAGCCAACACCACCACGAAAACAACTAACGCCACCATTCCCCATCCGCTAGCTGGTAATTAGTCATAATTAATGAACATGAATTTCCAAAATTTAAGCCCGCAATACTCAAATCCAAGTCCGCCTGCAAAGCAATTTCAGCTGCTCTCGTCTTATTTTTGTTGTTTTGCTCATTGTTGTTTCAAAGGTTGGCCAAATGCACTAAACAGGCTGAGGCTGGCAGTGAGTACGAATGTTCATATAAACCTGATTGGCATCAATATCCAAATCGATGTAACCACAACATATTGTTTGTTGAGCATTGCAAAATAACCTTTTATTTGATTTCGAATTGAATGGGAAAATGTGTGCAAAATGTTTTACTTTTACACATTCTAATTTCCAATGCAATTCACGACCAACCCGAATAGAAAAGTTAATTCTTTTGCAAGCATAAAGAGGCTCATTAACGGCATCGTAGAAAACACATTTTTGCAAACGCTTGGAAAACCCAAAAAATACGTAGAGAGAGAAACTATCCTTGATGATTCTTAAGAGTATCAATTATGTGCCTTATTTATTGTATCATAAATTTATAAAAGCTCTTGCAAAGCAAGCCAAATTTTTCCGACATTCATTTTAAATGAGGGTGGCAGGAAACTCGTGTGGCACATGCTCAAATAAGTTATTTGCCAGCAGCAAAACAATTTTGAATTCACTTGAGCCGCATGCATATTGTGCTGCATAATAATAAATAGTTAAGAACGTTGCTTGACATAAGTCGTGGTCATATTTATTTTCAGTTGCTTGTTTTTCAAGCAAAATGCTAAAATCGTTGGAAAATTGAATAAGTGTTAATTGAAAATGTTCGGAACATCGAAAGTGCTAACTATGACATCAACAACAGGAGACATTTCCATTCGCATTCGCATTCGCATTCACATTCACATTTACATTCACATTTACATTCGCTTTCGAGCAACGTGCCCCGTCGGCCCCTTGTCCACTCAGCTGGCGTCGGGAGTGTCGTCTGCCTGGTTACCAGTTGACAGTTTCCGCTTTCCGTACTCATTCTCTCTCCTCAGTCCCAGTCTCAGTCTCAGTCTCCCTCCCAGTCTCATTCTCGTTCTCGTTCTCGTACACATTCTCCTTCGCCGTCTCGTTCGGGTTCCCGTTCCCACTGCTCGGTTTGGTGCTCAGCCATGCGTTGTCCTTTCAGCTGCTTTTAATTTCCATGTCCGCTCACTTGCATTTTTCTCGCCTTTGTCGCTTCAACTGTTTTTGTTTGAGTGCGCTCATCCGCCACGAATGCCGTCTCTGTCACGCCAATCAGACAGCCGACCTGCTGACTCGACATACATATTGTTCTTGATGTTGTTCTTTATGCTGTTGTTGTTGTTGCTGTTGTTGTTGCTGGTAATATTGCTGTTGCGTTCGCATAAGCAAAACTATGAAATGCCTTTGTCAGTCACTCAAGTCGTTAAATTCGCTGACAATCCGCATTTATCATAAGCCGCGAATCCTCAGCGAAGGCAGCGTCAAAACTTGTATAAGTTCGCATCAACCGGGCGGCCTTTCACTTGCCCGCCTCCTACGCCCATTTAGTCAGTCCCTCAGTCAGTCAGTCAGCCGAGCAGCTGGCACCTGCCTCGAGATCTGGCCAACGCCTGCAATATATATTTGCATACGTTTCTCAACTTTTCATTCACTTGTTTTACTTTCTACAGAACTCATAGATCTCTCATACGCCGTAAACTTCTCAGCATTCAGTTGCCAGCCGCCCAAACTGTTCGCTCTTCCATTCATTTTATTTTTTTTATTTTTATTATTATTTTTTGAGTGAGTGAATCTTCTTTTTACACTTTTTGCATTTTCTATTTTTTTATTTAATTTATGTTTTTTTTTTTTTTGTTGGGATGGTGGGGGATAAACTTTCCCTGCGCTGTCTCTGCTGCTGATGCTGTTGGTTGATGAAGACGCCGCTTTTGTGGTGAATTTAATTAAATTTATGAAAAATTTACATATTTATTGGTTTAAATGCCCAAAAATGTTGTGCCGGGCATATGCATGCGTGCTGGCTGTCCACAGTCAAATAAGTAAATGAATATTCATATAAACAACAAAACAAAGCCAGCAACAACAACGGCAACAACAACAACAAAAATAGATATCCAACTGTACACACACACTTCATGGAGTTTCCCATTTTCCATACAGTTGTCGAAACTGTCGAACTTATATTTGGTATAACGAGCATCTCTGGTCTAAATGATGAGTCTTTATTTGTCAGTCAAAAAAGCGTTGATTGAGTTTTGAAAGTGCTGAGATTGTGTTGAGTTAATAAATAGATTGTAAGGCGTGTGTGGCACGTTACAAAGATGTGTTTGAGTTATCATTTGTGGCTGCTACAAATTACAGTGACTATTTCGATGCCACACTCGCCATCTGTGCTCAGCATTCATGCATGCAATTATTCCATGCCTTTCTTGTCAGTGATTGAAATTGATATCCGCATTGCTTAAACTAATACGTTTGGGCCCATTGATCGATTGGGCTTATCAATAAATACTTAAACAATAATGCGCAAACTGACTATCCCAATGCTGTTCAATTTCAAAATTCGAATAGAATTCGCACACCTACACATGGTTCAGACAGACAGATATATTCATAAAAAATAGCAAAAACAACAACTTGTACGAATAATATATATATAATAATATATATATATAATAATATATATATGATATAAGCTCACAATCGTGTATACATGTATTGAGTATTGGCTATCTCCGAATAATCTGCAGACATTGTATGTATTTGGTATTTAAATTTCCAGTTGGTTGAAGTTGAAATGAATATGCACGACACAAAAATTAAATACATACAAAACGCAAAACAAGCTCTAACAAGATTAAATCTATTGTTTATAGTCAAATTGAATTCAAAGGAAAATCAACAAAATTCAAGCCGCCAAATTCAAGTTTCGGCGACAATTCTTAGAAAATCGAAAGCGTTTTAGATTTATCAAATTTGAATTTCAGCATTTATTGACTTGCTCTCTGACTAGTTTTAACGTGTCCAAGCAAGAACAACTGCCTGACATCATGGGACTCCCAAAAGGATCACTTCAATTACGAAAAGCATTTAAATACTTTTTGATGCACAGGAAGAGAAAGTATGCATATAAAATGATTTATAATTGTTTAATATCCACAAGCATATTTGCCTTCCAACGTCTGTTAATAAAAGTGTAAATAATTTGTTTAGTTTGCTTTTATAATAATGATATATTTTCTCATTACAATTTCGGATTGTAGTAACTAAAAGAGAAAAAAAGCAAACAGTTGTGTTCTTCCACATCCGAACTTTGTAGCTTTATTGCAGCTTCAACTCGAAATCTTCGTTTACTTATAAGAAGAAGAATTACGCAACTTGGTTGGTTACAATCAGTTTTTTAGTGTGGTTATTGGTATGCAACACTTGAGCTCAACAACAAAATACAGTTGTAGAACTCTCCAGTCTTAACTGTAATATGCAATTAACATGTCATTGCTATGCAGGGAGTGTGAACACCTCTTGAGAGTCGTGAGTGGCCACAACTATCAAGTGGATCTAGACACACCCCAGGAATTTCAATAATGAAACTATGCCAGAACTCAAAGCGATTCTATCAGTTCATGTATGCTTGCTCCCACAGACAGTGAGAGAGAGAGAGAAAGAGAAAGGGAGAGGGGGAGAGACAGAGAGAGAGAGAGAGAGGGAGATGGGTATTGCGGGTGCTATATGTACACACTCGGAGCAGTCGGAGTAGGGCTCTGCCCTCCGCCTCATTGAAATGCGCACGCATGCGCCGAGACTGAAACCGGCTGATCGACTCTTTTGGCCGCATTGCTTTGACTGTAACGCGTCATCGCCCAACCAGTTGAAATGAAAGTGAATTGAGAATAAGTTAAGCTAGCCGCTAGCCGATCGCCGCTCGCAGCTGGAGGCTTGTAAGCTTGAAGCTCTCAGCTCTTCGAGAGCCGCTCAGTGAACGCTGATCGCTGATCGTTGATCGTGGCTCGGAAGCCGTTGAGCGACTTAAGCAAAAAGTTGGCTTCTTGCAATTTCTTTGACGCTGTCCGCGTTCAGTTGGCGGTTTGCATTTGCGCGTTGCGGACGTCTCTCCCTCTGTCACTTGTCGTTGTCGTTGTCGCTGTTACGTCGTCACTGTGAGCTTTGGCGTGTTGGCAGACTGAAAACGAAGTGTTTCGCTTAAATTCCGTGTGAAAGCTTCAAGATGCTGCAGCAGTATCTGATTGCAACGCTGCTTATCGCAGCTTGCGTCTATGGTAAGTAAACAGTTGCACACCCTTCGGCGGTGCCCAATGCTGCAGTCGCAAATGCTGCACGCCACACAACCCATGCAAAAAAGAAAAAAAAAAAAAACGAGAAATAAATATGAAAAGCATGCGAAATTAAAAAAAAAAAAAATAGTTTCCGCATTCGTGTTAGCTATTAAATGTTAATAGTTTTATTGTATTTTTTGTAATAATTTTTGTTACTGTGCGAAACAAAAAGTGTTGACGTTGCCAATTGGAAATCTTTTGGCTCTTGGTGGTGACTTGGGCTTCCTCTGTGCGAGTCTGAGTCTGAGTGTGTGTTTGTGTGTGTGTGTGTGTGTGTGTGTGTGTGTGTGTGTGTGGGTCTTCGTCTTTGTCTTCCTGGCGCATTTTGCCCGGTTGTACTCGTATTTCTTGTTTGATTTTGGTTCGACTGCAAATTAGGTAACATTGCTGGCATTTCATTGACTTTTGCTCTTATCATAAATGGCTTTTCAACTGGTTTCAGACTTTGTCACCTGAGCGGCCCGCAAGGTCAGCTGTCCTGAATGCTTGGGCTCCCTCCGTACAGTAAACACTTTTGATGCACAGAAAGCAAAAACAAATAGTGAAAGAGAAAGAAGATAAAACTGGAAATTCAGCCGGTTTCACTTTTCTTTGTGTCTCTGACTTACACTCTCTCTCACTCGCTCGCTCTCTCTCTCTCTCTCTCTCCATTTCTCTCACTCTCTCTCCCTCTCTCTCTCTGCACTTATCCATCTCTGTCACTGCCAGTGAGCCATGCCGCTGATGACGATCCTTATGTAATATGCGTGCTCCAATGCTGACCTCCAACTTGATTAGCGGCTGTTTTAGCTGATTCGCTCGGCTGGCATCAGCTTGGTTTCCAGTTGACTTAATTAACATTTTGCCAGCGGCACATATTAACAGCAACGAATGGCTGTATTTTGTTTGCTTATGAATATGCAAATAAAAGCGTATTTTTGCAATGGCTTCGGGCAATGTGGCTTTGAGCATTTTCATGGTCAGCTTCAACTGATTTCCATACTTGCATCATCATCCTCAATAGCAGCTGCTATGCTTTTTCCCCCATTTTTTGTTTTTATGTTTTCTGTTTATTTTTTGAGCAATTTATTTTCCACATCACCTTTCTTTGGTGCACAGCATTGTTTGTATGTGTATAATGCAAATACATATTTTAACATATATTGTAAATATATAAATATTAAATTTCTTCTGGCGATTTCACTTTCATTCGATTACATTCGATAACGGAACCCGTTTCGAAATCGAAAACTGACACCAAAAATACCAAGAAAAAACACTCAAAATCGACAATGAACGGAACGGATTATGGACCACGAACAACGGGACGGGCCAGCTGACAATGGGCACAGCGGGGCCAATGCATGACAGCAGTAAAGAGCTTAATTTATGTAACCGTCAGGCAAGGCGATTGTGACACCGATTTTATATCACAGCATTGCATCTTTTCCATCATAAAACCCAAATTCAGCATCCGCCCGATCGCCCATTGCACAACGGAATCAGAGCCAAAAACACACAAGAAAAATCTAAAATGTTTACGCAATGTTTGAACTGCAATCAAATTCGCCGGAAGAGTTAAAAGCTTTGCAACAACCAACTTCCAAATTTGAAGACAGAACAACACAAAAAAGCTAGAAAAACAAAAACAATTTATCATATTAATGTATTCCAAATTGGTTTAAGTTAACGATTTCCGACGAACTCTACAAACTTAGTTTGCCCACTTTTTTCCACAACGCTCAATTAAGTTATCAAATAACAAAGAAACTTATTCAAATTATAAATGAAGGTCACCGAACAAAATACAAGAACCAAATATGTATGAGAAAAACAGAGAGAATTTCATTAATGTAAAGAAGAGGATTTCAAATGCTGGATTTTAATACCAATGAATAAAAAAAAATAACGTAAGTACGCTCATATTTTGTGAGAAATCTGAAACTTATTTGAAGCAGATACAACAAGGCAAGTCTGATGACTTCAATCTTATTAACTTGTTTCCTTAATGGCGAATCACTTTCATGGAGCTTATGGCTAAGAATAATGTTAGCATGTTTATAAGAAGCTCTGACAACTTATCACCAGATTGTAAATTTGTTCTGCTCTCACCCTCGTCCTCCCCCTCTCCCCCTCCGTCTCCCCCTCCTGTTCCCCTGCCGCTCCCTCATCCATCTGTGTGCTGTGATGTGCTCTACTTAATGCGATGAAAAAATAAACATAATTTAAAAATACATTAGAACGAATTGTAAAGGCTGCGTCAGCAAACGAGACGGGCCGAGATGAGCCGCCAAACCGACTGACTAACCGACTGACAAACGGAGAATCGGAGATTCCGAGAAATGGACAAACGGCGGCCCAATGCGACGCGTCGGCACATGAGCCATTTAAACGCAAATTTGTTGACAAAGGCAAGTGGCTCTGGCCATTACACATTCGAGCAGCAGCGGAAGGAGCAGGATGGTGAGGCAGGCGGGGACTGGGGTATCTGGGCGGGCTCGCAGCTATAGTCTGGGCTACCAAATCGGAATTATTTACAATTTAAGTGTTGTAAATGCAACAGCAAAATAAGAGACAAAAAATAATATAAAAAAAATGTAAAGACTACAACAAAAAACAATGTGGCAAAAGGAAGTGGCAAAAACATTTAAGCAGCTTAACACACACACACACACGCACACACACACACGCACACACACACACACGGACACATTCGCGTTGTGAAAAATGAGACGCAAAGCAGCCACAGAAATGCGTGAAAAATTACTTGAAAATGCCAACGGATAAAAAGCAGAAACCGTTTTACCAAATACAAACAGTCGGTATGCCCCAGGCAAAAAGATACTCAAAGACGCGGAGAGAACGTGACACACACACACACACACACACACACACACGCACACACACTCACACGCACTGGCAAATACAAAGATAAAACAAGTAAGAATGCCGCAGACTGCAGAGCTGACTGGCCCGACTGAGAGGTACCTTCAACACAGCTGTACATTCCACATGCATTCTAATCTTGTTTCCCTCTGAAAGCTTTTCACACTCAATTGTAAGCATGCCTAGAAGTGATCTTATTTCTCATGATCGACACAGGCAATTTAGAGTAGGTATGCAGCTCGCTTCGATCTGCTGACTTTAGTGAGATCAATATGAGAATATGTTGTGGACTTGGACTGGGTCTTGGGTGTTTCTTAACCGAGCAAGATGAAAATGTAATAGTTGCTCAAAAATTCCCCTTGGCACACAATTTATCAATTAAAAGGCTCTTCCCTTAAAATTGCGGATAATATTTTAATCTGAAATCGATATGTATCGATATTCGGGAAACGAGGGCAGTTAATGATAAAACGAAGTAAACTTGGTCTGCGTGGGGTATACAAGAATTTCTGCACGCATTTTGAAGCCTCAAGCTGTGAAAGTCTATGATATCAGCGTTTTCATTGGAAGTTGACTCTGCTGTTGATCCTAATCAAGAACATATATTATAGGGTCGAAGATGCTTCCTTCTGATTGTACTTATTTTGAGCACAAAACCATCATACCCTTTTTATAAAACAAGTCAGTGTGTTTGAGAGAGAGAGAGAGAGAGAGAGAGAGAGAGAGAGAGAGAGGCAAGGTGTGCCGTGGTTGGCAGATGAATGTGTATGTGTATTGCGTGTATTACAAATGAAGCGCTTAAAGTGAAAATATATAGAAATAACAACCATTGCTCACCACACATTTTCGCACACATGTGAACTTATCGAACGCACCTCGCAGCAGCTGATTACGCAGGTCTGCAATTCTTATTCATATTCATATATCAGTTGTGCAATTTATTGCCTTTTTGTCCGTTTCAGTTCTCATTTTTTTCAGACCCACACACACACACACACACGTACGTAAAGCGGTAAAATTCTCTGTGATTTTCGTTGTTTTCGTTTACGGCAAGCAAAAAGCAAAAGATACAGCACCAAAAAATCTATAAGTAGAACTTAACGAACCATTTGCTGCCCTTCTTCAACCTTTATGCATACACATAAACATATGCATTATGGAAGAAAATGTGTTTCCAAAAAAAAAAAACTAAATCCGAATTGAGAACTATCACAATATTGAACAAATTGCTGAGGCACTGTTCGAGTTATGGTTCTAGCTGCCACAGTTGTTTATATATGCAAGCCACATCGGGGCACTTGCAGCCTGCGCGACGAGGACTCACCCAAACCGTTGCTCTGATCGGCTCGGATCGGCTCAGCTTGGCTGAAAATTGCCACAAATGTTAAATAAATTATAGGCAGCCGCATTGAAAAAATGAAAAAGCAAATAATGCGAATAAAACAAAAAAAAAACAAACGCGAAGCAGCAACAACTGCAAAGCCAACATCAACAGGCAAACAAATACATGTATATATATAAATATGTATATATAGATATATATATAAATATATATATAATTGTATATGTACATGCATATTTGTATGCGTGTATTTTATGCTTCAGAAAAACCAAGTGGAAAACAGTTTTCAATGCGCATAAAATAAAGTTGGGCCATTTTTCAGCTGCTCTCCAGGTTTTCAGCTTCAGTTTATTATTTGATTTTTTTTTTTTTGCTCCAACCAGCACATTCAATTTCTTCAACATAAAAGAAAAAGTAGGCAGGCAGTTGGCAGGCGCGTGGGGTTCAATCGACAACGTTGCATGCTACAGTTTTGGTCTTATTTTTAATTATTATTTTCGCATTGAAAATTGCCTTATGAAAAGTTAAAATGTCCAACACAATTGGCCTTACGCCTTTAACATTAATTTATAAATATTCATGTCGCCACAACAGTCGCCGCCTCAGGTGGCATGACAAATAAAACAGTGGCAGCCGTAATGGGTATATACGAAGCGAGTAGACTTGTTATGTTTAAGGGGCTCCACCTTCCAAAGCAAAGAGTGCTTCTATTATATATAGATATAGATATATATATATATGGTGGTCATGGTCGAGTAAATGTGCTGAAGGAATGTTCTGAGCTGGGATTGGTCACAGTCACAGTCAACAATCAGTGGATGTCGGCCAAATCTAAAACATCGCATTGGCCAAAAGTTTCCTCTGTGCTGGGTATACGAGAGTTTATATTTCAAGTTGTATTTGAAGGCTCGACACACAGATGGATATTTGTGATGTGTTCAGGTAACTGTGCAAATACACAAACATTTATATTAATATACTTTTTGTAAGTTGCTCTTTGAACCTGATTGGCGTCAAAATTTAAAATATTCAGTTGCTGAGCGATTAAGAAGCCCTTTAAAGTACCCTGGATTTTTTGTACACTGTACCAAAATTAAAATTGAATAAAAAAGGGTTTAATGCAGTTATGCAAAAGTGTGTAAAATAGCAACGCTGACCAAAAAGGGCATATTTATTCGTAAATATTTATTATTTTTTGTTTAAGAACATTGAGAACATTGAACAGAGTATTGAAGGGATGGAAAACATTGACTTGCCTCTAAAATCGGATCAGCATCATTAGCCGAAAATAACAATCGATCTGTCTTGATTTTATTGAGAACTTCTCAGGCTACCCATTATAAAAATCGAGTAAAATTGCTTATTTTCCTTGGGTACAGGGTATCTCCAAGCGCTCTGTCTCCGTCTCGCTTTATTGTTGAATTTTTTAAATTTTTTCAAACTGATTTACTTTTATTATCGAAAATATTTGTACATACGGAAAAACATATATTTGCCCAACACAAAATTCATACAAAATGTATGCCTATCGCATATGCGACATAGGCGTTGGCGCATGTATTCGTGGTTGTTGCAACTCGTTGCAGCTCGTTGCATAGCAAACATTTTTATGCCTTGACAAGAAATAAATGCGCATGCCATTGTCAAATTTAAATTAAAGATTTTACTTTTCCATTTGTTGATGTGCATTATTTTCAATTATAGGAATTATAGCTGCACTGCATTGTACCACTGAGCAGACAATATTGTATCTACCCCATAATTGACAGTGTTCCACTTGCCACTCAGCAAGTCTTCAATTTCGGAATGTTTGCGTTGCATACTTCGAGGCACATTATACAGAATTGTGTATTTTAATTAATTCAAAAGCTATATAATTAATTGACATATGCAACGCTGGCTGACAGCGAAACTAAACAATTCAAACAAAAAGGTTTGAAATCCAAAAGCCAGAAAGTAACCGGCCGGCAAATACACTAATTGTTGCACTGCGGTATTTTGGAAGAGCGAGGCGGACAAAGGGGTATTTTGTGCACACGTGTAATGCATCATATCATTGGTAACATGTACTCTTCCAGCGGCGTTATCAATGTATTATAATAGGAATGAATGCCTATAATTATAATTGGACGCAAATGGGCTGCGCTGCACACACGCAATGTGCTAACAGTGTGCATTTAATTAATATTATTGGAACTGAATGAGCTCCATGAATAATTGCCGGCATAGTTCGTGCCCAAACAGTCTAAAGCCCAAGCATAATTCCCATTCGCATTGTCCGACTTTAGCCGCATCTTTCACTCAGCTCAGTGTGCATTTAGCTTGTTGTTGTTGTTGTTGTTGTTGCTTAAGCGCATTGCATAAATCTAATTCTGTTAGCCAATTAATATTCATTAAATGCGACTCAAATCACCCGAAACCACGCCCATTGATCAAGAGATGTGGTAGGTTCAGGCCTGTGTTGTTATTGTTTTTGTGTGTGTTTTTTAAGCAATTGCATAAGTGTTTCACTCCGAATACTTCGCTGCTCTCTGTTTAGTTAATCAACTGAAAAGCGCCATTGGATTATAAAATATTTATCTCTTAATTATTTAGTACATAAGCTTCCTGTTCTTTTTTGCCTCGCAACTTATCACAATTATTTTTACTGAATAAATGTATGCTTTTTAAATAATATGTTTACCGTATACATTTATAATTAGTGCTTGTGGTTTTTTAAATGTCAAAACGTCAAGCGGCTTTTGAAGCTTAGATTTTGCTTTTAGCAAACAACAAAACAACACTAATAACAGTAATTAAAAACAAAAACAAAACAACACAAACAGCACGAAATAAGCAATTAATTTTAGTTGTTGTTATTATCGGAGTCATTTGGCATTTATTAAGCACTCATCCCAATGCAACTGTATTAAGAACTTAATGCAACACCCCCATTAGCCGGCCACATTCGATTTATGGCTGTATTTCATTAAAATTAAGCCGTAAAGTAGACAAATTTTATTTGTTTTTTCCTTTCTTTCCCCATATGTAGTAGTCTATGGGAAAGTATTTGACCGATTTTTACCTCGTCAGTTCTTGCACGTGGCAATGTCCAAGTAAATTACGAATCCAATCGACAAAATTTTATCTAACAGCTACAAGATTTATTTGTTAAGAAAATAATCTAAATAAAGTTAATTCGCGATACAAATTGATCGGCTGTTGATAGCCGAGTCGATGAGTGTCAATATATGTAATATAAGTTCTCGTATGCCACGCCCACATCAAGTTTATTTCAAGATTTTCCTTCTTTCTTCAGCTCAAACATTTTACCATTACATATTCCAAAAGATATCTAAAAATGTCAATGGAATTTAGTCGAGAAGATTCTTAAATTAAATTAATTGCGAATATTTTTAATTAGAACTATAAAAGGAAAAAGAGTAAGTTGATAAACTTTATAAACTTTTACAGCTCAGAGCAAGGACAAGGAAGAGTTTACATGCCCCTCGCACATTGCCAATGGCAACTATGCTGATCCTGCGACCTGTCGCCGCTTCTATCAGGTAAACTTTTAACATCTTGGTTAATTTGTCTGACCAAAGGTCAGGTTACTCAATTGAGTTGATGCACTCACAATTTGTTACTTTCCATGCAGTGCGTCGATGGCTACCCCTATTTGAATCGCTGCCCCTCTGGCCTCTACTTTGACGATTTGCAAAAGTTCTGCACATTTAAGGATGAAGCCAAGTGCGGACCGCTGCCAACAAGTAAGTGATGAAGTTATGTCTGAACTGCTCAAACTACTATTAATAAAACGACGTAGGATAAGGATAAATAGACGGAAGGGAGGGTGGCGAGCAGAAGGAGCAGACAGACTCTGTACAGTGTCAATGTAATTTTTGTAATTTTTGTTGCTTTTGTAGTTGCAAATAGCCATGGGAGTGGTATTAGCTGAAGAAACAATTGAAAGTGCTCCATAAATCAAGCAAACCAAAATTTTAAGTGCTCTCCAAGTAAAACACATATGCATGCCAGACAGAGACGGAGCAAGTGGAGGAAGGGAGCCAATGGCTGGGGATTTCGGATTGGGCATTGTGGATGGGGGATTGGGGACTGTGGAGCAGGTTTTTGTGGCAAATGCCAAGCAGTTTGCTAAACGATTTCAAGTTTGCAGAAGCAAAGTTGTTAACTAAAATAAAAGGCGAAGTTCGACTTTATAGACCAGACCCAACCAGAGTCCAACCAAGCCGAGTCGAGTCGAGTCGAGCCGCGCAAGCGGCAAGCAGCAGGCAAAAACAAAAACAACAGCAACCAACAAAAAATTACATGGCTAAAACTGAGCTGCAGAGTAGCTGGAAATTTATTGGAAGCTGAAAATAGAGTTGAGCATTCTATTAGAAAGACGCAAGCCGCACGCGAAGCCCTGGAGATAAACGATTGAATGTGACAGACTTACCCAGACAGACAGACCCACAAAGAGAGAGATTGAGAGAGAGAGAGAGAGTGAGAGAGAGAGAGAACGATTAAAAGAATATGCAATCGAAAGACAAAATAATCGAATCGGACCGGATGTTATGCAACGGAAAGCAATTCTTAGTAAATGTCGCATAATTCATTTATGGCCCAAAAGTAGAATGCCGATATCAAATAAAAAAAAGTAGATTGAAACCCACTCGAAGGAAATGCATTCAGAGGAACACAAAGAGTGCAACGACAATCATAGCGATAACTTGGCCAAGTGCAAAGGTTGACCCTGCAGTTGGCCAACAAGCAGACAGTCAAATCAACCGCTTTGGATGCGTCCCAAGCAATCGAGTGCACTTCAAATGTGGCACGGACGTAACCGCTTAGGAATAACCAAGTGCCACACCAATGTGTGTGTGTGTGTGTGTGTGTGCTTGTCTGTCTATGTGAAGCTTACATTTATGATTTGGTTCGGATTCTAGCGACACACACACACATGCACATTCTAATATACACCTTTAAATGTGTCAGCTTTCAAGACTATTTGTTCAACCAGGCCAGGTTCAGGCCAAAGACAAAAAAGTGTTGGTAAGCACTGTGAAAAGTTGCATTGAAAACGCATAGCCAAAATATTGAACAAATCAATTACTTGAGAAAGCAAGAAATGCAAGTAATTTTCAAATTATTTTAAGTGCTTTTTAAATTTACTGAGTTGCTGCCTTAAAAAATAATCAGATCTTCCCGATTGTACTAATTACTTGCACAATGATCCCAGGCAAAAAATGTTGCTGTATTTGTATTAACCCAATAGTTAAATGTGTCAAGAATTCCAAAATAAACTTCACTTTACTTTTGAAAAGTGTAAAAATACATATAAAGTAATATTCAAAATTCAGCGCAAAAATACCATAGAATTTTATACACGCATACAAAATGAGAAAAAGGCGACCCTGTCGGAATTTAGAATGTGTTAAGAATTACACTTCCGTTAGTAAGAAAATCTTACCGTTTTCTGTTATTTCTCTCATATTGGAGTAATATTTATATTTGAATAAATATGCAGTGGCCTAATTTATTTTTGCTTTCTTAATTTCGAGCATTTTAACCATTTAAGCATAAACATGACTGACTAACATATTACTTAATTATCTTGCTGTTTCTCTTTTGCTAATTGTTTGGCCAGAAAATAATGACCTAATGACCAGTGAAGTAACTTACATTAGCGGTGAACACGTACATATTTATGTAAAAGTACTTTCTCGAAACGCAAAACAAATTTAGTTTTACAAAGAGAAGCAAAAACAAAACAACACTTGAAAAGTCTTCTGAGACAAATCTACTCTGCACGGCTCCTACTGGGAAACGCTCTCTCGCACACACACACACACACCACACACACACACGCACACACACTCTCTGATATATCGCTCAAATGCAAGCACGCACTTTTGCAGCAGTCAGCAGCGCAGTTGCCGTTGGCAGTCAACGGCGCCGCTGGCATTGGGCTTGCAGTTGGCCACCGTTGTCGGAAGGAAACCGTTTGGAAGAAAGCTACGACAGCCAAAGCATTTGGGATTTGCGTAATACCAACTGGAATTTTGTCTCACATAAATAGCTCTCTGCTGTGACTGTGACGGCGACTGAAAGCCAGCGACCCAGTGTATGTGTGTGTCAGAGAGTATGTTGGAGTAGAAAAGTAATAACATAAATGACACACACACACACACACACACACACACACGCACACACAAAAAAGCGAGTCGCCTCCCGCCACCCTAAGCCGCAATGCTGTAGCCAAAGTAAAGCAAGGCACGAGCAGAAATATTGCACCAGAGATTAGGTCAAAGCTCTGTGCATACCATTTCTTTTCTTCTCTCTCTTTTTACTAAACTCACACACACACACACACACACACACACACAGTTATCGTACAGTTATAGTATTTGCCAGTAAAGTGCTTGTGGCTTTGATTTTTTATATATTTCACAGACGATGCTTATAAAATATAATATAGTAATTTTTAAATGACCTTTAAAATGCGGCAACAAATGCACAAATGCCTGAGCATATTGAACATTTGAAGCTGTTGAAATCCTCATAAACTTACCTTTATTATTTAAAGTGTCGATGTGATCGAATCTGTAACAAAATATATACAAATACTTCTTAATACTGAGCGACTTTGGCAATGTTTTAAATGTGACTCATTGATTGATTGATGAGAGTAGCAGTTGAAATGCTCTAGCTGAGTAATGATATGCATACGTGTCTTTGGTCTATATGCACATAAGTGTGTGAGCATTAAGTAAGATTTGATTT
Organism: Drosophila picticornis; assembly: GCA_035043845.1. Lineage (NCBI taxonomy): Eukaryota > Metazoa > Arthropoda > Insecta > Diptera > Drosophilidae > Drosophila > Drosophila picticornis. Next base: position 14,243,964 of record JAWNMR010000492.1, on the reverse strand, counting down.
GTGAGCATGCTGAAGAACTCACTGATTGCCTCTAATCGCCTGGCACTTTAATTTGCAAGCCATCTGGCTGCTACATAAGCCAGCCCGGGGATTATGAGCTCTAAAATAGCGAAGCCCCAAACCCCAACAACAAGAACAACAGCAACAACAAGAACAATAACGTCAATGCCTAAGCCCACAGCTTGCAACGCACCGCACGTCCCCTGACTGGCTTGTCAAAATGCTCAGCTGACGAATTGCTTACCACGCATTCAAAACCCAAATGAATTTGAAATTCTGACAGCAAATGTGCCAACACAAAAAAAAAAAAAAAAGATAAGCAAAAAGTTGCTTCTTTTCATTATGCGCATGTGTGTGTGTCTGTGTGTGTGTGTGTATGCTGTGGGGTGAGACATGGCTAAGGTATTCCACAATGTATGCAATAAAATGTGCATATAAATGCGATTTTATTTCGTTTTATTTGGATTTGGTGCTCGGCTTCGTTGTTGCCCAGACTCAAATTAGAATATTTAAGCCAGTGATCGGGTTGGAAATTCAATAAAATCTGCGTACAGAATACTTGTTAGCCAACATGCTGTCTGCTGCAGACACTTACTGTCCAAAATGTATTTGACTATAGCTGCCGACTTGACTGCTCGACAGTTTGACTAGCTTATTTAGCTGCCAACTTGGCCCAAACTATTGACAGAGCGCGTCCAAGCATCTGACAAACTGCTGCTACTGCTGTTTATCCCATAAAAATACGCATATATATATATATGTATAAATATACACATATATATGTATGTATATATGTATTCACTACAGCATCGTATGTAGAGAACTCACACGAGCTGGTAAAATTCGAAGCAATTTTGCACTGAATAGTTTTCAATTTCATAATTCAGTGAGCACGCTCAATGACAGCATTTCAATATTGCTTACACAACAGCAACAACAGTAACAACGACATCTACAACAAGCAGTTACACAAATAAGCTCCAAACTGTCCGCATTACGTATACGCAACGTATGCAACTTCTGCCCAGCTCTACGCTCAGCTTTGCTGTGCTGTTGTCGAGACTGTCGCTGCCAGTGCGAAATGCATAAGACAAAGTTACTAAAAGTGTTTATTACATTTTATTCAATATCTGTACACAAGTCCACACACACACACACACACACACACACACACACAGGCACAGGCACACACACAATTGCATATTCACTTTGCTCGAGTGCGCAAATTTGCCAAGTTACTTTTTGAAATAATAAAATTGTATGCATTTAGTTTTTGAGAGGCGTTTTGGGGATGGCACATTTGGTTATTTGGCTTATGAATTTATGTTGATTGCTCAGTATGCCGTTGAGTGCCGCTTGCCGTTTGGCCCATTATACTTTTCGTCCCGCAGTGCTGCTGACCCCTGGTTGGGTAAATTAAATGCCATGCGATTCGTTTTGGCACTGCTGTTATTTATGATGTGACCACAAATGCATATTTTCCAGCATTGATAGCTGCACATTTGTATCAGTTTTCTTTAGAATTTCTTCTTTGTGGCAGATCTGATCGCATCCATTGTGGACGGCAACAGCAACCAATGTGACAATTTGTACGCAAAAGGCGCATTGCATACTTCCCGGCGCAGCCGGAAGCTTCTTGTCTTTTACGTGTCGCTATTTCTCTGTGTGTGTGTGTGTGAGTGTGTGTGTGTGTGTGTACTTAAATTACGGATATGTAACTCCACACACACACACACACTCAGACGCACACAGACCCCCACACATCAATATTTAAAACCTAACATTAGACTTATTAATATTTATGGGCATAGATTGTGTTTATTATTTTGTTGCTGTGCTTGTTTTGCCAGAGTTGTGTCACTTGTTATTTTATTTGCTGATGCTATTGCAGTTGACAGTTACTGTTGCCTTGGGCATTACATAAGCCACAAAAAGAAACCTTTCACTCGCATCACAGCCAAACCCAGAAGCAGCCGCGTTATCCTTTGCCCCATGCGACTTTTGTCCTGATTGCATTCGCATGTGATTTTTGTTGTTGCTTCTGATTTTTTGTCAGTTACGGAATCAGCTTTTATGCAGATAGCGATTATTTAATTGGCTTTCCAGGGGGCAGTGGAGCAGGGGTGTGGAGCGTTTTGTTTGGTTGCATGGCACCCAAATAATGTAATTAAATCGATTTTGTTTGTTAGTCGCGTTTATTGGCAACTGAATGTCGAATACTCAACAAATACTCGACGTGACACAGCTAAATAATAAGAGTTTTAGCTGGAAGCAGGGTCTGCTCGACCCAACCCCAATCGATTCAATTCCACAATGGGACAGTTGGCAAGGGGTAATAGCTGGGGTTGAGCTTAAGGTCCTGCGCAGCGTTTCTGTCAAATTCGTTGTGACGAAAAAGTGCTTGACATCATTAGTTTGTTTTGCATTTGGCAATGTCAAGCGGCATAAGTCCACTTTAAATTGATTGATGATGTTGTCAATGGCCAGAGCCATACGGAAACGGAAGTTGACGACCAACTTAAATGGCAACTTCTAGGGACAGCTTACTCGTACAATCTCACACACGCACACACACTCAGATGGAGATGGCATGAAAAAAAAAACATTAAATAATCATTTTTAATTTGCCAAGTTTATTGCAAGTTGTCCAGACGCCATTTCCGCAATCTTCCCATATTGTGTCATTAGTTTTTGTAATTGTATAGCTCTTCAGTTGAACACTTTTGATTATAGCTTAGCTGGATGGAAATAAAATCTCGTCACTGATATTATAGCATTGTTAAGAGCACAAAACCCAAAATATATGAATGGTTGACAGCGTTAGACACTCAACAAGACTTTCAAAACAAGTCGAGTCAAAAACAACAAATATTTAAGATATTTTCTTCCGCAATGTTTGAAATTGCTTTCTCGTCTACCCATTTAAATCGACTGGATTATGTATTATAAAATGTATAAGTTTGTCAGGCTGTGTAATAAGTAAAAATATTTAAGATACTTTTTGGTAAGCAACATTTCTAATTCTATAACTTAGGGGTTTCTTATCCGATCTCGATTGATATGTCAATCTTATATATCAATCGGAATGCTCTGTCTTCAAAATTATGGCTTTTCTTGCTATCGAAAATGTATCGATATTCGTGAAACGGGTGCAGTTATCGATAAAATGATCAAATTTAATCTGCGCGGGATATTTGAGATTTTATATTCTAAATTTAAAGTCTCTACTCTTACAGTCTCAGAGATCCGTCTGTTCATCCAGATGGATGTATACATCGGAGGATTTTTCCTTCCACTATACAATTTTTAGCCATTTCCATGGTTTCAGGGTTAGCAAATTATTTAAGTTGTTTCCAAAGTTAGGCCCTATAAACTGACATCGTTTTATTACTGGGTATCTGCTAGTTGGTCGCTCGCAAGTTGACTTCGCTTGTTTCATTCCATTTGACAGGAATGCACACCAGCATTGCGACAGCAATAACAAATAACCTGAATCAGAAACTGCAACCGAGGCTACGCTGCTGCTGCTGCTGCTGTCCTTGCTATTGAAAATGCGCAGCCGACAGCTTAGTGACAGCAAGTTGCACTTGTTCCTTATGCGTGGAGTTGTCACAGTTGAGGCAACCAAAGTGACAGTGGGGGGTGGCTGAAGGAAATAGTGCTGATTTCGCTGCAATGACTGCTGCGTTAATTAAGTCCTGCTGCTTTGCGGCAAGCTGTACAAAATTATGGTTTTTGTGGCTTCTTGATTTATGGCTAATCCGCGTCGCGTCCGCCTGAAGGATGTTGTGTTAGTGGGCAACGAGCAAATCCAGTGAGTGCACGCAGCAGGCGCAGCCAATGCTTATAATATTTGTGGCCAGTTATCGGTTGTAGCCCAGCGCTTACCTGATGCCTGCATTTACCCATTGAACTCGAATCTGGCTTTCGTCTCTCAACACATGTGCATGAGCGACCTTCTGCTTTGTGGACTTTAAGTGAATTTGTTTACTCGATCACAGAGTAACAACAACAACAACAACAACAACAACAAAAGAAATGCCAATCGAATTCCATTGAATTTTTGCCACGCACACACACACACAGCTGTTACGCCCAACGCCCACATATGCAAATAACCGTGCCAAAATGATGCCCCGAACGGTTTCTTTTTTTCTTTCTCTTATTTTTTTTGGTGTTTGAGCGTTGGGTTTGTGTGTTTGTGCCTTCTGCAGAGTTGTGCTGTTTGGTAACAGGGCAGGTTGAGGTAGCTAGGATATAACCCATGGCTATTTGAATTTCGCTCTTTCTCCCTGGCTCGTTGTTAACTTTCTTTTAACTTGTTTCTTGCACATTTTGTACGTTGTTTGGCTGGCTACCTGCTGCCTTATTGATATTTGCATTGTATTGTGTTATTTTGTTGACTTTTAACTTTCGAGATGCCCTCCTTCTCCCTCTCTCTCTCTCTGTGTCTCTCTCTCTCTCTTCCTGTCTCTCTCTCTCTCTGTCTCTCTGTGTCTCTCATTGTTGCATTCGATTGGCAGAGTGCAATTTTGCTCGCATATCCAAATCGATTTTAAATAATTTCTTAGCTAATTTGCGCAACAAGCCCACAAAGCAATTACCCGTTGAGTGTTGCAACACATTTTCATTGCGTCTATCGTCTTTGCAGCACCTGCACCGGCAACGGATGCGCCAGCCGACACTGCTCAGCGCTGCAACACAGAGGAGTGCCAGCTGCCCTACTGCTTCTGCTCCAAGGATGGCACCCAAGTGCCTGGCGAACTGGAGGCTGAAAAGGTAAGTCCAACCCACTTCCGTCTAGCCAGCCAGCTCTTAACTCACTCCTCTATTATATATCAGGCGTGTTTTATTTTGATTTTTCTTTTTCTTTTTTGTTTTTTTTTTTTTTTTTTTTGCTGGCCTTTAAGTGTTAATTTGCAAAGCGATAAATTTTGGAGTGCATTGACAGCTTTTATTTTTACGACACACAGCAGCAGAGGACTATGCCAGCTGCGCCTTTGTATAGTGATGGGGCGGGGTGAGGTGGGAGGGTGACAATAGGGGGTATATGTGTATATGTGTGTATGTCTGTATATTGTTTAAGTTTGGCTTCGGCCTCGTTTTGAGTTTGGGTACTGCTCTGGCCATAAATCTGTGTATATGCATTCGGCTGCTGTTATCGCTGCTTTGCATAAGGAAATTGTACTGTTGTCTTTGCCATTTGTTGTGCCATTCGTTGCATATTGTTGTCATAGTTTCAGTTGTTGTTTTTCTCACTGTTGTTATTAATGCTGTTGCTATTGATGTTGTAGTCATTGCTGCTGTTCCTGTTGATTCGAATATCCTGTTTAATAACTCCGGTCTGTTTATTTGGCCAAGAGTTATGAGCTCAAACACAAAAAACGACTCGAAGTAGATCGTAAAAATACGTGAAAGCAAAGTTTTTGCAGATGACAGCAAAAACGCTGCAAGCACCACCACTGCCTATGCGTAAAATGTGAATAAATATTTTAATAGATGCATAACTGAAAGTCACACACAAAAACTTGCAAAACGATAATGAGAATTAACGTTTGATAGCCAGTAAAAAATCAATTAATTAGGCATATAAATCTTTCGCAGACTGTTCAATGCATACAACTCTGTGTAAGTCGGGCTAGGAAAACAGCTAAAATGTATCGAAATAAAACAATGAAGTTTATTAAGGTATAAAATAGATATACCCTTAATACAATCACTTGCACTCAATCAGATTCATCTGCACAAACCCAAATCTTGGGGCAAGATGAAGCGCCTGTGTTAATAATCGCATACTTGCGTAGAAGCACTTAAGTGTATAAATAAACTGATTGATGTGGGGATAAATATAGAATCGAACAACAATGTTGGGAAAGCAAATATTTTATATATGTCAAGAATTACCCTTCCATGGATATAAAACTTCGAATACCCCCGATGTGATTGATAGGCAGACATTACACGTATGCACATTAAAACAGAGATACCCAAATAGCCAGTACAAAAGTCGTCAATGTAAATAGAGATAATGCATAATTATTTGAATATCAAATTGATGCGATTATTATGCATAAATATGTGTGCTGTATGTATCTATGTGCGTACAAGACGTGTCAATATGCCCCATTGATAACATATATTTGGATACTCAGAGCTATTCCAATTATGTTGCTTTCACACTTTAAAATTCAACGCTCCCTCGACAATTTTGGGCAGGACGAAAAATAATATTAGCTCTATTGTGCCTGTGTGTGTGTGTGTTCGTGTGTGTGTGTGTGTGTGACTGCTGTGTGCATGTGTATTTGATTTAGTGTCCCAACGTGATTGTGTGTGTTCGGTGCGGACTGTCAATTGACAGACAGTTTGAAGTGCACATTAGTTGTGGTTTCGCATGCACGATAATAGCAACGCCAGACAAAAACACAAACTACGCACATAAGCAAATGATTGCGGAAAACTGAACAAACACTTGAATACACTTTAATCTACCCCTGTGCAAATTAAAATGCAGACCGTAAACTCTTCAATTATCTGAAGCTTTTCCCACATACTCATTATTCTATCACCATATTTTCTCGTCAATCTATTTTATCTCGTTCTCGTTGTGAGATTAAGTACTGAGTAACTTTAAATATAAATCTTATATTGCCGTATTTCATATATTCTCAAAAGAACTGCCTCTTCGCGTAATCAATATCATCAATACTAACTTTTCTAGGCAATACCAAATGGGATAAACTTATCTTAAACCACAGCCGCAATAATGTTCCCATCCTTTCCCTATATTTTCTTTGTCTCTCTTTGTCTCTCTCTCTCTCTCTCTCTCTCTCTCTCTCTCTCTCTTTATATGTTTCTTTTTCTCTGCTCTTTCCCAGTTTTACTTTCCTTATTACTGGGCAACTAACGCTTAATAATTATTTGTTTATATTGTTTTTTCTTCTGGATTTCCTCCAATCTCAATAAATGTTGTACCATCTTAATTGGAAAGTCTTATTATATCCTTAACATAAATGTCGTTTGCCAACACTATGCCAAGTCCTGTTTATTTGTTAAATACTCCCATATTTTTTAAATCCTGTCGAGATTCGTCTTGAGGGCGAGATTCATAGCCTCCGTGCTTTAAAATACTTTTTCTTTTTTGTTTATACATAAAAAGAGGTCTACAAACAACACACAATTATTTGCTTTATTTATATTTTTGTTTTTTTTTTTTTTTTAAATTTAATTACGCCCTTTTTCGAAGCAACAATTGATGTGAGAGTTGCAAGGACGACTTCCAAGTAATTTGTATTTGTATTGATTTGTAAACTTGGTGAATTGTTGTAAAATACATGGCAAATGGGAGCGGACCGAAAGTGGCAAAGGGTAACAAAAGTTAAATACGAGCAGAAAGCTGCGGAAGTTTATGTGGCGACAGCGACAGCAACAGCGGCAGCGACGTCGGCATCGGCAGAGGCGTCAACATACTCGGCCGATTTTCAACATGAACGCAAAACGCAAATACACAACACTAACACAAACACAAACAAATCGCAAGTGAGCCACTTAATTTCCAAATTGAAATATATGTGCGAGTGTGTGCGTGTGTGTGTGTGCGTGTGCGTGTGTGTGTCTGCTGTCGCATTGTCTGAATTGCCCCCCTGCTGTGGCACCCCTTTCCCTCTTGCGCCTCTTGTCGCCTTTGTTTAAGGGTCTGTGCGGCGAGGGTGCTTATTTAAGTGTTATTAGCGCTTACATGTGTTTACCCCACCCCCTCAGCCCCTCAGCCGCTCAGCCGCTCAACCCCTACGCCCGCCGACCCACCGACCCAAAACAAAACGATTTCAATTTCTAACAGCCTGTTTGTACTTCTTTGCATGTGTGCGTGTGTGTGTGTGTGTGTGTGTGTGTGTGTGGGGGGGTTTGAGCGTATAGTTATAATTAATACCATCTCAATTAACCGCAAACAAGCGGTTAATTTGTGTGCACATTTACCCAAAACTCTTCTAGGCCATCTGACATTACGCTTTCCAATCACATTTTCTGATAATCGTCGATAATCAATTTCGCAGCGCGGTCAATTTCCGCTGCCAAAGTGCACTGGCATAAAACTATACGCAAAAGTTTGAAACGCCTCATTGGGCAGCATGCTCGACTTGCGTATACCCAGTAAATGGTTTGAAATCAGCGAAATCAGATTTTCTCTTCGTTTCTGTGCGTGACCAAGAAGCCGCCAAGTCGATCCAAGAAGAAGCGAGATGTCGTTAAATAAAACGCTATGCACAATTTGAATGCGAATCCAATTTGAGTTAAGCTTTCACAAAGTAAAAGATAAAGAAAACTGAGATGAAAGCGCTGACTGTCAACAAAAACTTATCATAAAGCTTCTGGAGTAAAACGGTGAATGTGGATAGTAGAGGGGGGAGCACTCAAAGGGGGGGGTGTGGCAGAGGTGGTAGATTTCTGCTTAAGGGTACTGCATTTATGCGCAACTGCAATCACTCAATCAATGAGCCGCTCAATTGTCGCCGCGATTGAGCAACTAAGCTATGCAAATTTGCATCACAAACACGCCAAAAAGAATTGCCATCCAACCCACTTACTGGGACAGCATCAAAAACCCATCTATCATCCATTTTCTAGTGCCGAACGAGTTCGTCGAGCAAACTTCTGTCTTTCAGGCAAAGGTGCTTGTCTACTGTCGACTGTCAACTGTCTATGTGCCATATTTGCTCAAAGACTGAAGTGCAAACTTGAGTCACATTAAGCACAAATTATCAACGCACACAGTGGCACAGGGGCTAAGACAATAGGGGATAAGGCGATAAGAAGGGCGGATGTGGATGGAGCGATGGGTGATAGGTGATAGGTGATGGGGGGTGCTGTAAAGTAGATTGCCAGCAAACGAGACTCAAGCGGAGTCCTCGCAATCGTGTCCAGCTTTTGAGTCGCCAACTGAACTCTAAAAATTGTTTGCATACAACTTTTGACAAGACTTAAAATCTTTATTCCTTCATTTTGCTATTACAAAATAGAAGATGTTTTAAAAACCCACTAATTATATGGAAAGCACATTTTCATTATTTGACAAGTTGTCTATACACAATTTGTATCACTTTTGGTTGCTCGTTTATTTGAAGTTATTTAATCCAATTGTGCAAAGAACGATGTATTCGCGATTACTCCTAGAAACTGTCAACCACATTCTGGTCTTTTGTGGCTCTTTCTGGTCATTCGTTATATTTGCAATAATAATTTGATGATGATATTTATTCACTGAAAAGTGGAAAAAAAAACCTGCAAATGCTGTTGATTTGCACCCATTTTTGCAGAGACGACTTTCCAAAAGGGAGGCAGGCGAAAGGCAAAGGCGAAAGGCAAAGGCAAAGTGCAAAGGCATACTTAAAAAAACGCAGTGAGAGGATGCGATGCCAAATCGATTCGCAAATTTAAATGCTCGCAGAAGGCAGCATCGTCATCATCATCATCATCATTAACATAATCATCAACATCATCGTCAGCATCATCAGTTATCTTAAGCTGACCAACGTTCGATGTTTTCGAGTGCTTCACGCCTCTGCATAATTTTGCCAGCTCAGGCTGCATGATGTGGAGTGGCAGAAAGGAAACACAGAGTTGGCCAGATAGATAGCCAGATAGATGGATAGACAGATAGCTGGATTGCTGGATAGTTGGATAGACAGAGATGCGGTCAATTGTCGACTATTGCCAGCAGTCTGTTGGTTGAGGCTTGTGTTAGCCGGCCAACATTCATATTGCATTTGAACATTAATTCTTTTTATGTGTTCCACAATGAGAGCTAAGTGCCGCCGACACCGTTGACCGTGCCTCTCCTCTTTATGTGCAGCTCTGTCCGAATGCATTTCGGCTGCCACCTCGACAGCAATTGCCATTCAACGCTGCTTTATGCTGATCGCATTCGATTTTCATTTCACAACCCGTCCTCGGCTGAGTCCTTTGACTTTGGCATGCAGTTTGTAAGCGTTCATTTCCTCTCTCCTTATTATCGCTTACTATTTTTCCCATCGATAGGAATTGTCTGCATATAGTTATAAAATCTTTTTACACATTTGTAATACTGTCGTTCTTAAAATAGAATCCAGAATTTCTTATATTCCGTGCATTATTTTGTATGTATTCGTGAATAAAAACTGCTGAGAAATATCTACTTACAAATAATGGTCTTTAAAAGGTATGCATAAGATCAAATGGGATGATTGCTTAAATTGCTGGTCCTTTATAAAATTACTTATCGAAAATCAATAAAATATAATCTTGTCATTTCCAAGGGTGTTCAAAGTGCGATGAGCTGGCGAATTGTGTGTTGGGCGCTGCTTGTTTTTATGGTGCGTCATTTCTTTTCGGTTCGCAATTGCATCGGTCTTTGATTATGGAATTGCACTTAAAGTGTTGCAAGCTGCTTTTGGAGACGCCACACAGAACGTCGCCCGTTGGGAATTCAATGCATCACGGGGTGGCAATTTTTGTAATGGAATTGCTCTGCTTTACCACTCGTTAAACTTATTGCTGTTGTTGAAACGGTTGTTGCCACTGCCACTGCCACTGCCACTGCCACTGCTGTTGCTGTTGCTGTTGCTATTGCTGCTGCTATATTGATAGTAACTCAGTTTTGGCTTTTGCGCAGCTATGTCAGGATGGATCTGCATTTTCGCGACCTGGTTAACAGCATACCCACTAATTATGTTTAATGCTCAAGTTCTAAGTTGCAAGTAGCGTTAGCGGCAGGCCGCAAGTTTAAACTCAGCCAGGCGCAATGCTGCATTTGCTGTGGCCGCCAATGTCGATGCATGTTCCCCGATTTTTGATGCTGGGGATTCACTAATTGGGCCGAAAGATTCACACTTACACACCGCACGCAGACACACACACACACACACACACACACACACACTCACACACACAAACAGCAAGAAGCAAATGTGCATTTTCTATAATTAAGAGCACTTTTCTGTTGGTCTTGCCAATTAACATTTAATACATACATACATACATGCATAGATATATACATAGATATGTGACTTCTGCAATGGCATACAACTGTTCTCCTGCTTACCCTATATTTCAGATACCTCAAATTATCATGTTGACATTTGATGGCGCCGTCAATTTGAATAATTATGATCATTATCAGAAGATCTTCAATGGCAAGCGCCAGAATCCCAATGGCTGCAAGATTCGTGGCACGTTCTTCTTGTCGCACGAATACAGGTAACTATAAACTCTACACTAGATTCACAAAATGCATAATACATATTTACAAGCGTATTAATTATTTCGAGGAGCTCGTTATCTGTCACGCAGCTAGCAATTTAATAAGCTAGTTGAAAGTTGGCCTCAAACTAAATTTGACTAAATTATATTAATTACGTTTGGCAATATGATGTCTTTCTGATGCTGCTGCTGCTGCTGTTGCTGCTGTTGCTGCTGTTGCTGTTGCTGTTGCAATGTCTTCATTGGCAAAGCAATTCGTTGCAAGTCAAGTCATCCATTTGCCGCACAGACGGGCAAAGTTTTGTGCAACGTTGTGCAATATACTTGTCACATACTTGCCACGCCCCAAAAAAAACTACCACTTGCCATACGTCAGTCAGTCAGTCAGTCAGTCAGTCAGTCAGTCAGTCAGTGAGTCAGTGAGTCAGTCAGTGAGTCAGTTAGGCAGTCAGGCAGCCAGTCGTCGGTCTCTGCTCTACTAATTGTTGTTGATAAATTGGGGCTGACAAAGTTATGTCAACTGCAAAACGAATTTTCGCGAAAATATATGAACTACATTTTGACAGACTTATAAAAACGGCACTTCACAAAGCGCACACCAGACACACACACAGCATCAGCGCACACTAAAAACACACACACACACACACGCACACACACACACGTACATCAGCTCAGAGCACACAACAAAGTAAAGTCCCAACAAGAAGCAGAAGATGCAGATGCAGTTGCTGTGGAATATAAAGCGGCAGTTGCAGATAAAGACACAACAGCGCACATCGACCAAAACTGACGTACCACACTGGGTCAATAAGCGCAATTTGTTGTCTAAATTTGCTCGCTAAATCAAATAGGAAGCAAATGAAATCAACTCAATTATGTTCGAAGTTAGGTTCTGGAAACTAACAATCTGCATTATGTGAAAGAAAAAAATTAATATATTTGCTTATAACAAGCATTATGAATATTAAGTAAATAAAAAGTCATCATTCTGTTAAAATATATAAATTGCTTTTTATACTGCTGCTTAAGTTATCGTTTAGAAAAACAGAACAAGACCTAAATTGGGTAAACTGGAATTGTATTGAAAGGCAATCGAAATTGCAATGCGAAAACTCGAAATTTTGTTACTTAACATCTCCCTTTTTTGACTAACAATACAATAATATTTATTTCCAATTGGAACCAATTTCAAAATTACTTTCTTTTTGCCAAATTAATACTTTGTGGCATCAGCATGTTGAAAAATTCAGTTTTTAGGGGTTCTCCGCGTAAACAAAATAATAATAATTCAACAATACGAAAAGCTTTGAAGCGAGTTAAAGCAAAATAAACTCAGACTTAGACTGATCCATGGCACTTGATGGGTAATCGACTCTAATCGTTAACCACTCAATTGAAAAATTGTCTGCATGGTGACCACTGTGCAACTCACGTTGGAAAACTAAGTAAGCGGCAACAGTCAAAAAATTTGCGAACCGAGCGTGAACAGCAAAAATCTTGAGTGAAGTTTAAAAGCTTTTTTCTAGAAGTAGTAAACGAATAAGAAGAAGAAGAAGGAGAAGAAGAAGAAGAAAAAGAAGACTAGCGGCGCGGTAAAGAAATATGCAGAAGGCAAAGACGACAAGGAGGCAAAGATGGCGGCAATTTTGAAGTTGAATTGAAATGTGCTGAATGGCGGTAATTGCCTGAATATGTTACACATGCACACACACACACACACACACACACACACATGAGTAAGCTAATGTGCTTATATATATATGTAGGTGTATATAAATATTTATTTATGTTTATGTATGTATGTGTGTGTGTGTGTGTGTGTGTGTGCGTGCATCTGTGTATATACGATTTGTACTGTACTCCTGCAAATCATTTTTATGCTTTTGCCTGAGCAAGAAAAAGAGACACTGCCATTCATTCATTCCACGTTTTTTTCGGTTGCTTGCTTTTTTCCAATTTTTTTTCTTTCGATTTCATTTTTTTGTTTGCAACAAAAAGCCAAGCAGCAACAGCACATAAATAGTGGGGAGCTGCAACAGTCGCAGTCACAAGTGCCGAGCTCTTTAGTGCGGAAATGATTTAATGCGCTTCGCAGCTCTTCATCTTATTTTGTTAAGATTTTTTGCCAGTGCCTTCGGTTATGATGGTGATGATTTTGATTCGGCATGCAGAGTTTCCAGTTTCCAGTTTCCACTTTCCACTTTCCAGCTCGTTGAAACTTACAGCGCCGCAAAGTATGCATCGTTTTTGTACTCTTTTGTTTGGTTTTGTTTGCGGTCATTGAGGCAATTAGCTTCCACTGAATACATCTCCCTCTTTCTAATTGTGGTCGCCTGGATGCCATATTCAAGTCGAGATATGTGCTATGAATGACAGCGTCGATTTTCCACTGTTTCCTGCTCTTACAAAATGATGTTGTCAGCTACGTGAAACTATATACATAAATGTATAATATTAACAAAAAAGTTGAGTTTATGCCAAGACTGCAGTTGCGTAAATCCATTCTCAATCAGCACTTTACCCCCTAAGCCGTCAAGTGAATTGGGTCTAAGTTAATTCAATTTTTATGCTTAAAATATGCAATTTAGTTGCTATTTCCGGCACGAACTCAATGGCAACTGCGAATTGCCAACTGTTGGCTGGGAGCCTGGAGTTTTTGAGAACTGCATACTGAAAACAGAAAACTGAAAACAGAAAACTGCGAGCTATTTGCTATTTGTACACCAAAATGTCACTGATAACGAACTTTCTTGCTATTCGATGCTGCTGCGGATTAGAAACAATCAGGCAATTGCCACAGGACTTGTGCACTTTCCGACTGTGGCTGTGACTTAAAGACAGACAAACACAAACACACACACACACACAGACACACCACACATGTACACATAAATGCAGTGCAGATGGAGACAATTTTGTTCATTCGTATTTGGGTTTGGCAAACTGCAAAAGCCAAAGAAAAAATTAAGAACAATGGTGAAGCAAACTTTTTGCGCAGCAATTTAATTGCAGGCAAAAACTTTTAACTAACTAACAAGCCACAAACTAGGCAACACCTCAGTGCACACACAGTAACACACACACACACACACACACACACACATACATCCGCTCACACCCACAACCCCGGAACAAGTCTAGGCAAAAGCGACTCGGGCAAAATCTAATTTTCAAACATTTACGTTTTCATTTTACTTGTTAACAATATACTAAAAACCGGCTCCAACCGCAAATCTTGAAGCAAGTTCGTTCAGCTGGACTGCAGCGGATGTGAGTGTAGCTAGAGGAGGTGGGTGGGTGGTTGGGTGGTTGGGTGGGTGGGTGCCTGGTGGTATATTGTGGCCAAAGAGCGGGTGCCAAGTGCTGTGCAGACAGACAGTTGCTGCATTTGCTACATAAACATGAGCGACTTCTTTGAGCGCTTGCACATAACCGTTTCGCAACCGATTCGCTTCCGTTTCACCGTTTCGCCAAATTGAAATTGAATAGCGTGTAAAACTTTTCGTCCGCTGCAATCGAATCCCGCTTCAGGGCGTGATCGATGTGCGATGAATAGAAAATAGACAACGCGATGCAAATTGCACTCAGGTGATTTTGTGATTGTTTAAGTGAAATGCAGCATATTTCGCACTCGATTAATTGATTGGGCTTCAGCTATTGGTTGGCTCATTTGTCGTACATCAATTAGCTGTTGTTTATTACATTTTGAATGCCACAACAACCTCTCACACACAGTGAGCGAGTGGAGTGCTCAAGCAAGACCCAGATGACGCCACAGCATGGCCCAATAAGCTGTAGTGTTAAATACAGGCCACAGTTCAGTTTGAGTGGCATGGTGGTAATGCCTGTGCCCGTCCCTGTCCCTGTGTGTGTGTTCATGTTTCAGATTATATTTCATTATATGCCCAACACCGCTTAACCTTTGATGGATTATAATACGCAACCAGAGCTGCAGGCAATTACACAAGGATCATTGTCGTCCTCAACTACCAGACAAATAAACTAAACTAAACTGAACTAAACTAAACTAAGCTGAGCTGAACTGAAATGTATGAAACTGAACTGGGGCTGAATTGGGGCTGTTGTGCAGTGAACTTTGGCACGTGTAATCAACACCTTGACATTTAAAATTTCCATAACGCTTGCAGTCCACAACATTTGAAAGCGGCTGGCAACGTGACCGTAACCAAAATCTGTTTAATATCCAAGTCATTCGCAACATGGCCTAAACCACTTTGCCTGCCCGCACCCGCCCCCGCCCCCGCCCCAGCCTGTCATAAGTAGCTGCGGGCACAACACTTGCGCCTGCTGCCGTTGTTTAAAACTTTGTTCTAGCTATTACCTACTTTCACATCCACACGCAGAGGCTTTTAACAAAAGTTAATTTTTTTTGTATCCACATCCCTAACGCTTGATGTTAATATCGCTCAGCAGCGACTTACCAGTGGCTTGCCTAACCAGTGCAATAGCATCAAAGACTGTGCGTCCGCAAGCCTAGGGGGCATGGAGAGGCCCCCTCCATTCCCCAAAACCACATCTACCCACCCCTACCAGTTAGCTTGTTGTGGCACACTGTGTGTGCCTTCACAAATAATAACGTCAAAGAACAACAAGAAGCGCAAGTAGTATTTGAGCATGCTTGCCTGTATATCGATTAATAATGTGGCACCATTTATCGATATACAATTACATTTTAAGCTGTAAGGCGCAATGGAATGTGTGAGGCAATTCTAGTCTTTAGCCGCAAGCACATTAACATTTATCACAAATTGATTACTTTTACAAAATTTTACATTTTCAAAACACTTAAAACTGACAATATTTAATTTCTGCTAGCTGCAAAATAAGCTCTAAAAACAAAAACAAAATAGTTTTCTAATATTTGTTTGACTGTTTGCGACTACTTTTGTGTCACTGTGCAGAGCACAACTTTCGATTTTATGCCCTGACAGTACCTTGACTTCATCCAGCTGCTGGGCAGACAGCCATTTCTAAGAGCCACCGCGCAAAATGTCAGCGACAGGCACGCTGCCATCCTTGATGCTTGGTCTGGCGCCAGTTTTGGCTTTCAACTTTTTAAATGACCCGAACAACTTTTAAAACAGCGACCTGCCCATCCCATCCACACCAATGTCGACGGGAAATTCTTCTTCAAGTAACAGAAAATAACAAGAGCAGTGGTCGCCACACGTTGCAACTCAAAACTTTCCATCAAGTTACTCCAAAAGCAGCCTAGCTGCATCTACACGTTAAGTAAATGCCGCTGCATAACTTTTCATTGCCAATTATGCATATTTTTTGCTAAATTTGCTTAAGCGGTTTTCGTTCACTGTACTCAATCTATAGATCCCTGTCTCTCTCTCCCTCTTTCTCTCTCTCTCTTTCTCTCTCTCTCTTTCTCTCTATAGCATCTCTCTTTCCACCCACAACCTTCGTGAACTTCTTGAGTGGCTCACATTGCGTATACGCAATACAAATCGTTCATAATATTGGTCAGTAGTTCACATGTCAAAAACAGTAAACTCTGAAAAAATACATCAGCTAGAATCTCGCTAGAAATAAACTAGAAGATATTCTTAACCTATTTGTTGAATATATCAAATCGACCAATCACAGGTTCCACATTAAACACTCAGTTGAAACTACCTGCTTGGAGTGCAAGTCCTAATTTCGTTTCGGATCTTGACATTCTTCCTTCTGCTTCTTGCATACTTCTCCACAACTTCACCATACAATTTTTTTTATAAACCAAAATGTCGAATCAAAAGTATCATCACTTTATGAGCTTCCGAAATACTGTAGATATTGGGAAGAGTGTAATAAATTAATTACTTTTTTTGAAACTCATATTTATTATACTTATAGATTATAATGAATCTTAAATACGCATTTATTAAACCCTTTACTGTGCCCAACTATGGCAACATAAACTCGACAAACGCTTCATGGTCCAATTATAATGGAATACATTTTTGTGCTGTTTCAGGTTTTCGACACATTTTCGTTGGCTAACACTAAAATTGTACTAAAAGTGTGCTGGAAAATATCCGTAACATTAATATCCAAACTCTGTCATTTCGAGCACTGCTCCATAAATGTGTGTGGTCGTTGTATGTGTGTGTGTGTGTGTGTGTGTGTGTGTGTATTTGTGTGTGTGGTAAAGTGTTTTTGCGTTTTGAGTTTTCATCTGCTGTCTGTTTTGGCCGTTTTCGTGTTTCTCTTGCTGCAAATTGTTGATGAAGGCATTGATGTTGTTGTAGGTGGCACAGTAATTGTTGTTGTTATTGTTTTTGCTGCAACAACAGCAACAGCAATAGCTGTTGTCGACAATGATGATGAGACTTGGCCGGGCCTGGTCCGCCCCGCATTGGCCTGACCAAATCTGCTCCGGCTTGGTCTGCAGCCGACGACGCTCTGATGATGATAATGGGGATGATGGGGACGATGACAATGTCGTTGATGTAAAATAAAGATAACGACAACGTTGACAATGACTATGACAAGAACCCAACGACACTTTAACAGCTCTTGCAGGTGCCTGATTCCATCAACATATATGTGTGTGTGTGTGTGCGTGTGTGTGTGTGTGTGTAGGTGTGCTTGTATGAGTGGGAATGACGCTTTACTGCGCTCGTTTCACCCAACTTCGATTTTCGCTATTCTTTGACAGCTGAAAGGATCTGCAAGAGTAATCTGTATATTCCACAGATATTGGCTAGAATAATTGTATTATTTTGTAATGATAAATGGAATACAGAGCATTTGTAAGTCGACCATTGCGAATGTTTGCAATTGGTTTTTCATACATATTTTTATACATGTCTAGCTATGCACACCCCACAATTACTTGGCCAGGAGCGTCTCTCGCCAAACCTAGGCACTTGGCAATGTAGCTTGTTTTTTACCCAGTGAGCTCTCAAGCGCGCATGTGTGTGTGTGTGTGTGTGTGTGTGGGTGTGTGTGTGTGTGTGTGTCTGCCTTCTGTTTTTAGTTCATCTCTTTTATTGGCCGTTCTTGTAATCAGTAGTGCACCCAGCTAAGCACAAGTGCAACAACAACTCGAGCTCAACTACGCTCCACGCCCACCTGCAGTTGTTGCTGTTGTGGTTGTTGCTGTTCTTGTAATTGGTTAACTGTTGTTGATTACAAGGATGATGATCATGGCCGAGCAGCTGATGCGTTGTAAGCCAAGCGGATGCCAACAAGATTGCCATAATTTTTCCATGTGAACAGCCGTTCGCAATCCGTGGTTTTTTTTCCTTAATTTTTCCCACTTTCTTGTTTATTATTTTTTGTGCTTGCTCTGCTTTGCTGCACTCTTTCTGTTTTCCCTCTTCCCACATTCTCTATTTTAATGTGTGGCTCTATCAAAGAGCCTTATTGAAAACGAGACTTGAGCAGCTGCTGGCTGTTTGAGGGTGTTTTTATTTTTTCGACTTTTTATATTTTGGTTTTGCGTGCAAGCCCAGGCGAGCTCGTTAGGTACAGTCATGTCCGACACACACACACACGCACACACACACAGGCACTGGGCACTGGGCACACATGGGCACACACAGTTTTACGCACAATATGCTGCATGCAAATTAAGTTAGTTTTTGGTGCAAGGCATAATAAAAACAAAAGCTCATTGCAACGAAAAATGTGTGCACTTTTCAATGGCAGGGTAGCGATGCGTTGAGCGGCATGAACGGGCGGAAGGTTAGTTAGTGAGAGTTTTGAGTGTGGGATAAACTGCAGCAGCAATAGTAACAATAGCAACAACAATAGGAATAACAATAGCAAAAGGGCGAAGGGTGAAGGGTGAAGGGCGAAGGGTGAACGGAATCTGTAGATTTGGCTTTTAAAATCACATTAAAAGAAATTGCTGCATGCGGCCATTGCATGTATTTTAGCAGCAGGCCGAGCTCCAGCAAACTGGCAACTGTCAGGAACAAATTGGAGTAAAATGTGCAAATGTTGCACAGAGAGGGACAGAGAGAGAGAGAGAGAGAATGAGAGAGAGATAGCAACAGGCTAAAATATAAAATCAGATAGCAGGCATCTGAGGAGCAAAGGATTTAGTCGGCGAGGGCTTTTGTTGAAGTTGTCAAAGTGAAGAGCGCTTAGACAGAAGCTGCAGTCCCTTTTCTGATTAAGATGTGCTTTTCGAGCTATTCTGAAGGCTCTCCGAGAAAGTTTCGTAATCTGTATTAATCAATATTTTCCAATCGTATACCTTCTATCCAAACATATGCGTGTACTTAGTGTATGAGGAATAATTTGGATCAGTAACACAAGTTCAGGGATTTGTTGTGCTTTTATTTGGAACACACTCTGCTGCCACAACATATATTTCGATTCTCATCAGGAAACGTCAACACGCACAATACAAATACGAATACGAAAAGAAAGCATCACTCAAATGGCACTCACTGCCCACTGGACGGCAGCTGGAGAGCTGAAGTAGACTTCATGGCTCACAGTGTAGAAACCAAGCATAAAAATAAAAATAAAAACAAAATAATCAAATTGCTTATTTTTGAAGAAGAACTTGAAAAAAAAGAAGCCCAAAGCCATAAATACATTATAATCTGAATCGATTCGAGATTTTACTTTTCTTGCATCCCTATTTGTTTTGAGTTCATAAACATTTTGGCTGATTTGAATTACATTTTATCTGATTATTTCAATTGATGTTGTAACTAAAACAGCAACTGCTTTGTGGCGGACACGATTCACAGGACTCTTCGCTTAGCCCTCAACCAGCTGCTGGCAAAGTATTTCTTGGGCCGCATGCGTTATTCATTTATTCACTATATGTATGCGCATACACAGATACTCAAACGAGTGTGTGTGTGTGTGTGTGTGAGTGGGTGTATGCCCATAACGTTCTTGGATGTGTGTGTGTATGTGTATATATGTGTGGACTGCTCAATGCCAACAATTTCTAATCGTTGAGATTACATATGTTTCTCCCTTTTTAAATGCAAATCGAACTTGTTAGCAAGCGCAGCAGAGCCAAGGCAAAGGCACTAAATGTGTGTGTGCGTGTGTGTGTGCGTGTGTATAGTTGCTATGGTATGGGCTATTAAAGAAAAATACGTTTGCTGGCTCTCCATATTTACGAAGAAATGCAATAAAAAATATTTGTAAACTGCAAAAACAAAAAAACCAAAAAGTCGTGGCAAATGGGCTTTGGCCCTAAGAACGCATGAGACACACACACACACACACACACAAGCAAACACACACAAGCACAAATGGGCATGGCTCGTTTGGTATTTGTCCGGTGCAACGTGACGTATGAGTGTTGCCATAAACAATGGGGAAAGGCACGAAAAAGGGGTGGCAGTGCCGAGGCCAGGGCAAACAGCATTTGTCTCTTGACACTCGCGACCAAGGCCAAAAGGAAATTCATCAAATGTCACTGTGTGTGTGTGTGTGTGCGAGTGGGAGTGTAAGTGTATCCAGCCTCTTTCAGTTATTTTGAGCATCTTTTGCAGCATGTTTGCTTCGCTTCGCTCGCAGTGTTAATTGCTGGTGACATTTTGTGACCCAGCTCTGGCACTCACCTACCAACTGTCTGTGCTGTGTGCCACGCCCACGAAAAAAGGGAACACCTCGCTGCAATGCCAGCAGTGTGGCGGACTGTAGCACGTTGCTATTGTTTTGCTCAGCGTCTTGCAGGCTTGGCAACAACAACTGCAGCCAGCTTCTTCTGGTTGTAGTTATAGTCCGGCAGCTCTCAGTTCCCGTCCAGCTGTTTGTCTAACAATTGAAATGTCATGCAATAAATCTACCAAGCACACATACACACACACCCACACACACACACACACAATCGCCCCTCTTCAAGTGTTTGTGGGCCCCTGTGACTGGGCCTGTGCCTGTACTTTTCAACAAGTTTTCACATTTCCACATTTTTGCATGAACTTTTTGACGATGTCAGATAGTAGTTAGTGCCACAGAATGCAAGTGCAAGTGCATGTGTGTGTGTGTATGTGTGTGGGTGTGTGAGTGTGAGTGTGAGTGGGCGTGTCACCTCCTTTCGTACGTCATTCCCTGGGCCAAAGTGCGTCAGCATCGCATTCATTATTTTTTACTTTGCTTTCATTTTTGTTATTTTTTTGTTTTCCTTTTTTTCTTGTTTTTATTATTATTTTTTTTTTTTGTTTTTTTTTTATGAGCAGTGCAGCAGCAGCCCAAAACTTTGACTTTAGGGCGTAATTTCATTGCGAAATATTTGTGCAGTTTGTTTGCCGAAAACTAAAGCGCACACACACACACACTCACACACACACACACACACGCACACACGCGCGCACCCTTTGACCGTGCTGCCCACATCTGAGTGAAATGCTTAATAAATACACAGCAAATGTTTTGCGACATGCATTCACAGTTAAATGTTATATGCGTTTTTCGCTTTTTGTTCGAGTGGCACGCAGACAAAAAAAGAAAACATTCATAATTTCATTGAAATTCTTTTTTACTTGCTGTTGTATTCCATTTTACCCAAAAACTATGTGCACCATTCGAGTTAAGAAATTTATTTTACGCATGTATGTTTTTCATATGAGCAATTATGTTTCTTGCATCTGCATCGCATAGCTGCCACATTTCACGCTGATGCTGAATACTTTCGGGGGCAACTCGCAACTCTTCCAGTTGCCACCCGACATGCCCTTTACAAACGGAGCGTGCATTGAATTCTTCTACAATCCGATGGGGCTTGCAGCAGAAATCGCAGCAGGAGCAGCAGCAGCGCCAAGAGCGAAAGTCCTCAAAGTGTATGAGTTGTGGGAGAATAGAATGAGGTGAATAGGCTGAGTCAAAGGTGCGAACTGCCTTCCCAAGAAATAGAAGTGCCCCCGACTGCTAGCAGTACTTTTACAGCCCGAATCGAGTATCAAACGAATATCAACTTGCTGTAAGAGTAGCATTGAGTTCGGTGTTTGCTGCCTTGCCACTCACTGAGCTGTTTCAGTTTCTGTTGCCGTTTCGGCGCCGTGCAGTTGTAAATTTCCTTCTAATTGGCAAAAGCTGAAGTGTGGACTGGCCGCAATCGTCAGTTGGCTTAGAAATTCAGAAAAATAACCCACAACCTCTCTGTGGCAACTGACCGACCACGTGTGTGAGAACTATCTCTTTCAATGTAGCTGTCCGGGTTGCTTATGTGTGTATTTTTGTGTGTGTTCCTTAGCATTTCAAGGATGAGCATTTTTATTAACATTGTGAGCAAAATTCATGAGTTTTTTGACAGCCTAATGGCACAGCACTCGACAAGCAGATACCCTGGTAACAGACACAAATCCATTCGCAGACACAATTCAAAAAAATTATATATACCAATGAAGACTTGTGTCAGCCAACTGGGAAGGAAAAAGCATAAAATTGTCTGGCCACAACTCGAGTTTTATAGTGTTGCACTGTCGGCTACATTCGACTGCAATGTGATTACCTGGATTTGACCACTTGAAGTGTGCAAGTTGGATAAAGGCAAAAGGAAAACTTCATTAAGGGCGATAAATATAGACATGCACAGACAAACATTAATTAAAATAAATGCCAGAACATATATGCATAACAATTTTCACTGCTTCGCAGCAATGGCTTCGAGGCTGAGCTTTGCACGTGCTTTGGATTTTGGTTGAGCTTCAATGTTTAAGCTGATAAACCTGTGCTGACAGCCACATTCAGTTGCCGTAAAGTTTCGGCTTTCTGTTAACTTTAAACTTACTTTAAGATTATTCAATGTTGGCTTGTGCAAATAAATATGCCACATGAATTTTGATTAAGTGCGAAGAATGCAATATATATATATATATATATCTGCACTATATGCAGACATCTTGTTGACTCTGAGTTAACCTTTGAGCCCTTATTAAGTGGCCCTTTTATGGTCTCCATTTGAATTGACTGTTTGCCGTTGCTTGCGCCTTTACTATCAGCTCAGCATCAATTAATTGCCATTCACATTTCTCTCTTATTTAACTATGTATTTTTTTATTTATTATTATTTTATTTTTATTATTTTTCTTTTTTTGTTACAGCAACTATCAACAGATTCAACATCTCGGCTACGCCGGTCACGAAATTGCAACGGAGAGCATCTCACAGCAGCTGGGACTCCAGGACAAGGGATACGAGGAGTGGGTGGGCGAAATGATTGGCATGCGTGAAATTCTACGCCACTTTTCGAATGTGTCCGTCAACGATGTGGTTGGCATGCGTGCTCCTTTCCTCAAGCCAGGACGCAATACTCAATACAAGGTGAGTCTGTGCATAACTCTCCGCACAAATGAACATACATCTACAAATATACACATGCACATACACATACACATGCACATGCACACATTTGGGTTAAGCATCTATTCAAAAGCTCGTTGCAGAAGAGTTTCATATTTTGGCTGAAAATTGCGACTGCCTGCCGCATCAGCGACAATAACATATTCTTCCCAGTCGACAATAAACTTTTTCAATTTGTATGCAAGAAGTAAAAGTATTTTTGGTCATAACATTTGCACAACTTAATCAAAAAAAAAACTGTTTACTCCTTTTTAACTTGTAAAGGGCATGATCAATACCAGTTTCTTTTTAGATGTTTATACTCTGATGCCGCAGGTACTTTATAATTCTTATGAATATTCTTGAATTGAACAGGTGCTGGAGGACTTTGGATACATTTACGATAGCTCGATAACCGTGCCACCAGTTCCAGTGCCCGTGTGGCCCTACACGCTGGACTTTAAGATCTCGCACGAATGCAAGAGCGGCACTTGTCCATCACGAACATTCCCGGGTGTGTGGGAGGTGCCATTGAACACGCATTATGTTGAGGGCTTCGAGGGTGGTCACTGCCCCTACATGGACCAATGTGTGCTGCACAATTTGGATGAGAACGAAGTATTCGAATGGCTGCAAGAAGACTTTTCTCGCTACTATGAGCAGAATAAGGCGCCTTATATGATGCCCTTCCACACTAACTGGTTCCAGACCAAGCCACTCGAAAATGGCCTGCACAAGTTCTTGGACTGGGCTCTCGAATTGTAAGTATACCTCGACAAGTGATCTGATTAGAGGCAAAACTTTGTAGAAACATTAGGCACATTATGTTGATCAGCTTTCGAAGAATGTTGGCCTTCTAATTGTGGACATATATAGACTGACAGACATATAGACTGACAGACATATAGACTGACAGATATCTGGGAGGCGTCGTTGCCCAATATTGTTATCTACGCAGGGGGCTCTTCATTTTTCATAAATGTATTTCTCGGCTCCGACTTTTTGTTTTTGCTGTTTTCTTAATTGAAAAGCCAACTTTGTAGGCACACACACACACACACACACACACACACACACACACACACACACACACACACACATGAGCAGCTGGCGTTTCCTGCAGTGCGCTTCCGATTGCCGCTGGCAAGTTTTATATTCAATTAAAGGAAACTAAAAAAACAAAAAAAAAAAAACAAAATTGTAGGAAAAATCGAGAAAAGCAAAACAGCAGAAGAAAAACGCAAAAGCAGCACCAGCAGAAACAACAAAAACAAAAACCAAATTGGCAATTGCCATAAAAATTGCTTGAACCAGCGGCATATGCTGATAGTCCATGGCGCCCAATGGAGGACACATGCTGGAGAGGCCATGCGAACGGTGGCCGACACGGCCACTGGTCGCGTGTGTCTGGTTCGGGAACAGGTTGATGCGGCTGCCGCGCGCCAATCTAAAAGCTCTGGCAGTCACTCAACCATATGCACAACTCTCGACAGTATCCCCAACCGAATCTCAGCCAAAGCCCCCCAACAATGGCGACTCTGTGGTCAGCAGTAGCAACAAGAAGAAAAAAAAGGAGAAAAAAAAAACAAAAAAAAAGAAATGAAAAAAGCTTCAGCAGCAGCAACAGCAGCAGAGATGATGAGAGAAAAAAAAAATCGCACGTTTTAATGAGAAAAGTTTAATTTCGTTAAACTTTCATTTTGAAAAATATCTGCGCTGGCACAGCGACAGCGGCAGCGGCTCGGAGCTGCCAGGGCTCAGGGACTACGGCGCGACGAAGGCAAAGAAGACAATATCCACGCAAGGCGAGGACACGGCGGGGCCACGGCAGGGCAGGGCCACGTTGGGGCAAGGCGGGGCAAGGCGGGGCAAGGCGCTGGGCCGTGGCTAACTAAAAGCCATGTTAAAACGCACAAAAACAGCATGAGTGCCAGCTAACAGAGACACACTGTTACACGGCCAGAGCGTGCCAGAGGGTGAGTGAGGCCATGGTTAGTTGATGTTCTGTAATGGGCCAAAGGAGGGGTGGGGGTGGGGGGGATACGGCATCAAAGTGCCAACAGTACGTATGATGGGCATGGGCATGGTGGGCATGAAGAAGGGCATTAAACTTCCATAATGAAGTTATGTGCTGATAACATCGTACTTTGTCAGCAAAGCAACTCGGATTCAGTCTGGCATCGGGCATTGAGTTGGATGAAAATGATGCATGAGCTGAACCACCGAACCGCTCAACAGCCCCACTGGCGAACAAGCTTACAAATATCAAAACTCTCGTTTCATATCACCATTATTTTCCATGAAATTTTTAATGATATCAAAATACATGCGCTCATAATTGCAAACTTTATTGAGCTTCACATGCCACACGGACCACGTTCCGCCATGAGCTGTGTACACTGCACGGGAAACAATCACCCAAACATACTGTCTGTCTGCTGAAAATAGATACAGCACTCTCATTATGTGCACACCTAACATTTCATATAAATTCCAAATTCGTTTGGTCATTGACCTCTGCAGAAGAAAAGAAGAGGAATTCCTTTATCACTGCTTGGCTGTCAGTGGGAGAAAATATAGATTTCGTGGGTCTGCATTCTTCTGGGAAATATCAATGTTCTCCGACACTCAAGAGCCAATTATTGTCCATCATCACTAGCCGTAGTGGTATATGTCGATGCTGTCCAAATCGGTTCACTATGTCATATATATAATTGGAAAGGTTGGGTATTGCATGAACAACTCTTTGGACAATAAATTGAAGGAATTTTTTGTTCGTCTTCCCATTGAATTTGTCCTATTGTCAAATTGTAACAGGTTGATATATTGGCTGGGAAAGCATTAAGCAACATGTTGCAGTTGCAGTCTTGTTTGAAAGCGACCAAAAGTAACTATTTTTAGTAGTTTACATGTAGGGTTCAGACACCTTAACTAATCGGTTTTTCTAGGTATTCACTTAACAGTTGCAGAGAAAACAAACTGAAACTAAAGTTGTGAAAATATTTGAAGTGAATTAAAGTTGCAACTGGAATAATTTGGAAACTAAAAGGGGAAAAACCAACATGGCACTCTGTGCATGTAACATGAGTCGAACTCTTTTGCACTGGCTGCCTCACTCAATATATCTCATCTGCATGTTGTTGAACTATGATAGAAGTTTGTCGTTTGCAGTTCGCCACCATTATGATCGGACTTGGACCATAAAGACACTAACATACCCCGATTTATGTACGTATGTGTGACTGAGGGGGAGAAAGCGATTGGGGGCTAAGCTGGGACTGGAACTGGGACTGGGACTGTGACTGGGAATGGGACTGGGGCTTGGACTGGGGCAGAGCTAAACTGAATACCAGCAGCTGCAAAACTATTTCTTGCACAATTTTACGAAGTTTTTAATTAGTGTGAATGACTTTCAACATTGAGCTAGTGTCGGCACTCACAGCTGTACGTAGAACGTGGGGAGTTGGGGAGATGGGGCAGGGAGCAGCGGCAGCTGCTGGATCGGGAATTGGTAGGGAGAGCGGAGGCAGAGGCCCGAGTCAGGCGTTCAAGGGAGATGCTGGAAAATGCGTGCGGCAGAATGATGAAACGGTTCTGGGACTTCACTCCACAGCAGAGGTACGTTAAACAAAAGGACCGATTCAAAAAGAGAGAGAAATAGGGAAACTGAGCGAGAAGAAGAGCAAAAGAATACCTCAAGTTTTTTTTCGTTTCCACCAACTCGTATTCGCTGTGTGTGTTAACGCAATTGTTGTGTTATTTTCAGTTGCTGTGTGTCAGACACCTGGGAGTGGCTGTGTGTGGTTGGGTGTGTGTATGGAACGAAATAGAATCACGCTTAATTTATAACTAGGGCAACAGTAGACGAAAGCAAAATGTTTTTTATTAAACATCTCATGCATCCATGCACCTAGCATGAGCCAGGCAGGAAACAATAAATGATCCGTTATGCTAGACAGACCCTTGCAAAAGTGGTTCCCACAATATAATATTGATTGCAAGAAACTTACTACATTTGTTTGCCTTTATTGATCTCATTTGCAGACCCGACGTCTACATACTGACCGTCACCCAGATGTTGCAGTATATGACCGATCCCAAGGAACTGCGCGATGTTAACCAGATCGAGTCGTGGAAGTGTGATAAGAATATTGCTGTGGCGCCGAAACCGTGCAACATTTGGCAAACGTGTGCACTCTCCTTCAAGATACCCGAACAGAATCTGACGGACACGCGCTACATGGAGACATGCCGCGAGTGCCCAAATGTCTATCCATGGCTGGGAGATGCTGGCGGTACGGGCATTTCGGGCCGGGACAACTACATCTACTCGGGTGCCGGCGGCGATGCGCCCGACGAGCCAGAGGCTGCCAATAGAAAGTAGAAAGATTTGTGAATCCCTCCCCCTGCCTGTGTCCCTGTCTTTCTGTCTCCCTGATCTATATTCCTGTTTTGAATGTTCATCTATTTTCCTTGCACTTTCTCTGCATTTTCAACTATTTTCCGTTCTCTCATTAATTTCTGGTACATGTGTCCGCCATGATGATGCAATATTGAGCTTTTCCTTTGTTTTTGTATACACTTACAGAGGGTGTTTTGATTATGTCATTAAGTAACAATAAATAATCAAATCAACATCGGGCAGCCAATTCATTTATTAATTTCATTTTGGATGTGGGCTCTGCCCTGCAAGTGTATGTAGTGTTCAGATTGTGCTCAACATATCCATCTATTTCTTTGAATTTTTTTTTTTTAGTTAAACTTTTATTTTTCAGACTTTTGTAGCCTGTAAGCGAAATTGTGTCAAACTGTTCTTAGTTTTAATATATATTTTATATTCCTTCTATGAATAAATGCACAATTTTTTTTAATCGCAATTTTTAATGACTGGATAAAACTGTTTCTGCAGCATTTCTGTTTTTATCAGATTTTGATATTTGGCTTTTGGGAACAAAAAATTAAACCAACAAATAGTCTAAAATATTCATTTAAATTATCATTTTAGAGTCAATAATCTTCACTGTTATCTCAAGGGTGTCCAGACTCAATTTGATCACGCCTTTATTTAATCAATGCTGCCATTTGTAGTACAACTATCTATATATAAGTGGCATGCCACGTGCTCAACTGGCGCCTCGAGTCAATCCAAATGCAGCTGCAAAATTGCATTTATTATTAAAAGCATTTAGCGGGGACCGGCCCAGTAGCCAGAAAATGTCTAGAAAAAAGTGCAATCTGCAACTTTTGCCAGCGACATCAGCTATGACCATGTATTTAAAACCGAAATTAGACGCGACGGCACCGAAGGCAGCGCCCAAAGGTCGGCGGCAACAACAAAACAAAGAAGAGAAGAAAAAAAACCAAACAAATGCGACAAAACTTTTACAATTTCAACCAGGGGAAATACACGTGCAAAGCGTCAAAGGGAAACCCACGATGAGGATGATGAGGATGATGAGGACAACATCGCAGGTTAGCGCGCCACACCGCACGCGAACCACTCAGTACCACCCCACCACCCCCGCATGTGAAGACACACACATAAACACGGCCAGGGACAGAGGCGCATAGCTTAAAGAGGGACAAACAACCTCCGTCGCCATTATCTCGTTATATATGGAGGTATGTCTGTGTGTGTGTGTGTGTGTGTGTGTGTGTGTGCGTGTTTGTTATACCCTCTGCAAGAATTGCACACACAGCTATGATTGAGTTGAGAAGGTTAATTTCAACTTTAATCAGTTTGCCATTAATGATTAATTATGAAATTTTATTGAATGCACAGCTTAAAAATGGCATTTAAATTATACAAAGATATATTCAAGGAGTAACTTAATTTTTGGTGATCCCATTTTGAGAACAGGGTAACTGGCAGCCTGGCAGAAATGTGTTGGTTGAAAGTCCATTGTTCGACACGTTGTGCGTTCAGTTCGTTTTGCAAAATGTTTGTTTTTTTGAAACGAAACTACAAACACAAGCAAACACGCGCATCCTCGCACACACACACACCCACAGACACACACACACACACAGATACACACACACACACGAATACGTATACGAAAATGGGACATGAAAGCGCATTCATTGCTGATGTTTGCTTAGAACAAGTGTTAGGGTATTTACATGCTCATGTGTGTGTGTGTGTGTGTGCGTGTGTGTGTATGTGCGCATATATGTTTGTGGGTGTGTGTGTGTGTGCGTGTGTGTGTGTGTGTGCATCTGTGTGTTTGTTTGCGTTTTGCGCCAACTTCAGCTCAAAATGAATGAATAAAGTTAGTTGGACAAATTGCATTTTCCGAAAATATTATCCCAAACAAGTAATTGAAAATTTGTTGGTCGTATTTATGACCGCATCGTAAATGCGGATTTTACAGCTCGTCCCTTTCAAATTGAATTAAATAGCAAAATGGCAGCTGGAAAGCAGAAAATGAGACTAGCAATAAGGGAATGCAATAACAAATACACATGCACAAAACATATGCAGCAATCAAATATCATATTTCGCGCAAAACATATACAAAAATCGATTTAAAAACGCAACTCCATTTCATTTTTTCGAGGCAAATTAAAGTCATAGAGAGACTATCCTAAGCCAAACATCTAATTATTATTTTCATGTTTTTAGAAATAATTTCCAAACATAAAAAAATGTTTTAGGTAAATGTTTTTTTCTATTTTTGTAATATAAAATGTATAAACTGTTTAAAAAAAGTAAAACTCTGGTTTTTAGAAGAAGGTAATAAAGTTGCGTCAAAAATAAGCAAATAGTATTTTTTTCTGAGAAGATACATGAAGTTTTGGTTATTGGTCTTGTCCATGATTGGGATAAAGCTTCTGCGTTTCGTATTCGATCTTCGATTAGGGCTTTTATTGCCATCAAAAATCGATGTTTATCGATATTTGCAAAACGATCAGTTATCCAACAAATTAAATAAAGTTGACCTGAGCGAGACACTCGGGAAATTATATTCCGAATTTGAAGTGTCTCGTTCTTAAAATCTCTGAGATCCACGTATTCATACAGATGCATGGCAAGACGGAAGGCGGACGGACAGAAGTTTATCGACAACACCATATAATAGTATGCAATACAGAGTAAAAGGTTGACAAGCTTGAGATTAGCACTGTATTGTAATTTTTTGACCTGTGTGTGCTAAGCTGGCGGAAAGCGAAATTGAATTGTGTTCAAATGTGACTGCCAGGGCAAAACGCAAACGCTTCTTCTCCTTCGGGTCCGCAATGTCACGTGCGGGTGGGCGTGGCAAAGTTGGTTAATTGTAAAGCGACGTGTAACTTTTTCACACCCACCATGCTCAAACCACTTGTCAAGACATACATACATACATACATACATACATACGTACATATGTACATACATACGTACATACATACATACATATGTGCACATGCGACAAAAAAGTAATTCGAATATGATGTCAAGAGCGTAATTATTGAATTACTTTGCACACACACACGTACACACACGCACCACACACGCATCACACGCACCACACACACACACACACACACACACACACACACACACACATACGGGCGCAGAGGTAGCGGCATCCACTCAGGGCTCACTCGTAAAAAAGTTGAGGTGGCAAGGTGGCACATGTACGTGGTAATATTATGCAACATAAAGTGGCAACTTGTGAATGTGTAAAATGACAGCTACAACTGAATGTGGGCGAAAGTGGGCGCGGCGTGCGTATGGTGTGGTGTAGCGTAGTGTTGGCCGCACAAAACCCAACACAAAAGTACAACAACAATTGCAATAACAAGATGAAACAAAAAAGAACACCTATGTCCAACATGCTGCAAGTAGCTGCCAGCAAAAACAGCAGCCCCGCTAACTGTGGCAGCCGGCAACGCACGGCACGTGCACACACACACACACACACACAAACACTTTAGCACATTCACACACTCACTGACACGTATACGTTGAAAAGTACTAGCAAAACATATAAAAAAAAGAGTAAAAAACACAAAAAACAGTTAACTTATGCACGTCGAAGATTAGATACCCTGTAGATGAAACTTAATTATCCATGATGCTCGGCACAGAGTTCATTGCGGAGTTATTATTACTCACGGTTAAACAATAAACGATTTTTTATTTTGATTTATTACTAATTAAATCACGACTATTAAAGGTATAAATCAAACACTTATCATCCCAGCTGAGAAGCTGTTCCATTTAATAGAGGTCCCTTAGCGGTACTTAATGGGATTGGAGATGTCACCCCACAAGTCTTCACGCAGTTTACATCAACATAATGTTGACATCCGCAAGGGTATACAAACCGTAAGAACGGCTGCAATCATTTCGACTATAAGATACCCAGTCAATTATAACCATCCAGGTATTTTATGTGGATCTGCGAGACTGCATTCGATCCTCTTTGGAAAAGATCTCCCTCTTTTATTTTTTACCCAATAGTTTTCATGCTTTGAACATAATTTTCAATGATTAAGATTAAATTAAAAAGTCGGGAGCAAGTTCACAATATTAAGCGAAAATTAAGTTTGTAGTCAATTGTATTCAACGGAATTTCTGGAAGCGATGCGTGTTTTACTAACAGGTAAAACATAGCCGGGAAACAGCTTCTAGTATTCAAAAGTACATATGTGTGTGTGTGTGTGTTGCTGGGAGGAAGAAAACTTTGTCACTCAGTTAGGTGTGAGTCAGTTTTTGGCTTAGCTAAGCCAACAGTAATACCAAAACACTTTAAACAGGTGCCAAGGGGGCGAGGGGCCGAAGGAAGGCGACTGAGGGAAGCAGCATAGTAAGTCACCGTAATTTAGTGCAGTTTGGCAAAACCTACGTACGTGAAAAATAAGAAAACACACACACACACACACAGACACACATCAAGTTACTTACTTATTGGGGATTAAAGTAGACTTTTTATTAAATAAACAACTTGACGAAACATTTAAAGAAACAGCTTAAAGGATCTTGGCACAAGAACTGGCCAACAATAGTTCAAATCCATACGCAACCAGTTTAGTATGAGTAGATGGATTAAATTTACTCCAAATGATGGCTGTGGCAAGTGCTTGCCATCGCCACATTCGATTTTGTAGAAGAAGCTCTTGTTTCCAATGCAGCATTAGCCTGGAGGCGAATTAAAGAGGCATATATATAAACATATATATATATATACATATATATATATATGTATACATGTACGTACACTTCTACGTACTCATCGATGCTAAGAATAAAAATATAATTCAGCAAAGTCAGGCATTTTTCGCATCCATACTTCTCAATAGCAGCCAATAGCCACACATCCACACTGCGTTTTCATAATTAGAGCAATTCGATTCTATTTCTATGGCCAGAACCACGTGCGATTTGAATAGCTGTCCACCGATATGCAATTGAGTAGTTACGCTAGGATCAATGCCAAACACACGCTATGAGGACACCAGCTGTGCCCACCTGGAAACTCTTCGGGTAATGATGATTAAATTCAACTTTGGGCCAGTTTTGCTCCGGGCTTTACTTAAAGGTTGGCACGACAACTGTATGTGCTTGTGTCAGCAACAGCTCAGCAAGGGAGACAATCTGGCGAGTGGGTGGACTGGGCTTGAGTGTGTGGGTGTGGGAGGAGTGGGTTTACGACACGAAGACCCTTGCGTGGATTGCTTTGCTTTGGCGCATGTAAAGCAACAGAAAATCGATTAACATGGCTTTAATGGTCATTGTTACTTGGCAATCGCATCGACATATTGACAATAAACGCGTCCCAGCCTTGGACCAAATCCTATACAAGATAGTTTTTCTTGTTTCTAGAAATAATAACTAAACAGAAGAAAAAAATTTCTTCACAACTAAAACGCTTTTTCCTCAATCAAAAATTCCAAAGATATGATTTTTCTTAAAGAAATATTTTCTAATATTAGGAAAGGTATTTTTAGGAAGTGAAGTCGGGCGTAACCGACTGCAAATTGCTCTGATACCATAAGTAATACCATCTAATGAGAGGTGCCGCAAGAAATACCGATCTTTGAAGAAGATTCCTAGTAATCTATCCTGAAATTGCGGTAGATATGGGCTTTTGTGATTTTTGGGGCCGGGATTAGAGGACGTTTCTAGAAATCTGCCTTTCAAGTTTTGTAACAGTAACTCTTAACTTACGGCAGTTAATTTTGAGGGCCCGAATGGGCGTGTCATATGCCAATCTTTGAAGGACGTCGCCAACAACCTACTTAGCAAATTTAGTCACCGTAGTCTTAATATTGTGGGAGATATGTGGCTTTATCGATATACGATATTCGATTTAATCGATTTTTAGCCTCCTAGTCGACGTAGCACTTCAATTCTTACATTTTGACAATAATAAATTAATAAATATTACAGATAAGCTGCTATTTAATTTAATCGAATCGCCATAAAATCGTGAATATGCGAAATGTTCACAAAAATGCAAAGCGATTTTTTCCTGAGTAAAGTCCGCCATTTGCATAAGGGCATATCAACAGCCATGCAACACAACAGCCTTGAAGCCTCCTCCGCAAATGCAGCACGTCAAAAATAGCCAAACGCTGACAACAGCGTCCAACCTGGAAAGCACACACCACAGTGGCATGCCCCCTTTTAAAATATGCAGAAAGACGCAGCTCTCTTCAAAAGCTGTTAATAAATGGATGTGTGTGTGTGTGTGTGTGCGTGTGTTGGTTGTGTGTGCGGCTGGGCGTGTTAAACATGTCATCTGGTTAAGCAAGGCCCAAGCCGGCCAATTGCATCTCACTGCCGTGCAGAAAGGTCATTCATATGGTAAAGAGCTGAAAAACCACAACGGCACTTGAAAGCCAATTAAAAGATGATGGGGCAGAGAAGACGGAAGATGCGACAGCACTCAATTTAAATTGTTCACGTCCCTGGTGTGGTATATATCGGATGTCAATACTTGATTCTTGTGAACGTCTTTGGTACAGATTATTTGAATTGATAGATTATTATTTAAAATTACGAACAAATGCTTATATAATATATATAAAAGGGTACGTAATCTCGGCATGCCCAAGATAACCGTTCTTTCTTGTGTTTTAGATAACTTTCTTAAATTTCTCGATTCGATTGCGAGTTCACATGGACATTTCTAGTGATTTCCACCACAGAATATGTCATATAAGCAAGTTGAGGTAGTTTTTTCCGAACAAATTGAATGAAACTGCAAATGTGAATGCGAGTGCAAAGCCGAATCTGAATGTGAATGTGAATGCGAATGCGAATGTGAATGTGAATGCGAATGAGTATGTGAGTGCGTCGAAACAGGTTCACTCTACTCTGCAGCAAGCTGAGAGCCGCAAGCAAATCCAAAACAAAGAGCAATAAACACAAAAATGAGATAAGCAGAATGCGAACAGAGAAATCGTTGAAGCGGCAGAAGAAGACAAAGACAAATTTTACACTGCACTTGGAGGCGTTCGGTTCGTGGCAAACGCAGCGCAGGTCGAAAGCAATTTGAAATTAAATATGCCACGCCCAGTGCTACTCATACATGGAGGAGCTGGCGACATAACCGACTCGCGGATTGCGGGCAAATTCAAGGGCATCAAGGAAGCACTGCGATTTGCATGGAAACATCTTGAGACGACATCGCCAGCGACCAGCAGTGCTTTAGATGCCGTTGAGGCAGCTGTCAACTCCATGGAACTGGATGAGTCTTTCAACGCAGGTTACGGCTCCTGCCTGAACACCGCCGGCGATGTGGAAATGGAGGCAAGCTTAATGGAGGGGCGTGAATTGCGCGCCGGCTGTGTAACATTGCTGCGCGATGTGATGCACCCAATAACGGTGGCACGTCGATTAATGGAGAAGCGACGCCATGTCTTTCTGGGCGGCCAGGAAGCCCTGAACTTGGCGCTAAGCACAGGCAGCGAGCGACTGGCGACGGGCGCTCTTGTTACAGAGAGCGCTCAGCAGGCTTTGCGTGAGTTCCTGGAGCAGGAGTCACTGGGCTTGGATACGACCTTTGCACGCACCGAACTAGATGAGGCGCGCTCCGATCCAATTGGTGAAACTGTGGGCGCCGTTGCAATGGATGTGAGTGGCCACATTGTGGTGGGCACATCGACGGGAGGCATTACGGGCAAGTGGCCGGGACGCATTGGCGACACACCATTGCTTGGTTGTGGCACCTATGCGGATGATAACATCGGGGGCGTTTCCACTACCGGCCATGGTGAGACCATAATGCGCTACAATCTTGCCCAGCGCATAATGGGCGCCATCCAGCATCAGGGCCTCACAGCACAAGCAGCCGCTGAGCAGGAATGTCAGCAGATGACAAAACGCATAGGCGGTACTGGCGGCGCCATTGTTATCGACCACAAAGGCGATGTGGGCATCAGTTGGAGCTCACGCCGTATGGCCTGGGGCTATGTGCGCGACGGCGTCATTCATTACGGCATCAATCACAACGAAATTTTCCAGGAACTTCTACCGGCTACACATGCATAATTAAAAGCATTTAACCCATCTCTTAGCCATTTGTAGTACTTTTAATGATTACCATACAATTAAAATAAATTACTATCGAGCACAAAAATTATAAACTTATGTATCTTAACATAGATTGTACCTATAAATATCAATGTACAATTGTTATTGAAAAAAAAAAAATGAAAAAAAAACCCTTAACAGAAAGCTAATTTTAATTACAGCAAAATTGTTCATAACTGCCAGAGCTTCATTGTACTTGGTTACTAAATTCTTAGATTATGTCAAAAACCTGAGATCTATAAGCACCTCAACTGTTTCAGATTGCTGTCAACATGGCGAATTTGAATACAACTAGCTCGTTGTCATTTGTCTAGAGCCATGTGGCAAGTGCCGGGACATTTTAAAATCAGTGCAATATTTAGCATCTAAACAATTGAACATGACATATAGAGATTGCACATGACCTCTGCTCTATTATTATTGAACTAATCCTGACCGCAACTAGGCGCCACTAGGCGCCACTTCGCGCTGACTCTCGTGCGCCTCGGTGGTGCCATAACAATACTTGGCGTTCTCATTGCGATACTTGTTTTCGTGCTCAACAGAGTGAGAATTGGTGCGACACTTGACCAGGCACAGTTCGAAGTGATCCACGACGCTGGCGTAGATGTATTTTTGTGTATCTGATGCCTGCAGTACCTGCTCCAAAAGTGACTGCTTGTTCGGATGCAAGCAACAGGAGATACAATGTTCGTAGATGGCGCAGCAGTGCGATGTAACATTGCAGCTGTGACAGCTGTAATAGCTGATGCCAGGCAACTCCACATTGCAGCAACCATTATCCAGCATCTGATCACGTTTGCATACGAAACCATGCTCATCCACCAGGAGATTGCGGCCCTGCACCGAGTTGCGGCAACGTTGGTCCGGATCGCGAGTCCGATTGAGATGTTCTTCGGGAGGCAGCAGTTGCTGCTGCCAGAGTAGCGGTCGCGTTCGCTGAGCTTTATATTCATCGTAGTGAAGCACGCTAAATGCTCCCTTCTGCTGGGTAAAATGCAAAATGATGAAATCACTTGGTTGAACTATTTTATTATCACTCACCCGATCAAAGAGGTTGCCAAATATGTAAACAAGGGCCAACAATACGAGGATTATATAAATAATGCGTCTTCTTAGCAGGCGAGTGAGTGCGGCTGGCCACATCGTATGTGCATGCGGGCATGGGCATCGGCATCATTGCCAGTGATGTTTCCAGGTAGTTGGCTGCGTCAAAGTTGAAAGCGGTTCTGTTCCAGATGCTGACGTATTACTCTGTCCCAACTGTTTGCACGCTGCATGCCCCTTTGTTATTGCAAATCACTGATTGAGTTAATCCCGAAATTATACAGCAAGTATTTGCAATTTGTTTTGGGTCAAACAGCTGTGAACGCTGCCGCACAGCGTGGCCAGATAGTACAAAAACCATATGGCAAGGCCGTTCTTTTGATTCAAAATTTATCGATATAATCTTACAGCATATTGGTGTATTTGAAAATTAACAAACTTATTTATTAACCGTTTAAGCTTAATAAAAAATTGATAATTCTTGGAATAAATACGTGATACGAAACTTTCAGAATATCCTATTAGCCTCGACAAACCAAACTTCCGACTGTTAAAAAAATAAGAACTCTAGCTCCATTCGACGCTTCGATGCGTTTTAGCTTTTCCGTTATGCGAATTAGCCTTTCGCTACATTGTTCATTCGTTTCAACAATCGGCGCCGAATGGAAAATTGACAGTGCCGTTATCGAAAGATAACAATCGGTTTCTGAAACTGAACTTAAATTTGTTGCATACGTACGACAAAGCGCGCTTTTAAAAAAAAGGAAAATAACTTTAGCTTACAAAGAAGAATAAAATCGCAACTTGTGTCCAACGAATAAAATCATAGTGTTGATCATTTACAAAAGAAATTTTAGGCCTTATTTTTTAAATAAAAATGATGTATATTAATCATTATGTCATGCAATACATAACATTCAGGTATATTTTATTAGCATTAGAAATCTACGTTATCTCGTAATCTTTTGCGAACTTAAGGTACAAAGAGCTAGTTCAATTCGAAGAGGCACGAAATCTTTGTGGTTCCGTTGAACACCAATACAACTCTAGACAAGAACGGCAAAGAACGTTAAGAAACCGAGGTGAAAGTGCCAAGAGACCTGTAAGCGCCAGCAAGCAGCAAGCAACGTTGCAAAGAACGGAGCACAACAGTTGCCAAGCAACAAGCACGCTGATTGCCGCAACGTTGTGTGAAGCTGTCAAACACTGTGACACTCACCCGCGACTACACCGCGCACATCAGGCAGCCAGGAGCAACAGCTGTTGCTGGCCACACACACACACGCACACACTAAACATAAACACACACAGATAAAATGCCACACACTCAGTTGCAAAGATGGCTGTACACCTGCCTGTTGGTGAGTGTATTGCCCACGTTGTGCCTGGGCCTATTGGATGGTCTCTATTGCGGCAAAGAGAACTGCTACGATGTGTTGGGCGTCACACGTGAATCATCCAAATCGGAGATTGGCAAAGCATATCGACTGCTCGCCCGCAAACATCACCCGGATCTGCATCGTGGCGAGGAGGCCAAGGCGCTGGCGGAGGAGCAGTTCAAGCTGGTTGCCACCGCCTATGAGATATTGCGCGATGAGGAATCCCGCACCGACTACGACTACATGCTGGACAATCCAGATGC
The DNA here is from genome assembly GCA_035043845.1 of Drosophila picticornis. NCBI lineage: Eukaryota > Metazoa > Arthropoda > Insecta > Diptera > Drosophilidae > Drosophila > Drosophila picticornis. The sequence goes on along the minus strand of JAWNMR010000492.1, from coordinate 14,205,241 downwards.
GTACTATGCGCATTACTATCGCTACTATCGACGACGTGTGGCGCCCAAAGTGGATGTGCGTGTGGTTATTGTGGTCACGCTGACCATCATCTCGGTCATCCAGTACTATTCAGGCTGGCAGCGCTACGACGCGGCCATCAAATACTTTGCAACCGTGCCCAAATATCGCAACAAGGCGCTGGATATCGCACGCGATGAGATCCAGGAGCGTGTGCACAATCGAAAGGGCAAGAATCGCTTATCGAAACCAGAACAAAAGGAGGAACTGGAGCGCATCATACGCAAGGTCATCGAGGAGAAGATGGACGTGCAGGGTGGCTATGCCAAGCCTACGCTGTGGGATGTGCTCTGGGTGCAGCTGCTCATCTGTCCATACACTCTATTCAATTTTATTGTGTGGCATGCGTTGTGGTTCTGGCGCTTTACGGTGCTTAAGCAGCCGTATGGCGAGGAGCAGATGCTTTATTTAATACGCCGCAACATGGGCATGGGACAGCATCAGTTCAACTCCCTGGGAGACAGACAGATCGCTGAGTATATGCAGCTGGAGCTGTGGCAGCGTGACAAATTTATAGCGTGGAAGGCCGATCAGGATGAGGAAATGAAGAAGAAGCTGGCCGAGAATCCGCGCTACAAAGCATACAGGCGCTACATGAAGAACCATGGGCCCGGGCGCATCACTTTTGAGGATTAGGATGGCGCCTGTTGTTGGATTGTTCAAGTTTTATTGTTCCATCTCGTCGCCATTGGCAAACTGTAATTTATTATATCGTGTTCGTCACCCAAAAACTTTTGGTTTTAATTAATTTTTCTGCAATTAATTTGTTTTTTTTTTTTTTTTGTAACGTTTTTATACGATTTTCGATATGAAGTTTTGCAATAGTTTAAAAATAAATTATGTTAATAATTCTGTAAAGCCATTGGACACTGCCCATGGGCCCCATGGCCAAAAACGTTGACCTCGCCGCAAACCGGTTCAAAACGTGCTTACTCGCATCTCATCATCTTCTCGGCAACAGCAGCAGCAGCAGCAGCAGCTGAGAAGAACGTGCGAATCTGAAACCGAGAACCCGACAACCAGAGAACTTCCCCCTTTTTACAAATTGTTAGCTCAATTTTCCGAATTTTTATAGCAAATATACAAGTAAATATTATATGAAATGAAAGTGATTAATTACAACTGTCTTTCACTAAAATCCCTCCGAATAAATGCACACAGAAAGTCGCCATTTACAGGCTGAAACTATTTATATTTACAAATGTATATAAATATATATTTATTTACTACGGATAAAATTGCCCTAATCCTATTATCATTGTGGGCCTGGTGAAGCTCAACCAGTCCGAATGCCTATAACATGTAACGTAAATACTTAGACTATATTTATACAGAGAGTTATATTTAAAGTTAAATTGCTTTTTAAACTGATTTTAACTAATGACAAGTGTACTAATCCATAAACTCGAGAAACACGTGCATCCTTGCGTCATTTTAACGTACAATCATATCTGTATCTGTACAGTAACTTAATATTAAGGCCATGCCGCATATATATGTATAGGTATACACATAAATGGAGCAAAACCTGCGCCTCATTTACACAGTTGTTCTTAAGCTTTCAAAAGAGAACATTAGTTGAACGATAACATAAACAGTATGTCAGAAACCGTTGCCAACGGCCTTATTTACACAGCTTGTGGGCATTATTCTAATTTGTTTTGGGTGGAGCTTTGCGTAAGATGATTGCATCCGACTTCGACACACCGAAGGTGATATATAACATATAACTCGACCGATTCGGATGTGGTAGTCCGATTGATCGACAATGCAAACCGAATGTGTGCAGGGTGGGGAGGTTGGGGTTGGGGATGGATTTGACTATTCCATCAAGTATTTGGTATCGCTGACCAAGTCGTCAGCGTCTAGCAGATCACTGACGAGCCCGTAAGGCACCTTGACGTGTTGTACATGCTGAAAATCACTTTCGTCCAGCTCAGCATCGTGATAATCGTCAATGTCGTGCTCCTGCTCGTCCGCGTCCTCGTCGTTGAACATGAAATCATTGTTCACAATGCACTCCTCCAGCACCTTGGTCTGCTCGTCGCCCATCTGGTTAAGGGTGCGTATGCCCATGCTCGCACTCACATTGTCATCATCATCATCATAGTCATCGTCCTCATCATGAGCGGTTGCGTCCGCATCCACATCCACATCCACATCAGCAGCGCCCTTGCCTGCATCTTTGTTGTTGTCAAAGCGCGTTTGTCGTTCCGGTCGCTTTTGGTGTAGTTGTTGTTGCTGTTCTTGTTGTTGTTGTTGATGCTTGCGAGTGAGCAGCTTGAGGGAGGCGGGGCTCACCTTTATGGTACTTAGCTTGCCGATGCGATGCTGCTCCATATGCGTGGTCAGGTAGCATTTCTTGGTGAATCCCTTGTCGCACTGAGTGCACTGGAACTGCTTTTTGCCCGTATGCGTGCGCCGGTGCACGGATAGCACATGGGCATAGGCGAATCCCTTGTTGCACACCTCACAGACATACGGCCGTTCGCCGGTGTGGATGCGTTCGTGCTTTTTGCTACTGCCAAAATCCGAGAATCGCCGCTCACAATAGTGACAGCCATACGGCTTCTGGCCAGTGTGAACCCGCATGTGCCGGCGCAGCTCCACGTTCGATATGAACGCCTTCTGGCACACCTCGCACGGATACGGACGATCGTTGTTGTGGCGTCGCATGTGTGCGTTGAGCGCATGCTGATACTTGTACGTGTTGCCGCAGATATCACAAATCTTCGCCTCAGCGGGTCGTCGATTTCGCAAAACGACGTTCTGCAAATTATTATTGCTATTATTACTGTTATTATTATTGTTATTGCTGTTGTTGTTGCTGCTGCTGCTGTTGCTGCAATTGTTGTTGTTGTTGTTGCTAGATTGTAGGCATGGTGTTGCGAATGTGTCCACAATACTCTGCTCGTTGGGCAATTTGTAATCATCATCCTCCGGTTCCTGGTCCTGGTCCTGGTCCAGCTCTAGGTCCAGCTCTTGCTCCGACTCGCAAAGTCTGTGCAGCTGCTGCTGCTCGTGCTCCATTTGATTTGTGCCCCAGTCAACGTCCAATTCGAGCATTTTCTCATCCTCATGTTCGGATGCGTCGACTGTCACATCTTGTGCTAGCACCAGCGTTGCTGCCGCATTCTCTGGCTGCATCAGCGTTATGGCGTCCACATTGTCACCATCATCAGCATTATGATCCTCATCATCATCGTCATTGTAATACTTGATGGCTTTGCTGGAGGAGACCGGCTCCGTTTCAAGGCGCTTGATTTTGAGGCTGGTGGGCAACTTGAGCTGTTGAGTCTGCTCCAGCTCCACTTTGTCAACGTCCAGCAGTAGTGTGGCCGTCGATGCAGATTGGAAAACCTTCTGCGCCTCGAGGCATTTTTGCTGGAAACGGTATGTAATGCTCAGCTCGTTGCGACAGCCGTGACATATCTTATCAGGCAATTGAGAGAGCAATGACCGGTCCAGTTGCAGTGCACTGCAGCTGCGTATCTTGTCCACAATCTGCATATGCGGTGTCTCCAGATCCTGGCCATAGATGGAACAGTATCCAGGCTCAGCGCGCAAGCATATCAGGCAGACAACGCCTAGATCCACCAGGCGCGATCCCGAGCCAAAATTACGCGGCATTGCTCACTGTTTGTTATGATGAATTTTAACAACAAAACGCCTACACGAACACACACACACTCATGATATTGTGACTACATATATTTCATGTGTCTATTATGTGCGTGCTCCGCTTTTTTGTTGTCAGTTTCTGTCGAGCACAATCGATGACGCGCAACTATCGATAGACTGTTCGAATAAACATTATATCGTGACACTTAACTAAAGTTTATTTTATTGAAATCGTCATCAGAATGTAATTTACAGTATGCAAGTATAAAATATATGTAAATACGAGTTACTATCGCATATGGGACAAAAAGGTTTTTATTCATAAATATTGAACATGTCATCGTCATTTACTCACAAATTCGTGGTAACTAAATTTGCATCACCGATAGGTGGCGCTAGCATGCAACTTGACAACTATCAAAATATTGTCATCCATAAGAACAAGAGAAACCAAAAGAGCATTCGAATATCGATAAGCAAGGACAAATCACAATTTTTCAAAACTTGCAGCAGGCGACAAGATGTGTAGATTAACTACAACTTATATTTAAAGCAGACAGTGCTTCGCCAAATAATTCAAGCTCTCAAATCACATTTCGTCAAACAATAATCCATTGGACATTCAACTGGATCCGCCACTCGAATATAGAGTTAGCTATTTTCTTGTGATATTAATACATCTTATAAGCAACTAAATCAACTCACACTACACGAACATGTCACAAAATCTATTAAGCACATTAACACAACAACTGAATAATTTCTTCGTCATTTGGCCGGAGAATGCGGATACTCCACGCAATGAGCGCTATGGCGATCTCATACGCTATCACAACGAGAATCTTATCCAGTCGGGAGATCTCAGCATAGCGTCAAGTAAATTTAATTGGCAATGCTTTACTCAGAGGCAGGGATGGCAATTGCGCCGCCAAACCGAGCAGATGCTACCCGACGAGCAGTCGGTGCAGCAGCTGCTGGACCACAGCAAGCAGTGGATATTCCCGCTGCTCAGTGTCAATATGCTGCGCAAGGAGCGCTACGCCTTGCGTTTTCAACGTGCTCCAATCATATCATACGTTCTCCACTCAATACTGATCGATGGCGACGATTATGGAAAGCACAAAAAGTCTACTGCAATCCGTGTGCCAACACTATGCCTCACCCTCAACACTGGCAACGCCAAAGAGCTACACAAATTTCGCGCAACACAACTATTCCACATTGTTCGGCGTATGCTGGACTATGCCAACTGGCGCCTGGTGGATCCCGAGCAAAAGACCGATGACACCTTGCTCGTTAGCATCGAGAGCAACAATCAGCCACGTTGCTTGGCCAACGACCAGCCGGATAAGATGAATGTGCGCGTTTTGTGCGGTCCGGTTCTGGAGCCGATCAAAAAAACAGCTGCAACACTGACCAGCGACAACTACATGGCGTAAGTAGGCTGACCTCATATTTATAGTCCCTCCTCTGGACCTAATAAATTTAATCATTCGTCATTCTTCAAATCACACAGTTTGCGCTCCAATGATATGTTGCTAATAGCAATGCATCGCCATGGTCTGCGCGACTGTGCCAAGGATAAGGACATTGAAGGTCTCTTGCGACGCCTGGGCCACGCAACCGTCATAGTGGATCTGTTTGAGGTGCGTCATGCCAGTGGCGCCACTGTGGTCCGCAGCGGTTCGGGAAGCTCTAAGGGTGCCAGCTATATACTATACAATTCGGCTCGCCTGGAAACGCTGCTACGCACCTTTGCCACCCAAGTGGATGCGGGCACCTATGAGCCGTTGCCGCCGCTAGATAAGATTGATCTCAGTCTGCTTGAAGACGAGGTTCGTTCTAAGTACATAACACAGCCACATTTATATGTATATAAAACATCAAATGTTGTGTATATCTTTGCAGTTGGACTGGCAATTGTTATATGGCTATTTGCTAGCCTTCCCGAATTTAGTCGAGTCAACGCTATCTCAGCTCAAGCATGGCCAGTGCGCCGTGCATCTAATCGTGCGCTACATCGTCGACTTGACCTCCCTGTTTAGCCGCTACTATCGCAGTAAACAGATTCTCGTGCAGAAGCGCTCCAATCTAATGCCCACGCTCTATGCTCGCATCTATTTGGTCAAGGCTGTGCGTCAAGTGCTCAACTCAGCGCTGGCCCTTTTAGGCATACAGCCCGTAGACTATATGTAAATGTAATATTTGCTAGCTAGCAATGTTTTATGTGTATGTTATATTCAAACAATTTGTAATTTGAAAACAATGTATGCTATTTATTAATAACTATTACGACGCAACTGGGCTGCACCGAGCAACCCCGATCATTTGTTCCTTGTTGTTTAATACATTACTGTGAAAACATGCCCTGCAAAAACCTAATTATTAGTATACAATACTACAAATACATCATTGTAAATATCTGGCCCAGATTATATATGGACATACATAAGGAAAGAAATTTATATGAGTTGTTCCTGTCCTGGTCATTAGCTATCTTATCCTTAAGTTTAATTTTAATATATCTATGTACATACACATATATACATATGATTAGGGCCAAAAATTCATTTTAAACCACAAATTCTGGTCAATTTGATTTGGAGTCATTCAAAATTAAATAAATATATATCTTTCTACAGTTATAACATAGATTTCATTACATAATTTGGTAAGGAACGTTGCGTTTAAGTAGGTCTCAACTATAGTAGGAACAACACTTAAAAGTTTTGCAAGAGCTTTCCAGTTTCGGCTTGCCGAACACAAATCTAATCGCTCCAATTCAGAGAGTATAGCTAACTGGCTAGCTGTGTAATTCATTTGGTATTTTTGTTGGCAAGGAGTCCGTGCACACACACACACACAGATAGGAAACTGTTAGCGTAATACTATAATGGAAAATGCGGCAGAGTGGCGGCGACGCCAATTCATCAACTGGCCTGCTGCTTTCGAAGATTGAGCGCGGTGATGAAGTCGATGTTCTGGCGATTGTTAAAGAACAGCTGCTCCATTAGTCGGGTGCTGCCCAATGAGTTGGCTTTGGTGCCAAGACACATATTATACTGTGGCGCATCTAGCTGCACGTCGCAGCTAATGTCATGGTAGATGTGCACCAACGTCGGATCTGGGGCACGAAAAACGCTGAGGCGTCGCCACTGTTCGGCGGCCTCATTATAGTCGAGTGGCACTTCGGCAGTGTTTGATAGGAATCCATGTTGTCGCGTACCGACGCGCACAATCTTCTCGAGGAACTTTACATCCTCCAGTCCCCAGCCAGTGATGTCCTTGTCAAAGCCGTTAATATCATCGTCCAGTATGTCCGATTTGTAAATGGCACAAATGCCAAAGCCAAACTGCCGGAAATAACCATTCTCGTCGTCAATGGGCAGCGATTCGAAGCCGCTGTCAGTTCCACGACGCTTCGGATCATACTGGCTAAACACAATGGGCAGATACACTTGCCGGCCGCGTTGCGTGTGCATCCGGACGCGCTGAAGCGTCTCCACGCCAAACACCATATCGACGTCAATGAACAGAATGATGTCCTGCTGCTGTATGTAGGAGGAGCGTGCGGCAATATCCAATGCAACGCCGCGCGAGAATTGTCCACTGCGATGTATGTAGTTGATCTGCTTGTAGATATATCGGTCACGCAGCTCGTTGAGCAGCCGCAGGTGATCGGTCAGCTCGTCGGGTGGGCCAAAGATGACCACCAGCAGATCGCAGTGCGACCCAGCTTCAATGCAGACACGCTCATAAGTGTGCAGAAAGCGCTGAAAGGTCGCCAGCCGGCCAGCAATGGGCAGCACGAAAACGATCTTGTCCTGCTGTGGAGCCAGCAGATTGCTGGCGATTGTAAAGTGACTGCTCAGGCGCGCCATGCTGTTTTGCAGGAGGCTGCCCAGCAAACCTGTCGAGTCAAATGGCAACGATTCAAGTGATGTAAATAATATGCAATAAGTGGCGATTGTAGTTACTCACTTTGCTGCAGCGTCACATTGTAAAAGTCCTCGTCCAACTCCTTGACAAAGATGCCCGTAAAGGCGCGTTGCACATAGAGATGGCGCCGCACGGGCACCGTCATCTTCTTGCCCCTGTATTTCTTGTAGATGAGCAGCAGGTCGAGTATCAGATCCTGGCCATGCAATGCATCCAGCCGATGATAGCCATAAAGCAGCTCCCGAAACTCGATGACACGACCCCGTTGCCGCGAATAGTAGTTGATGTTCTCCATCACCTCGGTTATGACGTCCTCGAGTCCCTCGCGCATCGCCGAATCGATTTTCTGCTTGGGATTCGCCGAGCCAGCCGAATACAGGCTGCGCGATATAAAGGACCAGTCCAAGAGATCCGCTGTGCTTGCAGGCACAAATTTATTCAGCTCTGGACTAATGCCTGATGCAAGCAACAAACGATAAATAAAAATCGAAATATAAATAGAAATCAACTTGCCTAAAATGTTATGATCTTCAAAGTATTGTTTGCCTTTCTCCTTGTCCGATACGGCTGCTGGTGAGACGCTGGGTAGCATATACGTGCTGTCATCCGGCACCTCCAAGTATTTGGCCATCCGCTTGATGTCGCGATGCAGCAGTAGCGACTCCTGACGCAGCTCCTCCGCCTTGAGCCCCTGTATGTAGGAGTGGAGGCGATACATTAGCGGCGCCTGCTTGATCGGATGCAGCGTGATGGCGTTGTGTATCTCCTTGCGCTTCAGTTTGCCCGTATACGCGTTGCGTCCGCTCGAATTGTGCCGCAATATATACTGCATCTGTAAATTGTAAATTGGGAGAAACGTCTTGCAGTGAGATGAGGCATCGCTCGGTGCTCAGTGCTGAGAGCATCACCCACCTCATAGTTCCAGGTGCAAGGTATGCCGGCAAACTTTTGCACGCAACGCCCCACCTCAACATCCTCGTGGGTGCTGTACAGATTCTTCAGGCAGGTGGGTATATGTGGTGCGACGCGACGCAGTGTCTCGCTGCTGAGGATGACGCCGGGGCCACCCATGCAAAAGTTCTCATCGAATTCAAGAGAGAGCAGGCCAAACTCTTCGCTATTGCCCTTGCCCGCCTGCCCAATAAACTGAGGCTTTGAGCTGTCAATGGAGCGAAGGAACCGCTCCAGCTTGTCTGGCTCGATGTACACATCGTCATCTGCTCGGATGAACCACTCGAATCGGTCAATATAATGCTCGTACATATAGTAAAGCATCATGAATGATTTCTTCTGTGGAGGATAGCGATCGTCGACATTCTTGAGACCAACAACGGGCAGCTCATCCGAGTAGCTGCCCTCCGAGCTAAAGAACGCAATCCGTCCGGGCACCTCCTTGCCCCACGTATCGTACACGGCACGTGCACGACCCTCAATAAAGTTCTTGGCAGTCATAACGCCCACAAACACCAGATTGCGCTGAGAGTTCTGTATGGTGTCTTTATTGTCGAGACCAATGATCTCGTGCGGTGATTTTAAATTTGTGGGCCGCAGGCTGCAGTGCTTGACTATCTCCAGGGCTCGATAGTTCTTCAGAACGGTGCCGATGCACAGGCCCAGCACAATGCCAAACCAGGCAATGATCAGCGTTTTACGCTTCGTCATCGTGTGCTGCAGCATTCTGTTGGAGGGGGAGTCCACTTAATGTTCACCTCACGGACATGAAGGCGCTGCCTCAAATGCTACAAAATTTAAGAAACGCAAAGCAATGGTCGATATTTAATAAATATAAATATACATTTAAAAAAATAAAGTGCCATCAGCAGTATGCCATTTCAAATATTGATTTAGAATTGCTCTTTGCCGTAAACAGAAAAGTCAAAGTTAGCCGCAAAAAAAAGTCTTCAAAAGTCTCTCCAATTTCGTACGAAAAATAAGTTCGGCTTGCTCAACCAGAATGCGTAAAAATCCTGATTATTGTTAGAGCGAACAAATAATAATTATATTTATGCAATGTTTTCTTCGCTATACTCACACACGCACACACACAGGCAAACACACACACACACTCGCATTTGGTAGATCTATTTGGCTTAGTTAAACAATATTTATATCATATTTTTCAGTGCACTTAAATACGATCTATTTTTTCCGGTCACTTTGCTAGGCCAGCACACAGACTAAGCGTAAAATAAAAATAAAAAAAAACCCATAAAATCACATAAAAAAAAACTTTGAAATTGTAGTGTTGCACTTGAGATTAAGAGTGAGCTCTGATTGAAAATAAACGGCTGGTGGCCGACGGATGGCATCTAAATTTAGATGTTTTAGATGCTTGATGCAACGAATAAACTGAACGTTGTATGGACCTCAATTGGATTGTGCCCCGTGATGATGCGCGTCCGCGAGGCAGGAGAGGGGTACGCCTTACAAAGTGCCTCGGATTTCTTGCGGCGGTATTTGATCGCTTTAATGTTTTGTTGTTTGGTCTCACTCTGTTACCCCTCCTCCAGACTGCCCGCTGGCAGCTTCTCCAACTTATTTCCACTGTCCGCACATAAACGCTAATTAAATAAACAAACAGCTCAGAAAACTATTTAGTCTACAAAAACTGATGAGCTCCGAGCTGCGCCGTGTTTCATTGCTTCGACTTTGATCGCTTCGAGGTGGGGGGGCACAGGTATCGGATTGTGTTGAGTTTGTTTAGTTAGCAATCTCGGCATTTGTAAAATGTACGCATTTTGATCGCCTAATGGACAGCAGCACCTCAACCCGCTGACCCCTCCTTTGCAGCAGCTCTCTGACTCATCTGGGCAGGTGTTTATAGTCGAACGGCCAGTTTCTGTTGAAATCCTCTTACCTCTTCGCTGCGAATTTGAGTTATGCAACTGGCTACTGCTGGAAAGCTCGGGCGGTTTGTGTTTGTGTGTATTTTGGATTTGCTTTAAGTATTAGACAATGTTTATATGTATTTATTCCCTAATGAACCAAACGTGTAGTTGGAACTTTATTTTAACTTGGTTGCGGCAAGCATACAGTTAAGATGACCTCTGTGAAATGGGACTGTAAACAAAACATTTGAAGTACTTTGATTCCAGAATGTAACACTTCATATACAAATTTGCAACAGCCGAATTCATTTGAAACTCAGGAAAATTATATTATAAAAGAAAACACAAAAAAGTGTTTTCACTTCAGCTCCATCATACATAAGAAAGTATCTCCACAAAATTAGATTGAGTGAAACTTGTTATCTAATCTTAGGTGATATATGTATAAAGGAACTATCCCAAATTAAATTGAATACGTGCCGATTTAATACAAATAAGAGCACAAAAGTATATTATATAAACGATTGTGTGTAATTCGCATATTGTCCACTTTTTCGGTTGCCTATTTTATGTGGGCCACTGAAAGTGAAATACCCTTCAACAAAATGCACTCACATGTTGTTCGTGTTTGTGGCTATTGTGTTGTTGCCACCAATCCGAAGTGTTGTGCAGTGCCAACCAGATTAAGGCTGGTGCCAGCCGATTAAGGTTTTTTGCTTTGTCAGTTATCTCTTGCGGGTTGATAATTTCGCACAATTCACACGTAAAAATCGGTATGGAGACGGAGACAAAAACGTTGACGGAGGGCACAGGAAAGGGTGCGACGACCGGACGGATAAGTATCTCTTGGCTACGTCTACGACGCTGAGGTTTGTCTGACGGTTTGTCTGTCGTTGGTCGGATAGACACTGGGCAGGAAATGTGAGACTGACACTGATACACACACACACGCACACACACACACGCACACACACACACACGCACACACAAAAACGAGTGAGCGCGCGAAACCTGATAAAAAAAAAATGCGAATTTGAAGCGAATGCGAATCGAAATTGCTTTTTGCAGACCCAACAAAAGTTTGATATGTAGTGCATATAAATGTTGAATAATTTGCAGCTGGGAAACACAAAAACGACTGTTGTTCAACTGTTGTTCAGTGTTTAGCGTTGGGGCAATTAATGTGCTGGGCTTCAACTTGAACACTGATGCAAAGACAACACTCACACACTCACGCACACGCACAGACGTTCACGCACACACACGCACACACACAGACAGACAGACAGGGGCACACATTCGCAGAGTAAGTGAAACAAACATGCGCTGTTTAATTATTATTTTTAGCTGATGTTGCTTTATTGCCGCTGTTACGACGATAAGTTCGCAAAGGTCGATCCACAAAGCATATAGCAACAACTTGTTATGTACACGTTTCAATTTTTTTCATTTTAATAAAGTTTTTCTTTGAAAATTTGAACATTTTTAATATGGGTACTGTCTTACACAAAATAACAGAAGAAAATAAGGAAAATTTTAATTTTTGCGGCTCGCTTGGAGATTCGTTGGTTGCTGGTTGGTGGTTGTGTGTTTTGTGTGTGTGTTTGTGTTTGTGTTTATGTATGCGTGTTTGCAACAAGAACAAACGTCGAAAATCGCTGAATTCTGTTGAAGAACTAACCGAGCGAACGGCCTGCTGAGTCGGCGCCCGGTGCTCCGTTTTCCCAACTTGGCCTCTGAGAGATCCATTGCGAGAGCCATACACAAGAAAAAAAATTGACAGAGCCAAAAAAGAGAGAGAGAGAGAGAGAGAGAGCGAGGGAGAGAGAGAGAGAGAGAGACAAACATGACTGGTCGTGGCTGCTACCTTTGCTGCAAAAGTAACTCTCAGATACGACGCTCACCAGCTGTGTGTGTGCGCGTGTGTGTGAGAGATCTACGTAGCTGATAGCAACAGTCGGCGGAGGGAGCGCAATACAAAAACACCACACACTTCATTCTTTCACACAACGTGCCGGCCCCTGCAGCTGCCAGTACCGCGTCCATGTGTTGTCATCGTGCCATCGACGTCAAATGCTCTTGGGCAACATGTGGCTCAATCTGAATCAGAGACAGGTCCGAGTCATTTGTCTGCCACATCTCATAGTTCGCAGAATCATCAAACAAGACATCATTAAAAGTTGATTAGCGGCACAGTTATGGACGCGATTCCAACACAAGCTGAGCTCCATGAGGCTCATTATGTACTAAGCATGAGTTTCGTTTCAATTCAATTTCCCAGAACATATATAACATTTACTGTTTTCGGTTCATTTCAAAAGTTCTTTAGTACTATTATTTTGTTTTTCAGTTAAAAAATTCGCTGAGCTGGATCATAAAACTTCAATGTTCATTTTCTTTAATGGTTCTTGTCTCGGCTACGCGTGAGAAATACAAAAAGAAAATGATTGCAGTGTTTTGGGCGCTTCTTTTACCCATTCCTTTTTTGAAAATCTTTGAAATGTATTTATCCATTAACGAAATTCAAATATGTTGTTCTATATATAAATAAGCTTAAATAAAATCTACTAATAATTGCACCAAAGTTAGCTTAATTACGGTATTGATGCTGCCAGACTTTTGAGAGAGCGAAAGCGAGCTGGCAACGCAGGCAAGAAACGGTAGATTTCATAAATTTAAAAAAAATGTGTTCACGTGTTGATTGCTAATATTGTAACTAATTGTTTTGTGGTACTGTGTATAAAAGCAATAACATGAAATTGCTTCTCTTCCTGTTGTTCTATACGACATGTAGCTGCAACGGCTCAAAATCCCCCCCACCCATATCCACGGAAGCACTTCGTGCGGAGATCGAAGAGCTGCGCACCGAATTAAACGCAGCAATTCAGGCGGACAATGAAGCTCCGGTAAGTGAAAAAGTTGAAGGCCACATTATGAAGCAAATTTGAGCATTGGCCTTATCTATATACAGGAAGGCGTTATAGTGCAGCCGGCATGGACAAAGCAGGAGCAGAATGAAAACCTCAAGCCCAGCAAGGTGCTCATCACCCAATCTGCACTGAGTGCAACAAAGGCTCTACGCTCGGAGATCAATAAGGCGGTCGTCACGCAGGGGCACACAGAGGAGGTGCGGCAACTGGAGGCGGCCATCAAAGCGAAAACAGGCGGTATACAGGATCACACAGTGGCTGGCAATGCACATGAGACGATGCTGGGCAGTCAGCATGCTGCTGCTAATGTAATGGAGGCCAATGTGGTGGATACCATTCCGCTGGACATTGATCTGGCGCAGCTAAAGCAACTGGAGCTAACCAAGCGACGCACACGTGAAATGCTTGTGCTCAGTCGCATCGTGGAGGATCTGCAGTTTACACTCGGGGAGGATGTGTCGCATTGGCAACAGCTGCAGCAGAATGGCAGCGTCTATATTGTGGGTCGACGCAGCGACAATTTGCTGCTATGGAAGCAACAACAAATTCCCGTTAATGGCACCAATTTTCCAAGCTATGAACCAATGCAACCATTGCCAGTGGCGGGGGGCACTGATGCGACTCTTAGCTACGAGCGCTGGAACGCAAGAGCGCAGCTTCAAGAAAGTCTGCTACTCGTGGCTACACAGCAGCAGTTGAAGTGGTATCGCCTGGACGCTGATACGGGCCTGACACAGTTCTGGCATTGGCCGTTGGGCAGCCAGATTAGCAAGCTTTTGGCATTTTCTGTAGAGAATCGCGAGTATCTGGCACAGATGCACAATCGAACGATTAGCATTTATGCCTACGATGTGGATGGGCTGGAGTTCTGGATTGTGCAGCGCCTGCAGCTGCAGCAGACGATTACGGCACTAGCTGTGCTGGACACGGGTCGCGACTTACTACTGGCCGTGGGCCAGTCCAATGAGGCGCTTATTTATGCGCATAACATGCGTGAATTGTCGCCGGATGCGGGCCTGCAGCTGCAGCTGCGTCAGCGTTTGGATGCCCCACAGATCGCTGACATTGCCGCTTTCCAAATGGGTGGGAGGAGCTATCTGGCGTTGGGCGGGTTGCGGCCACAGATACTCGGCTATGTGCAGGGGCAGCTGGTGCCCAAAACGCTGCTGGGTCAGAACTATAACCTGGTGGAGATGTTTCTGCCAGTGCCAGTACGCAGCTATCGGGATGATCTGCTACTGCTTGTGCAGCATCGAGTGTTCTTCGACACGCACTCCCTGCTGCAGTTGGAGGTGCTGGTCTGGAATGGAGTGGCCTTCGAGGCGAGCCTGCCGGCCCCTTGTGAGCTTGGCACCCAGATACGATATGGCGCCGGCTGCATTTTGGATGAGCAGCGAGACGAAGGCTTGGCGGGTGCGGTGCTGCTTCGTCAGATGCAACCACCACTGCTGCTAGTTCCTCGCCGTGCGGCACCCTCGGGCCTGTTCCGACTACACACAGAGCTGCTACCCCGCAATTCAGAACTGCACGATCTGCAAGAGATACAGAAGTTTATGCACGGCTGGGTGGCGGAGCAGGACAACCTTCTAGCGCTCAGCTCCCAACTGCTCCTTCAAGCACCAGCTGCGCCAGAGCTAAGCCATTATGAGGAGCTTAACACGCCGCTAGTCATCAATGATGATGCCGTTCTGGAGGCACTGCTTGTGAATGATGAACCTTGGACCGCAGCGGATGCTGCCATGGATGTGCATATGCTGCTGCAGCATATACGGACATTGAAGCAAGAGCTGGAAGGTTACCACAGCCATCGCTCCAAGCGTCAGCCGCAGCTCTTCAGCTATGACTATGAGCAGCTGGACTTTGATGTCGTCCAAGTGCAGGAGCTGAACATCGAGATGCTGAACAATGTGCCCTTCTACGTGCAGAATGCCACACTGCAGTTCAACGGTTCGATCAACGCGCAACGCCTGGAGCTGCTGCAACCAAAGATCATTGAGCAACTCGAATCCTTGCCCTCCAGCACGCAACAGCGCTTGGACCAAGCCGGCGATCTAATCTGTGAATTCATCAATGGCTTGAAGTGGACGCAATTCATACAAGACTTGGTCTGGCGTCAAAAGCCGCTTCACCTCTCGCATCTGCAGGTGCATGGCGTAAGTTGATATTTACCGCATAATTTAATTGGAGCAGTAATCACATACAACCCGTTTCAGGCTGTTGTCTTTGAGGACTCGCTGCATTTGAGTGCACTGAATGAGCTTAACTTTCCGGGCGATTATCTTTGGTCTCAGGGCAGCTCGACGAGCATCATTCACTCACCCAAACAGTTTACCCAGACACTGTGTAGGTTGCTCAGATATAAGAAAAAACTGAGGAAAGCTTCATGTCCATCTCTGTCTATTTGTAGCCGCGAATATGGTCGACACTGCCGGCAGTATCAATGGAGTCGATCCCTCGAATGTGGTTACCTTGAGCGAAAACGAAGACTGGCCGGGCTGGGTTACTTTCACACAACTGGAAGTTTCCGAGGAGCTGGAGGTGATTACATGGTTGGATTGCATTCAACTCCATTCAAAAAGCGGAAACACTGTTTCCAAAATGCGCAAATTAGGAAACTATTATCTTAATTTTCGATGAATACACTGGATTCTGACCATAACTATGACCATCTAACTGAATGCTCATCAATTTACAGCTCAAGGGCAGCGCGCAGGGTCGTCAATTCGAAGAGGCGCCACTGAATCCCTTGTTGACCGAGTCGCATCACATCTATGCCGCTTGCCACTTTGACCAGCTGATTGTGAACGGTGAATTGCGTTTGCGTGGCCTGCTGGACAAAGGCAGCTACGATTCGCTGCTGGGTGACCTGGCTCAGCGAACTGGCAATGCCAACGAGGAGCTGCTTATACCAGCGGCTAAGCAAGTGCAGTACCTGGCGCTACCAATGGACACACATGTGACAGATGGAACCGTAGGCGGCATTCCCATCGAACGTTTTGTGACCAAGCACACAGAGCAGACGCTGCACAATCTGAGCAGCGTGGCGGGCAATGTATACATTCATCAGCTACAACTCAGCGGTGTCTACGACGGCGTCCAGCTGGAGGAGCTGTTGGGCCAAGCATTGCGTGTCGATGCACCGCTGCTGGCGCCAACAACACGACTTCAGTTTGCCAACGATCCACAGCTGTCGGAGCTGCAGGTGACACACGCTCTGAACGATGTGCCTCTATCCAACGGATATCAAACGCTCCACGAGCCGGTTCACCTCAGCCAGGCGCACTTTGATCACCTGCAGGCCAATCAACTCGATGTGACGCACAATGTGACGGGCACGGATCGCCTAAATGGACTCAATCTCAGCAGCGTACTGTCGGCGCCACCGAAATCGGACACTTTGCAGGTGGAGGACTTGATTCTGCCGATGGGTGCGCATGCATTGCAACTGCAGGGCCTCAAGGCCGAATTGCTGTTGGACTTCCTTCGTCAGTTTGATGAACTGCCGCTGCTCATACTCAATGGCCAACTGCAGGTGCAACACATTGCGGTCAGTGGCGCTGTACAAGTGCTGGCCACTCTCAACGGCCGCGATATGGCCCAACTGCAGCACGATGTCGTCTGGCTGGATCAGCACAATGAGCTACGCACTCGCTGGCGTTTCCAGCAATCGCCCACATTTGCCAACGATCTTGTGCTTCTGGGCAGCTACAATGAGCGTTTGGTACCCGAACTGCTCGACGATATAGTCTTTCGCAGCGATGTGCACCAGGAGCTACTGATTGTGGGCACCAAGAGTTTCGGGGCTCGTGTCAGTGTTCTGGATGCCCTGCAGCTGCAGGCACTAAACGGAGTGCCCTTCGAGAGACTTGCCAACAAGTTGCAGCCACTGGACTTCGCTGGCGATATACGATTGGAGGGGCGCTTGCATTTGGCCCATTTACAGCTGCAGGGCCAACTGAATGGCGACGAAGCTAATCAGTTGGAGGAGCAGCTACGCTGGGATCCGCAGCTGGGCGCCTTTGTGCAGCGTGGCCTGATACAATTACCAGCCCAAAGCCAACTGCAGCAGTTGACGGTTCTGGGCCACCTGGGTAATCGCAGTCTGGAGCCGCTAAGTGAATTTTTTGATAATCTACTCGACAAGCGACAGCCACAACTGAGTCTCAAAGGCCACAAAATCTTTACGGGTCGCGTGAGTATTCTAGGCAACACCCATATTACCAACCTAAATGGCATACAGCTGGAGGAGCTGCTGCAGCAACTCATCTTCATCGATGGCGTCGACAACGAAGTGACGATACAAACGCCGGTGCACTTCGAGGCTGCTGTACAGATGGATGAGCTGCATGTGAATGATTTGGTGGTACAAAGTGAACGCATTAATGGCTGCAATGTCAGCGAATGGATTCACGACACGCTGCGCGTTGATCGTAACTGGCAAGCAGAACGTAAATATAATTTTTTATACCACTTGTGCAAGACTTACTTTTCTGCATCATTCCCCAGATCCGGTTAGATTTGCTGAGGGCGCACTGGACACCAATGCGCTGCACGTCGGCCAGTTAAATGGATTGAATCTCTCGCGCGTGGTTACTCTGCATACGCCGCAAAACCTTAGCTTCCCCTTCGTTGCCAACGAGCTGCATCTGGCTGATGGCCAAGTGCAGCTGCATGGGCTGGTCAATGGACACAATCTAGCTGAGGAATATGCCAATACCTTGCTGGTAAGTTAGACGAGCAGACCTGCAGAATGATATAAGCCCACCTAAGTCATTCTGACTGACTGATATTCATATCTATGCAATTTGCTGTTCGCTTTTCTATTTTAGATCAATGCGCCGCATGAGCAGCGTGTGCAAACACCGCTGGTGATGCAGTCTGTGGATGTAAGTGGTTCCTTGCTGGCCAAGTGGCCCATCAACGGGGATCCCAATCTCAATTTAAGTGACGTTGCCACGCTGCACGAGGACCAGCTGCGACTGCAGACGCCGCTTAACTTTGCCACGCTGCATGCACCGGAGTTGCGCACCCGCCTGCACATTAATGGATTCAACTACAGTGCCTGGCATGAGAAGAGCTTGTGGGCGCAGGGTCGGGCGACGCAGGTCATCAGTGGCAATTGGGGGGTGCGCTGGCTGCGCCTGAAATCGACACAGCAAACGGAGCAGCCGGCACATGGTGTCTATCGCCGCCAGATTACCCCATTGGCCGATCACAGTCAGAAGTTATGCGCTTCAATGGCCAGACTTTTTGGTCTTCTGCGTCTGCCGTATCAGGTGAAGCAATTGCGAATCCGCTTTTCATTGCACCAGGCTACGGATCAGGCGGATGTGCGTCGCGTCTTTGCACTGCAGTCACCGGCAGCGGGTGCAGAGAACTATTTGCTGATTAATGAGCTGGACTGCTGGACGCGCATCTATCGCTGGAATGGCACACACTACGACAGCGCTGGTGGCTTCGAGAGCGGACCCGTTGATGACGTTGCTGTGCTACAGCTTAGCAACGCAACAAATGACCAGTTCAGCTTTATGACGAGCTATGACCTAAGCGAGGAACAGCTCGAAAATAACTGGAACTGTAGCAGCCTGGCGAATCTGCAAAGCTGGCGGACCAGCAACAAAGTTAAGATTGAGCCGATGGATGTACCAGCTCCGATGCTGCAGCAGCTGCACGACACACAACAACACCAACGCGGTGGGCCAACCTATCAAGAAGCCATCAAGTATTTAAGCCGGCCCAGCATTGAATCGCAGTTGCGTCCACATCTCGATGCAACGCATGCACTCAGCCAGCAGCAGTACGAATCGTTGCGGGAACGCCTGCTGCAGCATCTCAGCTTTCGGCTGCAAACCGAGGTGAACATCACACAACTGAGCATTCCCGAGAGCGATCTGTATGATGATGAGCAACTTGTCGAAGACTTTCTGCATCTAATGCGTCAGCTGCACCTGGCTTCTAAATCGAAATCGAAATTGTTTGCATCACTGCCAACGGATATGCTGCCGTTGCCGAATACGCCGGCACGCGTATTGGCTGCTCGCAGTGCCCAGTTGATTTGGCAAGCCCTAGAAGAGCTAAGGGCGCTGCATGCTAGGCACGGGGGACAGGAGGAGGAGCAGCAGCAGCAGCAGCAAGCGCTGGTGCTTTATCTTGAGCAAGCTATCTATGATATGCTGCTGTTGGCCAACAATGATGCCAGGCATGGGGAAAGTTCCCATGTCGATGATGAAGACACCCTGCGACTGCATGCGGTGATTGAGCGATTACGGCAGCTTCAACAGCAGCTGCAAGCAGAAGAGCAGCAGCAGCGTTACCAAAACATTGATGCTGCCAGCAGCAGCATTAATGCCATGTTATTGCCACATCCAGCTATGCAGCCGCAGCCGCAACCCGTGGAAACGGTACGACTGCATGTTGGGCCATCAGAGCGTGCCAAGCTGCTCTATGCACGTCTGATTATAGTCGGTTCGGATGAACCGCCCATGGCGCCGTCGACAGCACCAGCGGCTCACATCCAGCTGCATCATGCGAATGGCAGCCTGTTCCAATCGCTGGCCGCCAATATTGGTGCCCGCCAGTTGACTGCGATGCGGGTGCGGGACGACGAGACGCTGCTGGCCTTCGTCGAGGGCTGTTGTCGGGTGCGCGTCTTTATCTATCGCGGCATTGAAGGCTTTGTGCCATTTGCCCAGTTCCACGCCAAGGCTCAGTCGGCAACGGTGCAGCCGAATGTGCTGCAACTGCTGGCATTGCGACTGCCCTTGCAGCGGTCACCTGGCACACTCTATTTGTTGGCTGTGGTCCAGGCACGCCAATCGACCTTCTACGAACTGGTCATGCCGGGATTCTTTGAGCCTTGGCTACGTTGTAAATAATGTACAAATGCGGAACGTATTTGTATGAACACATGCACATTTGAAATTGAACAATTAATAAATATTATATTAATATATTTGATCAAAGTCGACCGGTTTGTAGCACTAAATTATAAATTATAATTTTGAATGTTTATATTTTCTAAGAGTGGACAGGTTCGAGCCCCTCAATTAAAGACATGCATCCAACTATAATGAGTTATTATAGGTTTGACATTGACGGGTTGCACAAGATAATACTTTAATATAAGTCTTGTTTATGGCGTCTCCCGAATATATGCAATGTTGTGTGTGCCTCTGTGTGTTGCTTTTGTGTTGCTGTTGTGTTGCTGTTGTGTTGCTTTTGTGTTGTGTTGGGTCTGCTGTTATACTTGTTTCGATTTCAGCTTCGGCAAGCTATCAAATAATTCGGTTTTTATAGTTGCGTGTTGACAATCTTGCAACTTTCTCGCTGTTTGTATCTTAAGGCTATTTTACATACAAACAGATACATTTATTTCCATCAATAAATAGCATTAGCTTCAAAGAATACACTCGCAATGCACTCACGACCCTATTCAGTCGTTGGTCTCACCCAATTTAGTTATGCATATTAATTGAGGGAAGACCTTAGATGCATCAATGCAGTTATTTGCATAATTTATCCATGTACAAATTACAAAAAAGGTAATTAATTACTGAAGACCTAAAAACAGGCTTTTTGTTTAATTTATGCAAAATTAATCGAAATTATATTATCGCATCGGCCCTTAAGTTTACAAAAACTTATTTGTTGCATACTTAATTAAGGGAAATATTTATCTCATTTTGACCAACTGTTCGCTTTACAAACTCATAATAACAAATGTAAACAGGTTTATGTTAATGTTCAGTTTTATTATTTTATTACTTTTGTTTTTTTTTTTTTTTTTTGTATTCACAGCTTTAGCTTTGGCAATGACAAAGCAGATCATCAGCAACCACTTGTCGGGCATGCTGCCGAGTCGAGCTGAATTTAATGACTTGGGATATGGTCGACTGCCTACGATCACCACTGACTTAGACTCATAATTCA
Organism: Drosophila picticornis; assembly: GCA_035043845.1. Classification (NCBI taxonomy): domain Eukaryota; kingdom Metazoa; phylum Arthropoda; class Insecta; order Diptera; family Drosophilidae; genus Drosophila; species Drosophila picticornis. The sequence goes on along the minus strand of JAWNMR010000492.1, from coordinate 14,183,936 downwards.
ACTGACCACAACACCTCAACAACAACTGGTTGAGGCGTCAGCGCAGTCACTTTGTTGATGCGAATTTCCCAGTCGGCTTATCAGCGCAAGCCGCAAGCCACAAGCCGCAAGCCGCAAGCAGGCGCGGGCTGATTAGTTTCGCTGCTGCTGTTGTGATGTGAGCCATTGGGCTCGGAGCGACACTGTTACAACATCGGACATTTGCAGGCCAATCGACTGACTGACTGACTGACTGACTGACAACTGGTCTTTCAAATATGAATGCAGATATGCTTTGACACATATCCGCACTTGCGTATAACGCTAACAAAGTGACTTGCATATGATTATCGCCTTTCCTTATGTGGCTACTTGTGGTGTTTTAAGTCTAGTTTCTAGTTGGATCCATTTTAGCACTCTCCTCCACTTATCTGACAATCTCTTTCTTAAGCCTTTCTTCGCAACTTTTGAGCTTTTATTGAGATTTACGTGGCGTTTCTTTATTCAAATTATTGTTGCTATCTCAAAATACATTGACTTTGAAGAATAAGCAAAAACAAACTAATGTTTTTTACTTTTGTTTATTTTTGTTTTAGCCATGCGAAAGTTGCTCAATAATGTTTTAGATGAAAGTGTTCAACTAGTTATTCTCAGTTTTAAAAATTTTAAACAACTTTCTAGTATAATAAATAAAGAAAAAGAAGTTGGTCCAATTCCGATTTTTAAATCTAATCAAAATAGTTGTTGGAATGCGTTGGTGTTGCTCTCATACGGAGAGAGTCATTGCCTATATTCAAAATAAGCGCAGATTTCAAAACATATGTTTCCAATAGCTCTGTCTAATTTTAGAGATGAGACTTTTATACTGCCGTTCACTTTTATAATTAAAAGTCTTTTTAATATGCATGCAGCTCCAGCGAATGATACAAGTATTGATAACGCCTGACTTGGGCTATTGTTTTTGGCTTAAGCCCATTAAGCAAATATTGAATAACTTACAGACTAGTTTTGAGCTTATTTTCGGGTTCACTGCAGCTGCCGTTGCTGCCGTTGCTGGCGCTGCTGACGTTGGCGTTAGCGTTGATATCAACTAAATTTATTGTGTTGTTGTAGTTAATTGGGCCATTTCTCTTTGGACGTCAATTTTCTTGATGCTCTTTGGATCGGGATCGCGTATAAATAGCGGCTAACGAGCATAGTATCAATATTAGTAACTGATATAGCTTCAGGGCTTCACATCGTCTGACAAGCGCTAAGAGCTGAACCCAAGCAGAACCGACAACAAAATGAAGGTAAGATTACGAAAGGAAAAAGAGAAACATCTCCTTTAGTGAAACTCCTCTTTTGTCCAGGTGTTCGTTTGCCTGATTGCCTGCCTGAGCCTAGCTCAAGCTGGCTTTATTGGTGGTGGCTACTCTGGTGGTGGTGGCTACTCTGGCGGTGGTGGCCACTCTGGTGGTGGTGGCTACTCTGGTGGCGGTCACTCCGGTGGTGCTCCCACCATTGTCAAAGTTATCCACGAAGAGGGCCATGGGCATGGCGGCGGCGGTGGTGGTGGATATGGTCATGGACATGGTGGCGAAGTCAAGATTGTCAAAGTAATTCAGGAGGAGAGCCACGGCCATGGACACGGTGGCTTCGATCATGGACACGGACATGGACACGGACAAGCCGCTGAGGTTAAGGTCATCAATGTCATCCAGGAAGGCGGACATGGACATGGCGGTCACGACCACGGTCACGACCACGGTCACGGCGGCGGTCACGGCGGCGGTCACGGCGGCGGTGAAGTGAAAATTGTCAAGGTGATTCACGAAGCTGGCGGCCACGGTGACAACGGCCACGGTGGACACTTTCAGGCTGATCATGGACACCAAGTCGCGGATGTGAAAATCGTGAGAGTCATCAATGAAGGCTCCATTGGCGGCGGCGGCGGTGGCGGCTGGTCATCCGGCGGCGGCGGCGGCGGTGGTGGCTGGTCATCCGGCGGCGGCGGCGGCGGTGGCGGCTGGTCATCCGGCGGCGGCAGCGGCGGTGGTGGCTGGTCATCCGGCGGCGGCGGCGGCGGTGGTGGCTGGTCATCCGGCGGCGGCGGTGGTGGCTGGGATTAATTGAAAATCAAGTTCACATTCCCACCCCCACTCCCATCCCCATTCCCGTATAGCCATGTGATATGCCAGGCATTCGACTCGCATGTTTCTGTTGTCCGAGTTGAGCGAAGGCATTAGCCTTGTCGATGTTGTTACTATATCTTTAAGATGCTGTTTATTTTTTAACCTTTTTTTTTTGTCTGTTAAATAGTTAACTAAATGTACAAAACCTTTTCAACTATGTTGAAATTCGAAAAAAAAATACAAAATTAAAAATATTTAAAAAAAAACTATTAAGCTTTTTTGCTGATCGCTGGACTGTGTGGCGAGGGGGAGGAGTGGTAGACCCCAGGCTGTATATCAATACCAAATAACCAGTTCAAGGTGGGGAAACAAATTTTACTTGCGGGGTGCCTAATTATACCCATTGGGAATGACAATCATCATTAGCTTCTCATTTTATCGGATGACGCTTCTGCTGCAGCCAAATCAAGCCATTTGGCTACTTGGATACACAACTCCCTTCCTCTGCAAATATGTGCATACATAAATACATACATACAACTATATTAGTATGTAGTGAAATAGACCAAGTTAATTTATGCATGGCCACAACTGCCCTTTACTGAGATGTTGTTGCACTTTTCTCATTCGTTTCATTGATACTAAGTAACAAAAATAAGCATTTTATTATTATTTTTTATATTTATGGGTTCGAAGTTTCAGATGAACCAGTCTTGAGTTGATGTTAGTTGCCTCAATTTATTCAAAAAATGACTGAAAACAACAACAACAATATGACCACAAATGAAAAACGTATTTGTCACTCTGCCCGAGCGATGATTTGCCAGAAAGAAAACTTGGCAAATATCATGAGTGGATTATTTTGTAACGTCTCAGTAATTGACATAATGCTTAATATATAAAAGTAGTACACATTGGAAAGAAACAATTAAATGAGGGGGTTCACCCAGAGATCTGCCTGCCCCCCACGCGTCTCCCTTAACAATTCGAAGCTGTGTTGAATGTTTTCTCTTGTGGTTGTTACATGTTCGACTGAACAAATCTAACAAAATTCCATGTAAAATTTTTCAAAGCAAAAGACATAATTGATGATTGTATACAAATGTAAAGCATTGATTAGCTATAGGAAAATGCCAATGATTGTAATTTTATGGACTTTAATGGACGTGCATAATTTGAAAATTGCATAATGATTTGAAAGAAACAAGAAATCAATTCGTGTGTTCCTATGAATCTGATTATGCAAATATCTATATATATATACATTAAATATGTATGTTGAAAGAATGCACTATGCTGTAAATTAGAAACCTGTTTGGCTGCAAAGAAACCTTCATCAAAAAAATCGTGGAAACCAGCAGCCCTGAATTTCAATTTCCACATAAATTGCTCAAATTTTCACATAACTGGAAATGTTGGGGTGTCATGGTCTTATTTATTTATTTAGCATATAATATATAGATGCTTTTTATAATCGCCGACTAATCAAAGGCCGGACCCGTTAAAAACCAATCTGTTGTCGTGACTGCGTGGGATTCGTGCGCTTCCGCAATGTCTGAGGGGAAGATGCAGCAATTAACGTATCGCAACACTGGAAAACTATTTGCCATCCATCAAGTGTCGATCCGAAGGTTCCTCTGCAAAGCAGTTTAGTTTTGTGGGGGTCAACAATTAAAAAGCTTAAAGGTTGACCCCTTCGATCAACATTAATGTTGGTGCTGCACTTTATAAAATTAAGACAAAATGAACAGCGGGCGGCGTCGCAAAGCCGATGTTCAAATACTCTTGCAACGCGTTTAAAAAAAAGAATGCTTTTAATATGATACATGTGTATATATTTAGATACACACTTGCACATATTGCATGTCCCCGTTTTTAAACAAGCTTTAAAGAAAACTGAAAATCATAACGAACCCTAAACCAAACAATTATTTCTTTTTTATGTTTAAAACTAATCCCTAATCTGTATTTAAACTGGCGAATAATCATCTGGAGCATTAAAGCACAGGGCTGGCTACGTGGGACTTACTTTATATACAGAGGAACTTTCTACGAGCGGAAATACTTGCTTTAATGGGATGCACATGTTGAGAGGGAGCTGTCATAACCCCTTGAAAGTTGAGTGTGAAGGTGGAGCTTGATTTGAATTTGGATTTATAGTTGGTGTTGGAGTTGGAGTTGGATTTGAAGTTGGTGTGTTAAAACCCACTACTTATTCGCCTTTGTTTTGTTCCGTTAATACCTTTGTGCAACTTTTTTGATGAATTGCATAACGAGCCAATAAAGAGCGGCAGCAGTTAAGACCCGCTCGACACTGAAACGAGCTGAATCGAGCTGAATCGAGTCACAGTCACTGTGAAGACGACAGCCAGCCAAATGATGAGGTGGAAACGCTGGCCGAGACACTGGCCAAACGCAGAGAGACACCCAACGCTTGTCTTGGTTGATGATGGCATAATCCGGTAAGAGCATAACGTGGACAAGCAATTAGAGTGCCATACATTAGCATACAGCTGTGGTCAACTCTTTTCCTTTTTTATTTAATTTTTTTTTTTTTTTCATTTTTTGATTGTTTTTGTTTATTTTTTTTTTGGCTAGCGGCTCTGGTTTTGGCTGCCGCTCTGGTTTTGGGCTCTCAGCTGCTGGGTTGGGCCGTGGCCCATAAAAGCATCGGCTGGTGCACAGCTGAGGCACAGTTGAAGCTCAGCTCTCGTCGCACTCGCAATCACATCCAATCCTAACTCCTAACTCCACACATACACGCAGCCAACATGAAGGTGCGTCCTGCCTGGCGGCTCAGCTTGAAATCTCGTAGCCAGGATTAACGAATTTTCGAGCACTTTTTTTTTGAATATTTTTTGTTGTTGTTTGTGCCGTGTTGTGAAATGTTTGTTGTTAATGTGCCTGTTTCTCTTCCACGAAAGGTATTCGTTTGTCTGCTTGCTGTATGCAGCATGGCCCAAGCGGGCTTCCTTGGCCTGGGCGGCGGCGGCGGCGGTGGCGGTGGCGGCGGCGGCTATGGCGGTGGCGGCGGCGGCGGCTATGGTGGTGGCCACGGTGGCGGCGGCGGCTATGGCGGTGGCCACGGTGGCGGCGGTGGCGGCTCCGTTAAAATCATCAAGGTGATTTCTGATGGTGGCCATGGAGGCGGCGGCGGCGGCGGCTATGGTGGCGGCGGCGGCTATGGTGGCGGCGGCGGCTACGGCGGCGGTGGCGGCTATGGCGGCGGTGGCGGCTATGGCGGCGGTGGCGGCGGTGTAAGCACTATCAAAGTCATCAAGCTCATCTCTGATGGAGGAGCTGGCGGCGGCTACGGAGGCGGTCATGGTGGCGGCTATGGTGGCGGCCATGGTGGCGGCTATGGCGGCGGTCATGGTGGCGGTCATGGTGGCGGCTCTGGCGCAATTAAAATCATTAAGGTCATCTCCGAAGGCGGCGGCGGCGGTGGCGGCGGCGGCGGCGGTGGTGGCTGGGCACCTCAGGGTGGCTGGGCCCAGGGCGGTGGCTGGTCCCAGGGCGGCGGCGGCTGGTAAACAACCGCCCACGCTCGGTCCGAAGGCACTCACCCGGTACCTTGTGGTTGGGCTGTGACATTTGTATCCATTTAGGAGTTTTGGCATGCAATTGGAACGCGACCCTTTCACAAATTTGTTGACTTTTTTTTTATTCTCGTTTTCGTTGCGGCGAACAGTCGAATTGTAAATACTCATTACATTAAAAATAATAAAGCCGAAAACAAACAAATGTTGCTTACTTTCTGCCATTAATCACGCGAAGGTTCACTTGAAACCGACTGACAGTTCCGGTGCCGCCACTCTCTGGAGGCACATGACCGAATTGGCTTTTACTTTTCAGCACTCGATTCGCTTTTTGCTGAAGTATTTAATCCGATCTGAGATTTATTGTGGCACGAGGCAGACCTGCAAACACTCTGACTAATGCTGTACATTGCCCACCGACACTAGCACAATGTTAGATGATCTAAACCTTACCACATGTTGCATGCATCTTGAGACACACACCTCTATTATGCCACGGCCTCATCCGGCAATCCAAGTTGTCATATCCAAACGAAGCATTCACATGTGGCACACACTCATTAAAAGTCTAGTTGTCATCTAAACACTCGCAAATTAATAATGATATTTTACAATCCTAAAACAATCATCGAGTTTACCGGATGCCTAACTTCAGATTGTTTCCTACTGCCAGCCAGAGCTACAAATTTGGTCTCAACTATTAATGTAAATATATATTTACCTATATCTGTTTATATCAACTTGATTGCACAAGTTGTTGTTGGGGGTTTTCATTAAATAGTGCCGATTGTGTGTGGAAACCCAATATGATTGATGACTGCTCGAATTGTGCACGTCAAATGGATATCAAAGCGTAACTAAACCAAAGTCTTGCAAATTAAAACGAAATAATTTCCGACCAGCTCTTTAGCATGGCGAACAAATATTGATGTACACAAGTCTTTGGCCGTGGCAGCCAGACGCCGATGATGCCGCTGCCTTTCAGCATTTCAGCAATTTCAATTAACAGGGGCGCAACCAAAGTTTAGCCCTGAGAATTGATTGACCATCTGGGCCAAGTGGAAAAGTTGAGTGCCTGAAAAGGAATGTGGCACACACAGTTGGCGGACAGGCATAAAGGACATCTTCACACATGCGGCAATCCATCGCACCTTCAAAATGTTACTACATTTATCCATTGGTGGCGACACAGGTGCTAATATTTTGTAATTTGCTATAATGAAACGGCGCAACAATTATCGCCATTATTGGTTAACCTTACTCCCAACATTTGTTTAACATGTGCCCCCCTCTCTCTTTTGCCATCCAAATCTGGGGTATTTATCACCATCAAGCTGACACAATTTGAGAGGCGTTTAAATAAATCATCTAAATAACAATTAATAAAGTTCCCCCAGCGAAAAAAAAAAACAAAGAAACATTTAAAAAATATGTTGTTGATTAAACATCGACTCGGCCATTGACAGACAAAAGACCAGCTGAGCTAATCGCAGCTTATTATTTAATTTACATATATATATATATTTATATATATATTTATACATAGTCATAAATGTTCTAGATTAGCTTTGAAATTGAAAATCCTTGCTGACAACGCCAAGTTGTTGCTGCTTCTGCCTTACTTTTCACAGAGAATAAATAAAATAAGCTTCTTCTGTTAATTAGGATATATTCGTGGAACTGCGTCCGGAACTTATTATGGTGGATAGCGACACGTAATTTGCTGAATAAAGTGCGCACAACAGCTGTCGACTCAATTTATTACATATGAGGATGCACATGTGTGTGTGTGTGTGTGCGTGTGTGTGTGTTGGTACAGTTGCGGTACAATCAATAGTGCTGCTAATGACACATTTTATGGCGACAAAATCGATAGAAACCTCTTCAGAATCCTCAATGTGAAGGAACAATTCAATTCTGCTGAACAAAAAATGTTTGGTTTCTCATCTGGGAATATTTGCCAAAATAAATATTACCAAAAGCAGGCTCAGAAAAGTTATTTGACCTCAGGTAAAGCTGAGAAATCTGCTATTTTATTTAAATAATACTTAATGTAAATAAATATAAGAATAATTCTAGTTGAGAACCTTCTTTTTTGTTAATTTGACGGCTATGACGACTTTTATGTTTACTTATCTTAGCTGTTGATTGTTTGTGTTTCAATAAAAGTTTCATCAATTTTGAACTACATTTGAAGGTTTTTTTTTCTTTGCTCAACTATTATTTTGCCCGCAGCTGTATGTGAAACAATCAACACTTGTTTCTCGACTGCATCCAGTCATATATTTTTTTCTTTTCATTTCTTTTTCCTTTGCTTTTTCTTTTGTGTTTTTGTTTTTTGCGAGCGCAAATAATTCACTCCTGATTTGTATGGAGGCCTAAACAAAGGATAAGTCGATGACCTTTGGGAACCCACACGTGGGTTGCCTGAATAGTCGCTATTGTTCCAGCGACAGGGATAGGGTCGGGGGCCGTGGGCCTGGTGCATCGCAAGCTATAAATACCGTTCATGCATCGCAAAAAAGAAAAAGCCCACAGAGGAGAAGAATGCGCCCAATCACCCAATCAACCCAGAACTCCTTGCTGCTGCTGCAGCTGGTGCTGGTGCTGTTGGTGCAGCTCCTTCATTCGGCTTTGGCGCAAAACTTCTGCGATCCGTCACTTTGTTCCAGGGGCAGTCGTCACATCGGCTGTGGCCATAGCGGCGTAAGTGCAACATTGCCAAGCGTTTCCACCAAACACTTACCCTTGTTAACCCCTAACTTTTAATGCTTAAGCGTTTTGCCAACGGCTGCCAAGGTGAATTTGTGAACATAAATGGGCACAGAGCCTTAATCCTGAGTCTGCACAACGAGCGCCGCAATCAAATTGCGGGAGGTAGCCTGAGGGGCTTCCCCAGTGCGGTGCGCATGGGGACCATGTCCTGGGACCCGACACTGGCCCGCTTGGCCGCCTACAATGTGCAACAGTGCCGCATGGCGCACGATCAGTGCCGCAACACGAACGTTTATCGTTTCTCCGGCCAGAATCTGAGCGTGCTCTTTTCGCGACGCAACGTTGACACAGCCCAGTTTCTGAGGCAGCGCATCGCAAGCTGGTTCAACGAGTATAGATTTGCGAACAGGGCTGACATAGAACGCTATAGGCCACGTGGCGGACCGTAAGTGAAAAGCTGAAGTGATCAAATCACAATTCCCACTAATTCGACCCCTCTTTCTCTCTCTCTCTCTCTCTCTCTCTCTCTCTCTCTCTCTCTCTCTCTCTCAGCGCAATTGGTCATTTTACGGCTATGGTGAATGAGCGCAACAATCGCATCGGTTGCGCCGTCGCCCGTTATACGAGTGCATCTGGCAGCAGCGGCACACTGCTTGCCTGCAACTATGCGGTTACGAATATGATAAACAATCCCGTTTATCGGATCGGGGGAACGGCATCCCAGTGCCGCAGCGGCCGCAATCCTCGATACACCAATTTGTGTGCTGCCAGTGAGGTATATAATTACAATAACTGGTCGGGCTGATTTCCCTGCCAAATTCACCGCTATTTGTACGCTTAAACTATGTCCCAAAGCAGGGGAAAGCAATTTCCTCAAACTTTCCCAAGCTTTTAGTACTAGGAAATTAAAATTGAAATATGTTACCTGCAATATCGTAAGTGTGTCCTTTCTATCTGTTTATTATCCGTGAACTTTCCTATAAACATTTGTTTCAGCTAAATGGGGAAATACTTTTGGGGAAATAGTTTTGGTTGAATGTAGAAGTCCCAGGTTTACGAATACACTAAACGAACAAAATGTGGTTTTTGTCTTGACTAATGCAAGGACACGCAAAGCCAAGCAATTTCCCATACAAGAAAAGTTGTTTATTTCGATGAGAATTTAAAGCATTTTGTGGAGCACAAACTTATAGAAGCTTGTGAAAAGCTAAGAATTGGGCTGGCTGTGTTTTGACTCAACGATGCGAATGAAGATGGGTATATCCTCGATCTTGGTGGGATTTGTGGTCGAGTGAGTGAATGGCTCAACGCAATCTTTCTTAAATTGTGACCATTGACGCGACTTGATAAAATCCTGAAAGAGCATCTCTCTGGTTGGTATACAGCGATCCAAATAGAAACGCATTCGCTGCCAAATGTGGCCCGGATTCTGATCCTCATCCATTAGCCAGTAGAGCGGGATAAGCAGGCATTGGACTGTCGTTCGGGCCATAACAACACGATGCTCCCCCTTCTCGCCAACGCCGAATAAGCCACCAAAGCCCAACGATCCAACGTCAATGAAATTCGACACAAAGGTGTTCTTCGTGTCCTGCATGAGAATAGGCAGTATAAAGAAATACAGATACAGATACTGATACAGATACAGAGTATACATTCAAAAATATTCAAGAAATATACTTGCTGGATTTTCGACCCTGATAATGTGGCATTCGAAGAGACAATCGATGGCGAAGCTGTATATGTTTCCGACTCTTCCGATTCCGTTCGCTGGCTCAACAATTTGGACACTTTACTTAATTTACTATACATGAGGGAAGGCGAATTTTCTCGGATTTTGCTCAAATCATCATCGTCAATTGATTGATATTCAATATAATTTTCGTATTCTTCCATCTGCCCGTCGTCCCACGTGTTCAAAACTGTGGCTCTCTTCTCATGATGATGATGAGGATGAGGATGAGGATGTTGTTGGTAGCCGTGTGCTGGACTCTCCACAACAGCCGCTGGTTTCTGATTTATCAGCTTACAGTTTGCGTCGATTTTCGCGAATTCCGCCTTGCGTTGCTGCATTTTAAAAAATGGATACAAATTGTATTTAATTTCGTTACAGTTTCCGTTTCAGTTTCAGTTTGAATTGAATTGAATTAATTGCGTACCACTTTCTTTTGGTTATGTTGGACCTCGTCAAGCGATGTGTTTGAACGCAACAGTTCCCTAACATCAAACGCATCCGATTTATCGTCGTCCTCATCATTTTCACTTGTCTCCACAGCCACGTTGTATAGTTTATACTGTGTTTCCCCGCCCACATGTGAGATCTGAGTGGATCAGTGGAATTCCTCAAAAGTTAGACTCAACTGAATAAATGTATAGAAATCGATTAAAAGTATTTTATACCGTCATGCGGAGGCACTGCAATAGAACGCATTCGCCGCTCAAGACAAAGTGCACGTGACTGTTATCCTTATCATCCGGATATATCGTATTGAGCGGATCATATTGCCGCAAAACCCCAAACTTGCAGGCGCTCACAACCTGTGAATAAATGAATGAATCTATTAGCGGTATTCCATTCGTTTGGAGACGCGTTTCAATCACAATCAAATCGAAGTTAATCAAAATTTATTTCATTCAATTTTGATGTTCGTTTTTGGCTAATCATCTAGCACCTGTGCGTCATTCATAAATTTCAGGTAACTGAGAGAGGCAATCGCTTTTTTCTTCTCAATCCAAACTTTTTTCACATACGGCTTCAGCAGCGCATCGAAGTCGAAGTCGTCGAGAACCAGAATTTCCGAATTGTCTGCGATCAGAATATCACTTAAGACTGCTTACAGAATGAAATTGTTGGTTAACATCTACCTGTGGCTACATACGTATTCAACCTGGTATTGTTCTCCAGAAGCTCAACCTCACCAATCCAGTCGCCTGGTCCCAAAAATACCTCAGGCTTCTGCTCGAACTTGCGGGTAACCTGCACAACGCACAACCCACAACATGAACCTATAATTATGGATTCATATTAATTGCATACCTTGTTAAATATTTGCCTGGACATCTCGATGCCACCGCTAACTACAAAGTAAACAGCAGTCGGCAGATCGCCTTCCTTCATCAAGGTGCGACCCGATCTGACCAGCATGAAATGCAAATGTGGCACCAAACGAGCGCGGATTTTCTAATCCCAAAAAAAGAAACAAAATAATTAAGGTTTTCGCTTTTTGCTTTTTGCTTACCGGTGGTATTTGCGTGAAGCAGTCGAGACTGGCAACAATGCCGCACAGTTTCTTTCGCTCTTCTATGGATCGCGTGTGGTGCGGTGTGGCTAACAAGCCTTTTTGCTGCACGACACACACAGACACACACACCAATGATGGTTAGCAATGAATGTATACTCTAATAATATGTATATGTATGTGCATATGTCGACTTACGGCCATGGTGAGAATGCCCGTCTTGTGCTGCTTGCGTATTAGCATTGCAACATTCTTCTTGACATTCAATGTGAGTCCAAGTTCATCCACCTCGGCTATCCAATGGTTGTTGACCAACGCAACTCGAACCAATCTCTTAAAGCGCAATTTCGCTTGCCGCCTGCGTAGCGCCTCAACCTTCTCCTTATTGTTGCGCTTCGACATTGCAACTTACACACATATATATATATGTATATATGTACATATGTATTGATGTGTATGTGGATATGAGTGTGGGATGTTGTCTGAAGCAAGTTTCTGTTACAATTGAAATATATTTGCGATAATTTATGTTGTGCTTTGTGCCTTCAACACTCAGTTTGTATTGACTGACAGTGGCATGAAAAGGGCAACTGGGTTTATCACAATGCCAAATATATTGGAGACCTACTCAGTTTTTGGTCCGATTGTGTTTTTTTGTGTGTTTTTCCGCAAAATTTATTTCATTATTCGGATTTGCTTGATAGTGAACAAAATTAGTTTGTTAACAGCAGAAATAGCTGCAAAATAAATCAAAAAGTTGTTGCATTGTTGTGCGTGTTGCGCTTATTAGCATGCAACATTTCTCACACGTTAATGTGCTTCTCTAGTTCGGCGCACCTAACTTTTTGGCAATGCCAAATTATGGTCAGCCAACTGTATACGTTCTGAGTGAGAATGAATGTAATTGGTTGGGGTAAACTCTACCCCATGAGCAGGTGCTCAATGTACCCCTGGCTCTGCACAGAGCACAGCATCAGGTTTGGGACACGAACGCAATCCACGCTTGGGACAAGGCAGCTCGACTGTGGTGGGCTGAGGGCGATTGCCAAGCTGTCTGGGCCAGCTGGGAGGAGATGATGATGAGTGTGCAGCCAGAGAGAAGCTGAGAGCGAGAACGATATTGAGAGCTTTCACTCAAAGCAAGTCGAGCTGCTCGCTGGGAGGATTCGCAATGTGTTTTAGTATTTTCGCCAACGACAGTTCATTACTGTTTTCAAGGATAAGCGAAGTCCACGTGCTGCCCGCACTGGCAAAGCATCAAATTCAATTGTCGTCTTTGTGTTTTATCTACTTTGTCGGCTGTTGTGGTCGTCTCGTTGTCGTCAATTACTCAGTAAGAATAAGAACAAACAGAAAGTTGCCGGAATTTGTGTTTACTTGCTCAACAGCAACTAGATGGATGAAAAGAAATATCCAAAAGATGCAAAACAAATCATAACGCAAGGAACAAATCAAGTTTCGGGCGAATAATATACAAGATCTGTTTGTTTGTTTGTTTGCTGTTTTTTTTTGGTTTTTTGTTGCTGGTGCTGTTTTTGTTCTGTTTCACATGGAATGCATACAAGTGCCAGTGATATGATGTGCCAAACACAACAACAAAAAGGATAATGCAAAGTTCGCCACAACTCGCTCGTAAGCGCATTAGAGGATTTTGGGAATATGAATCACACGAACCATTTAACGCAGAGTAAGTGAAAGTTTCTCCGAGTTTGCAGCAATTTTCCAAAATTAGAAAAGCTAGTCGCCGAACAGCACTTTAATGGAGCGCAGATCTATCCACTTGCTGCACTTGCCGCATCCGTGTGCAGTTCCACTCAACAGCAGCTCAATCAACTTAAGCCAATTTCCTTCGCGTCAAACTTGCGCCAGATATTTAACCTGCCTATTAAATACAAAAGAAAAGTAACTCCTATCTACACTGGCCTATATATCACTATATATATGCTTTCCTATATCATATATATATATATATTGAATTGAATATATACACAGAATTGTGATTTGCATACTTAGAATCTGCTTTAAAGCAATGAAAGGGGGAAAGCAGAATGATGCCTGTTTATATTGTAACCATATTGCGCTGAAAAAAAGAAGAAAAAAAACGGATCAAACTAAGACAATTCAGATGAATTGGGCATGTTGAAAGTACTTTGTATAAGGCGAACCACAGCTGTGTATCTTAAAGCCTAAGGAATAAGGAATTAGAAGGAGACTTTTGTTTCCATTGATTTTCATGAATAATAAATGGGTCACAGCGTTAGAGGCACTAAAAGGGGGAATTATTTTTCATACACTTTTGACCTCTCTCCCTCTCTCTCTCTCCCCCTCTCTCTATCTCTCTCTCACACTCTCTCTTTCTGATTGAATATCATTTTTGTTTCTCTCTGCACCTTCCTCAGGCTCAATCTCTCCTGATTCCGTATATCTCCAACTCCCACTGCGGATCATAGTTTAAGGACCAATGTTGTTTCTTTGTTAATTGATTTCCTTTAATAAAACTAATCACTTAAAGTAAATTAAAAACAAAACAAATAACAAAATTGAGAAAAAAGAAAATAATGTTTGCCACGATGCTGTTAATGCTCCTTGCACTCGGCTGAGTTTCACTTAGTTGAAAAAATGCTTTTAAAGGCTAATTGGGTTTTTTGCGAAGCAAAGGTACATAAAAGAAAACAAAAATTATATAATTGACGACATGCTACATGTATTTAAAGTCATGTATTGCCAAATATAAACACAAACATCAAAGGAGACTCAATTCAATTTGTGGCAGCCACAGATCCCAAATGCTACCTTAACAAATACCTCACAGCAAGCATTACATGAATGTTTCAATGAAATCGAATTTACATAATTAAAGCAAACAAAGTAATTAATATTTTTTGGTTGCAATTCAATTGAAAATAATCAAAAAATAATTACACTTTCATCATAAATGTTATTTTGAAAGGCATAAGAAAAGCAAATCAAGCAAATCAGTTGCTTTTTCTTCTTATGCTCGACTAGTAGATACCCTATGAAAACGGCAAATGTGCCAATTTTTACACTCTTAACGAATGCATTTCAAATAAATACAAATTTTATTGGAGCTGAATGTGGAAAGGAGACGAGTCTTGAGTCCAACCCAACTGGGAGGAGGGGCGAGAAAGCGGACTTTCTTAAGAGAGAAAGTGAGCAATTTGAAATTTACCTTAAAATAGCTGTGTTTTTACTGCAATGTGAATTACAACCAAGTCGAAAGGCTTCATCTTATTGTGGCCTATGACCTATGTAAAGTCTGCCATTTGGTTTGTCCCACACCGGATGGATGTACTCCAAGTTGGATTCAAAGTTTCCAGATTCGAACGAACGGACGGAAGCGATGAAAATTGCAACGAGTTGTTGTGCTTGCTATCCGCTTGGGAACAGAGTATAAAAACTGTCCGTGTGGCCAGAAGCTAACTTTTAGATTGCAAAATAAATGAGCCAAACGGGTCTAAAAAGTGTAAAAAAGTCTCATCTCAGCAGTTTCCGTCCCTTTTCCAGCCTTGAAAGAGGATTTTCTAAACAATTTTCAAATCACGTTGCCCACACTTGTTATGCGGACGCTCGAAAATGACAGACAAAAATGTTGCATGCAACGATTTATCTGACATTAAGCAGGCTAATAATCAAATTTCCCAAGCAAAACGTACAATTTTCACTTTTTTTTCGGGCAAGACAACATTCGATTCTATGCCGAAATCCGACATCCAAAACGAAAAGCAAAACCGCAATCTTGTTATTCAGTTGACCGACTAGGTAAAGCAGTGTGTCTGGGAGTGTGCGTGTGTGCGTGTGTGTGCGTGTGTGTGTGTGTGTCAGTCAGTAGCAAGCACGTCTAAAAGGAGTCAAAAAAGTTGGCGAGTTGGCAAACTCAGTCAGCGCAGTCATAATCCCAAGATGTCAACCAGCCGTCGCAGCCCGAAGAACTTTCTAATCTGACTATACGCCAAGGAGTAGAATTTGGTGTAATAAACACAGCAGGGATAGCTAAAATATGTACAGGACTTGCTTTGTAATGCGTGTGAAACAAAGCAAGGCACGTTTTGCACTCAATGGGGCACAGCAGGTGCTGTACTCCACATACATATAAATATATACAAATATATACATATATATGTGTACACACATACAGATTCAAAGGGAGGAGTTGCTAGGCGCTGCCAAGTGTTAAGAGCCAGTTAGTCAAAGTCAGGTGAAGGCGGCGAATGATGGCGATGTCCTGGGCCTGTACCTGTGCCTGTACCTGTGCCTGTGCCTTTGTGCCTTTGCAATGGAATTGGGATTGTGCAAATAAAAGCAAGCGCTGCAAGGACGTGACGGTTTGCAACAGGAGCTCACTTGTTGTTTTTGGAGGCTGCTGTTTTTTATTCTAAAATTGCCTAGATAATAACTATGTTATTGCTGATAATGCGGAGAGCAGAAAGAATTTCATAAAATGAAATTTTGCCATGCAATGCAAGCGTCGCCTTTATTGCTACTATTTTATGAGAATATCCTGAGAATATTCTATTCGCCGGGTCGGCGGGTCACCCCTGAATTGCAATTATAATACGCAAGGCCTTCAGGCTTCCATCCGTTTGTTATCATTGTTTATGTAAATAGTTTCGGGCAGGGAGCCCCCATAAATAAATGTTGCAGTGAATAGCGGAATCAAATGTAAAACAGAAGAAAAAAAAAACAAATTATAAAAGGCTACGACTAAACGCGACAACAGAACGAGCAACAACAGCAGCAGAAAAAAATAAGCTAAATAAAAAAAAGACACAAATGAGAATATCAGCAAGAACCAGAACCAGAACCAGAACCAGAACAGGAACAGGAACAGGAACAACAACAACTTCACTAATATAATATTTATTACGGTGATTATGTCTTGAGCCAAGGGCAAACGCTAGCAACGCCCAACACACAACACCCAAGCGCCAAAATGGAAATGGAAATGGAAGTGGGAGGGGGAGTGGAAATGGGAGGGGGAGTGGAAGTGGAAGTTGAGAGAAATGTAATAAGCAAGCATGTTAAAGGGCAACGGGACGGGGTAAGGACATAAACTATGATGGACGAATGATGACGACGACGATGACGATGTTGATGGAAAGACAAAAACTTATCAGAAGAATCTTTCACCGTGGCCATAAACTTTAATTCATTTTATTCATCTGTGCTGCGCCAATAAAAAAATTCGCTTTAAAACGAGCTTTTCTCCTGCTGCAAATCATAACACGTTAGAGCTTTGTGAGTTTCTTTTTTTTAACCAGGCAATCAAGATTATCAATTTAATATACCCTGTAAAGTATTTTAAGGTTGCGCACGAGTCCATTGAATGAGTAGTCCCAAGTCAACTGTGCGTTTATGCGATACGCTAAGAATCAGCTTGGAATCATTTCGAATCATCTGATGAGTGACGAACATTCAAGCATTCAAAGTGAACTGGCCATGATGGGTGGGTGGGTGTAATTCACGTAAGCTTTCTAAACACCAAAATGATTAAAAATATTTGTAGACATAGAAATTTGAACAAATAAGAACGGATAAACTGTTTTTAAGTTTTATAATTAAAGTTCAGATGTGTGTGGCCAGTGTCAATAAGGTTATTTCATTTTGCGCTGGCTTTCCTTTTTTTGTTTACATAACCTGAACCCAAAGAAAACGGGTGCAAAAAAGTATAACAAAAGTTGAGTATGAGAAATGTAACTGGCAGACGCATTTATTATCTGCTTAATTACACAGCACCATTAGAGGAAAATTGACAATAAGAAAGAACATTTGTCTTTGGTGCGCTCCCATCGAAATGTGTGTCGGAGATGTCTGTTCCAGTGCGTTGCACACTTCACGGGAAGATTATGATACCCTTTGCGAGCGTAAAAAGTCAATTTGTTGTTGTAACCCATCAAAAAGTTTCATATAGAAAATTTAGCCTAGGGGCGAAAAAACATTGAGACCGTGCCGGATTGGGAAATGGCTTCTAGTCTACATACATATTTTATTTCACCGCTTGATGGGTACCAAAAACAATTTTCATACCTTTGCAGCTTGTTAAATTGTTTTTAAAATTAAGCTGGGTCACAAAATGTTTTAAACTTCCAAGTTTCGTTTCGATTTAAGAATGCTCTTTACTCACAGTATGGGTTCGCCCAATCCGACCTCGCTTCACCTAACCTTTCGCATAATTTGAATGCATAATTTCAGTAATTCAACATTCATAACTAAATAGGCTGGCAAGTTGAATATAATTTGTGAACGTTGCTGCCTATTGCCGCTGGAAAAGTCGGGGCCAGCTAAGCTTTGAGAATAAAATGAAGATTTCTGATTACCACGGACCAGCTTATCAAAGTCACGTCATCCCGTGCAAAGGATGAGGCGTTCAAGAGTTAATAGCGCATCATTAGCATCAGCATCAGCATCAGCAACAATCGAGGCCAACACGCTCCTACTGAAACCCCATCAACGGAATATTGCGCGCCTGAACCGGAGCCTGAGCCTGAGCCTGAGCCTGTGCCAGAGCCTTATTTGGGCCCTTGCCGTTGTCTCCATAATTGCATCACAAGTGATTTGTGTTCTTGGTAAGTAGACGATAACATGCACTATTTTAATCATAATTCCAACAAAATGTATTGAAAACTCTAATTCAATTTGCAATAAAAAATAATAATATTTCGGGAAAACAGAATTATAATGGCATTCAGCTCACAGAAGCCGACATAGAGCTTAAAATACAGATATGTCCATGTGCATCAATTAAAGTCGATCTGCTTATCTTTCTTGTATGCTGTCCAGGCACAACAGCAGCATCCACCACTGAGCCAACATCAACGACTGGGCTTAAACCGAATACCAGCACAGAGAATAATTTTTATTTTGATGAACTGTTTACTACCAAATCATTATCACTCAGCGCTGCCGATACGGCAGCCACAACATCCGACGTCTCCCCAATGCTAGACGGGATACCAACGACGACATATAAAAGTCAATTGGGTCACATTGGACTAGGCAGTGAAGCATCTATGAGGATAGAAGCTGATAGCGAATGGATTGCGAATAGCACAAAAGTTAAAAATGAGAGCACTGCTGCTGCTGGGGTTGATTTGGCGTCCACGAGACCAGCAACGGCAACGGCAACGGCGACAACGACCAAGAATGTTAGGAGCACAATTAAGCAACCCATCGACTCGACACGCTCCAGGAATCACTGGAACGCTGGCAACTCCGTGGATGCCGAGCGATCCCGCACATTTCGCAGCAAGTATCATCACGAGAACCATTATGGACCCTTCTTTGAGGAGCCATCGAATCTAATTGATCCGGGCAAGACATTGGTGTCCTCAGTCCATCTGTTTACGGCAGCGATGCTTAATTGTCGCGTCGGCATGCTCAAGGACAAAACGGTATGTTCAATTACAATAAATTACACAAGTCTATGACATATTCTGAAATATTCAAAGTCAGCTCGAAGCTTACGTGAAATGTGTTTTAAATTATAGGTAATGTGGGTGAGGCGAACCACTGAGAAGGTCTCACTGCTCACCGTTGGCAATGTGACATATAGCGGTGATCCTCGCATTAGCGTCAAGTTTCAGTATCCAAACAATTGGCGTCTGATAATTAATCCCACTCATAGGGAAGATGCTGGCATTTATATGTGCCAGGTTTCAACGCATCCTCCGCGCGTGTTTACCACCAATCTCACCATATTGGGTAAGCTATTCCTCACTATTCATTCACTGATCTGCTGGCTATGTAAAGAGTGTGAAATATTTTTCGTTCAGAGCCACCCTTAAGGATAATTGATGAGCATGAGCGCGATGTGGGTGATCGGTATTACAAGTCCGGCAGCACTGTGGATCTCCAATGTCAAATATCTCGGAATTTCTTTCAAAAGGAGCGCCACAACATAACGGAATCGGGTAGTTCCAACTCTAAACTAAACGATACGGCCAGCGAACTATATCTGATAAGCTATGCTAATCAAACGCACAGCACATTCTCTAGCCAAGAATTGGAGAAATATTTTATCAATTTCATCACATGGGCCAAGGACGAGGAGCCTCTTCAAGCACTGACCAATAGACGTTTTAGGTATAGCAAACCAAATACTTACTATCGATTTGAATAATAATGCGGTTTATATATATTCATATATCTGTTATTTTGCAGTGTATCCGACAAATGGCTCAACAGTCGAATTTCTATACCAGATGCCAAGATCTCAGATAGTGGAAATTATTCCTGCTCACTTGGTAGACTATTTACTGTACTTGTACATGTCCAAGTACTTACAGGTAATGGCACATACGTTGCCAAAGAGCAATAAAACGAACTTATCTTATCAATGGATTTCAGGAGAGTTACCCGCTGCTGTGCAACACAACTTGGCACGAAGATCTGCCGGCTGCTTTCTGTTATCGTGGAGTCTTATCATCATTGTGATTTGTTTTCATATTTACAGGAGCCATTCGTCGCAGTTGCATGATATTCAAATAATGATAGGGAATTAAGGACGAGGTATTGTTCTTAGCATTGAATCCTGAACCGTACAACAACATACGAGTACCAGTCCCCATTGCGTAGTATGGCAGAAAACATTTCGAACAAATACAAACAAATGCGAACGCGAATGCGAATGTGAATGTGAATGTGAATGCCTCATGCAATTGCTAATCAGATTAACTTGTCCAACAAATATTCGTATAAATCCATTACGCATGTATTTACGTACATACATGCAAACAAGCATACACACATAAATACATACATATATGTATGCATAGAATTTTCTATATCAATTTACACGACTTTTATTGATATTCTTCTTACTAAAATAAAGTCGAAAACTTGTTCGTATAGTTCAAAAACTCAGTTGAAGTATTCCGAAACGAAATTGCCCATAATTTATATAAATACTAAATACATACATATGTTATATTACAAAGAAATTTAAGAAATTTCTAGAAACAAAGTGGAAAATCAAATAAAATTTGTTAATATGTTTGGTTATGAGTGTAAGTACAAGTTTAACTATCACTTACATGAGTTCGGGACATTTAATTGTGTGTTTTGGCAATTATTATGTTTGTAAATATTGTAAAATTATAGACGATGGGGTCTTACCCTATCTGAAATGTAGCCCCTTACGTATACATAAATATTCTAAATCCTCATTCTGCTAGCCCAATTGTATAGTTAATCTATTAAATTGAAATTGATTTGTATACATCACTTAGTTAATGGTAATCTATGCGGGTGGATCAAGGAGGAACTAACATCCACCAATATTGTTAAATTGCTATAATTGTGTATTGTCATGTTCATCCATGCTATATTATGACTAAATCAAAATACATACTTTCAAATATAAGATAAATACAAATTGGTTTTCTTAATCTTATGCATCAAACTACACACTGACCAAATTTTTGCTAGCAATTATCGGGTTCATCGCTACGATTAATTTCCAGACACCTATGAACAAGCTTATGCGTATATAACGGATTTTCTGTGGGGTTTTAGGTAGATAGCATCTATCATGAACTAACTTTTGGGCTCCGATAGTTTTCATTTAATTGTGAGTATAATAAAACCGCATTCATAGCGAATAAAATATGAGCTGTGCTTGCAAGCTCCGCAAGACATCGGGCGCATAACAAAGGGTTGCTTCCCAACTATCGATTGTGCTCCAGCATTTTGTCACAGAGTAGCAATCCAACAATCGATATTTATACAGCCTATCGCATATTTATTTATAGCACGAATTTATTATTTTCTTTTTGTTTAAATACATAACAACATTAACACTGCATTTCAAATAAATAAAAGTTTGATTTGAAAAAAAGACTGCAACGCATTAAAAGTAGGTCTACAAGTTGTCATAGCAGAAGACAACCGTGTCTTAAATATTTCTTGTATTGACAAGTGATAAGACGAACGCACATATACACATATGGGTCTATTTCTTATACTAAGAAATAATATTTGAATGCAGCTTCCAGTAAAACTATAAAAATAGAACACTTTTAGGTATACAAGTTTATAGAAGTGCAAAGTTACTCCAATTGTGGGGTGGACCGTATATAAAAAACAGCATTTACAATCGATGGGGAGATATTATTCCTTGTGCCACTTGTTTGTCTGACTCTGACTTCACCTTGACTAAAGTGCAAGGGGACAATGCAAAAAAAAAAAACGTACAATTAAAAAAAAATCGCCTGGAATGATAACAGTAGAAAAAATAACATGCAAATAATTTCCCACAGCTACCATCCCAAGCATCGTGAATTTTTGAAGCGAAAATGTTAAAACTACGTAACATCTTGTCTGTGGGCAATATCACCGGCCCTATCACTTTCCGGTAAGTTTAAATTCTAATGAGATACACGTATATATATATATATATATATATATATATATATAAATATATGAACGCGATAAGACCATTAATTGGAAAATGAACTTTAGGAATCATTTCAATTATATCTTATATTCTTGTCATATCTTATTTATTTATTCTTTACTTAATTAACCCTTCCTTATTGTTTTCGTGTACATTCAGATCAGTTTCAACAACCTCAAGCTGCAAGGATTCAGAATCATGGTTTTCCAAGTTACTGGTCCGAAAAATCGAGCCTACCAAGGAGTCGCACAGTCGAATGCTGAGCGATAAGGAAATTATATATGCCCTGCATACACATAACGTGCGCCCTGACTCAATGGGCAACTATCTGAATAACTAGTGAGTGACTTATCAGATCAGATAAGCTTTCAATTAAATTAATGAATTTTCATTTTTTTTTTTTAGCAAAAATACTGTGGGCCTAATTAATGAAAAGAAGACGAGCCTGTCGTGCAATTTGGTTGCATCATGGACTGTCCAAGTGGGCGATATGGATCAGTGTTTACATTTATGGAAATACACGGGAGGCTTCGAGAAAATTGATCAGGCCAAAGAGGATCTGTGGAACGATCCCGAGTATCTTAAACTAATGAGCGAGCGTTCCAAATTTCTTCGCTCACGTCACCTGCAATACTTGTTGGCCTTCAGCTATTGGCCTCAAATCGCTAGCCGATCTGGCAAAAACATCTACGAAATGCGGCAAGCTAAAAATTTAAATTAATTCAATATATCAACAGTCGCTCGAAAATTATAGTCTTCAGATATTCCAAATCCACAAATTGCAGACTCCAACATTCGTATTTTTTGAGAATGTTTATTAATCTTTATCTTATCTTAATCTTATTTATCTGTGACTTTTTAATTTTTGAAGCGACAACTGCTTTATTTTGACAATATTGTAATTGTTACAATAATATATGTGAACAGGTCGTACCGACTAACCCCAGGCACCATGATCGAATGGGGAAATAACTGGGCACGTGCCATTAACTTCCGCAAGCACAACAATGAAGCCTTCGCTGGATTCTTCTCACAGATTGGTCGACTTTATAATGTCCATCACATTTGGTGTAAGTGACAGCTGAGAAGCATTGTCAATTTTACCATCAAATTGATTATGATTCCTTGTTGTTGTTCAGGTTACAAGTCGCTGCAGGATCGCAAAGAGACCAGAGAGGCGGCTTGGCGCTCACCCGGCTGGGATGAGTGTGTTGCGTACACTGTGCCGCTGATTCGCGAAATGCATTGCCGCGTCCTGGCGCCCACCGAGTTCTCGCCCTCACAGTAAAATGACGAAAAAGAATTTCATATGTATAATTATTCGTTTGGCGGACCGGCTCTGTGTCTAACAATTTGATTTGATATGCTGTGAAAAATTGAGTAGCGCTATAATGATATCCCCTATCCCTCCCTATTTCCTACTGAAAACTTGTAAATAATGCCAGCATTCAAATGCTATCATTTTAGCTCTTACTTTTAAAGATAAAAGTGCATTTTTTAGTCAAACACTTACATGACTCCTAAAAGATTTGAACTACGTGTATTGTGGATTAGCATAGACAAAAACAAAACACTAAACTTGAAATCAAAATAATCAAAAAAGATTTAAAAAAAAAAAACAAATTAAAAAAAAAAGTTGTATGTTATTATGTACGAGTAATAAAATGTGAATGAAATGCATTTACTGAATTTTGGTTAACGTATTTTATTATAGTCAAGCATTTCTTATACAAATATATTTTGTATACCCTTGCAGAGGGTATTCAATTGTCGCGAATTTTGTAGCGCCCTAATGGAGACGTCTGTGACCTCATAATGTCTATATATTCTTGATCAGCATCACTAGTCGACTCGATATAGCTATGCCCATCCGCCTATTTCAACGCGAACTAATCTCTCAGTTATTAAGCTGTCTTGAGGAAGCTTGGAATATCTCCGTGTTTTTGCTGCAGGCAGTACATATATCGGAGCCGGCCGGATCGGAGGACAACATCAAACGGCTGCCATAGAAAGGATCAGTCGAAGAATGAGTTTTTGTATGAAAAACTTGTTGATTACAGGCGGACTTCGGTCTGCAAGGGTATGTAAACTTCGTTGTGCCTAAGATATTTGTTCATTTTCGGTATTTTAATGAACAATCGCTTCTGCATTCTGACGCACAGTCTTCAGATGCCTCTTGCCCTGAAGATGCTGTTGCAATATGAATATGTGATTCATTGCCTTATTGCACAGTTTGCAATAGTACGAGCCGGAAGGTGTTCGATACATGGATAGTTCCCCATCAACATCAGTGACAACAGGTGCTGCTGTACTTAATGAGTGCTCGGGCTCGCCACACAGAGCAGGCGTTGTTGCGTCATCCTCCAGGTTCTGTTTACGTAGATTCTTTTGGTGCTTTGCACCGTCCAAATGCATTTTAATTTGCGATGCGGATGTGACGCTAATCTTGCATATTTTACATGTGAGGCTTTCGTCCAGAGCGGTAGTCTTCGCTTCCAGCTGCCGGTTTCCATTGCAATTGGTTTCAACTATTTCTGATGCCATGTACTGCAGATCTGCAACAGCCGCCGCTTTGACGAATAGTTCTCCAATGCCAAATCGACCGTCGTCGGCGACAACCTCCGCTTTTGTGCCAGTGCGCACCCAGTTACCTTCAGCATTGTAGAACCCAGCACCAGACGGCCTCGAGCGTCTCTGCTCCACCAATTGATGCTTGCGCCCCGCATAGTGCTGGCGGGCATGGGTCATCGAAGTGAGGGCCAGGTCGCATAGATTACAGTGGAATGCATTTGGACCAGTTGGGCCCTGTTTCACCAGACGCTTAACTGGTGGCGTCTGCAAGCCCACCTCTGTGTAATTTTTCGCCAGCCAGGCACTAATATGACGATCGTGTGCCTTGGATTCGTAGTGGTCCTTTGCGCTTTTCATGGAGGTCATCTGCGCCTTGCATAATTGACAGGACAGGGGCAGTATCAATTTGTTCAGCTCTTCCGGATAGCTTTCGTCTCGACCTTGAAACATAACAAAACTGTTGGCCTCGGGCGGATCGCTGATTTTCCTTTTGAGATTACGCTGCGATGAAATTGTGGGAATTTCTTTAATATCCTGCATCATTTCAATTGTATCTTTCCCGGGTGGTAAAAAGCGATTCGAGCTCATTGTCGACTCTCGCGCATCAGCACTCGAGCGCTAAATTGCAATACGAACTGCCTCACAGACTCCGGTTCTGGTGTCGGTGTGTTTGCTATCAAGTGATAACCACATAAATATTCAGAAGGCATTTGTCCAGAACATAAAACGAAGGCAACTTTAAATCTATTTAAAACAGAGCTAGTGATGTGCACAACTTGATAGTGCTTCACGGCGCAGACTCCAAAGTTATCGCCACTTAGTCCATCCCTTAATTTTCGATGTGGTGCATTTATACGAGCTCCTCACAAAATTAGGTGTGTTAGCCAATGATTTAACCGATTTTTATATTTTAAAATGAGTTTTCAATCTGCACACATGTATCCGCTTTAACGTAGTCGTAAGCAGATATCGTACCCATGCGACTTTTAGCATTAATACAACTTTAGATTAACCTTTCAAAATAACTCCCATAGAGCAAAACTTGCCCGCATTAAACCTGGATTGATAAGTATTCAAACTCCATGCATACAATTTCAAAGGGTTTTTATTAAAAATGTCCGATTTACAAAATTATATCTCCTTTTAATTGTTTAATTGTCGGGCAAAGAGCGGATGATGTCAGAATCTCCAGGATCGGTAATGGACATCGTGCACACACGGAAGTATTTGCCACAAGCGGTGCCCAGCTCAATGTTGGTGCCACTGTAGTGCTGAACTTCAGTTTTGGCCAACATGGCGTAGTACTCGATCTCCGACTTCCTGCAATTGTCACAGGACCAAAATTGTTAAATACCATTCCAAAAACAGTGTTTGAAAATGTCCTCTAATCTCTATGGTTAGTATGGACAACATTCAGAAAGAGTCTCTAGTAATAAAATTCGTCAAGGCTATCGGAATTACAAAAATCATCATATATGTTATGTTGTGCATAGCTTCAAATTAAAATAATTGTTGAAATTTAATGAGTCGACGTCCTTACCCCAAGCATCCATGTACAGAGTGTCGTTACTGGAACCATTTGGAGCTTTGCGAATCAGAGCAATCTGAAATTATATCGCTCTTGCTCTCTAGCGCATATGTGCTGTTACTGCTGGTTGAGACAATACTACTCCATAGTTTCCATCAACATTATTCGATTGTGGAATCATATTTCTCAGTCCGCATTAAAGAAGACTCCATATGGTTCCAACAACAACAACTCTACAACAGCCTAACACTGCTGTTAGTACTTGGGCGTAATGGAAATCTACTTCTCAGTAATATTTTCTTTCAATTCCACAATAGCGAAACATTTTCGCTCTCACCTCAAAGCAGGCGTGTTGCTGGCGATGAGCACCAGTTTCGCCTTGCCATGACGCAGGGTCTTTAGCGTTTGCTTGTAACCCAGGCAATATTTGCCGGATTTCATAACCAGCGCCAAACGCGCATTGGTGCTTTCTAAGGCCTTTTTCTGCAAATAAAACACAAAATGTTTTTTAATGATCTACTTTTTGCGCACTTGATCTATGTTTAACACTTACTTGTTTCTTTACGGCAACCATATTGAACGTTTAAGTCACAAAAACAACTATATGTAACGAGAATAACAATATTAGCCAAATCGAAAGTTTGAACGAGAGCAATCGACCTACCTTTGTCGGTCGACGATGTTAAAAAGGCAGATATACAAGCAAAACGGAAACACGATGCCCTTGCCAGGGCCGGCAAAAATATTTCAGTTCTAGTATCGCAGCCCTACGTCAATAATATACAGTACGACTTTGCATGACAGGGGTGCATTTACATATTTATCGGCAATATTTTGTTTTTGAATATTTATTTAGATTATTAGTTGAAATATGTATGGTATAGAACAATATGTGTTCCACTTGTAGAAATATATTGTAATTTACATTAATCCAAAATATATTGTTGCTGTATCAATATTAAATAATTCTTAACTACAATCAATCACTAATAATTAAATAGTTAAATGAAACAAACCGTTTATGAAATTTTAAAGACATGTTAAACGAAAAAAGAACGAACACATATAGTCAGAATTAAATTAGCTACTAAAATATACAATTACGTTAACAAAATCGGTTAAATTGTATGGCATTGCATGAATTTGTGTCATGCAACATAAAACCTGACGTCATCAAAATGGCGACGTTACGAATGCGTTAAAATATACATCGAAAATACACATGTATGTACATATATGCAAGCATGGTATGTGTCAATGTGTATGTATTTTAAATAGTCGCACATGAAGCAAGTGTAAACATGCATCGCAGGAAGGTTGCAAAATCGGTCGGTAATCCACCACCAATTCAATCCGTGTCCAAAAAAACCACATTCGATGGGGAAAACGATATACAATTTGAGCTGGAACTCTGTTGGTGCGTTCAGAAGCTCCAAACTGCTTTAAACACCGGCAAATTGAGCCAAAAAATTGGTAAACTAAATTAAACCTTAACTTATATTTGCATATTGTATGTACATGTAAATAAAACACATTTCTACTCACAGCGGAAGAAACGGCCAAAGACCTAAAAACTTTAACGAGCCAAAAAGCACCTCTTATAAAAAAGCGTCAGGTTATGAAGAATGCCCTGGGCGATTACCGGTCCCAAATGCAACAGGAAGAAAAGAAAATGCTGCTGGGTAAGAAACCGCCGCCAACTGATTAATTTAAATATTACCTATGTGCAGCAAGAAGAAAATTTATAAGACAAAATCTGTTTTACTCATGGGTCAACAAATTGCTTAAGAATAGTACTAACAATTTAATAATTATGGCGTAAGCTTAAGTGAAATTAGATAATAATGTATTGCGTGAGTAAGAATGGCTGGTAATAGAACAATATAGAATATATTGTTGCCAACAGAATCGATACAAATGTGTGTAAATTATATTTACGTTATCCGTTAGTGTACCTTTTTCATCACATGATCTCTCTTTCTAATACGTGCCAGAAAGAGATAGAACGATGATGGACTTATATGGAATTTATTTATTTCCCATCATGATTTGCAGAATAAATGAATGTATTCGTTTTTTTTATTTATTTGTAGATTCGAAACAAATCAAATTTACGCCAGCGGCTGATGCAAATAAAAAGTCCAGCTTCGTTAAAAAATCAGCCCTGCTAACTTCCGGAAAGGATTTTCGTTTTGACTTTGCAGTGCCCACTGATAACGATACTGATCCCGATGCAACTCCATCAATTGCCCAGCCAGCGACGTCAAATGTGTCTGAATCTGAGGTCTCCTCGCTGGTAACAAGCCGGCTTACAAACAATGGAACCCAGTTCAAATTTAACTTTGCTATTGATAATGCACCCGACGATATTAATTTCAAGGGTTTATTGTTAAATGGCTAGTCACAAAATAAATAATAATGTAGTTAGTGTTCTCATACAAAACATTGTTTTATCTTTGAAATCGCTTGCACCCAAAGGCAAACTTGATCTTAATCTTTAAAATGGCATTACTGTAACTTAAGTACACCTGGGAAAAGAGATAGCAGTAAGCGTATATTCTGTGTTGGATATGGATTCATTGACATGCAGTTATGGTCATTCAAGGGGTTTACTAATCTCCAGCCTGACTGCATGGATACTGTTGATATTCACAATAATCTAGTCAAAATGGATAGAGGCAATATTTTTGCCCAGATGACATTGAGGTCTTACTCATCTCAGTACTTGTTACTTGTACAATTCAAATGTACGTAGTAAGAGTAAGTCAAATTATTTTGTTGTATCAAAGAGGTAGTAGTAATTCTCTATATATTATAAAGCTTATTTGTTCGCCAGTTCGCTGCTGTTAAACTTCGATCGTAGCCCCCTTTTCCATGTCGCTTCGCTCTCATTGATCTCACCTGCAATAACCCTACGAAACAACACATTTAAATTAAGTAATTTATGCATACTTATCTGTATAGGAGAGATATAATGGTAGTAAAAATTACTGTTCACTACTGTTAGAAATGCAGAACTTGACAAACAATGACTTCTATCACAATTATATTTAGGGGTTTATTCTCTTCTAACACTGTTAGAATTGGTTTATTGTTGTTTATTATTGTTAGATGTGGCAGATATATCACCGTCTTTTGCAATTGTTTTGCCGAACTGAATGAGTTCGCCGTACAATATTAAAAATATTGGAATTATTTCACCAATACAAATAAAAACAGTCTCAAGCTACGTTGTCAGAGATGAGTGTTTCGCCCAAGGAATGTCGCTAAACGGAACTGGTCTCTGAGCTGAGTTAATCTTGCAACCATTCAAATATCACGCAATCAACGTTCACTTCAACAGTTCAGCTACTTTTGCGTCAAGTTATCTTCGAATTAGGAAACTCAGCTCCGGTTTCGGAACTAGCATTTTGTTTTCAATTAGCTTGAGTTGCAATGCATTTTCTAATTCAATTATTTAGCCGCTTAATATATATCTTTCGTAACGTCGGCTTTTAACTGTCTGAGTTGATGTTCAATTAGTTATTATTAGATTTAAGAAATCTCGTAGAACAAAATAAGAAATCGACAATATTAAAAAATTGGAACTTTACTTTACCGATAGCGCCTATGGCAGCTGTAGCATATGAGCACGCGTCGGAAATAAATACGGATTTATTTTATATATTTATTTATATATTTAAAGTTGCATTAATAGCTTAAAAGTGTGGAGTACAAAAGGGGTATAAAAACAGTGCTTCACAATACATTACTAATGACATATTTTATAAATGGTACACAAATTACAAATTTAAACTAGAACATAAATTTATGGTATACATATATACATTAACATATAATTGTGTTGTACAGGCATTATAATTAATTCAATTTCATTGTGTTTTTGTGTTAGGTATACAGATTTCTCTTTATATATTTTCCCTATTAGAGCTCATCTTTCGCCCGATAATGGTAATTCGCAGCTTAATGATATAATTATCCTATCCGGCATATGTAATTTTCTGAGAATCTTTTCGTTTTAACTGAATGCTTAAGTTTGTTGTCTTGCACAGAAATCTTCTGCGGATAATTTTTCATGATGCATACAATAATATCATTTGCATTATATCCTCCGTAATATGAAGATCAAATAAAAAAGGGACATCTTTACTCCTTTGCACATTTACTTCCGAGGCTTGCTTTTTAATAAAACAAATATTACTTGACATAACTCGTGCAAGTACATTGCAAATAATGTTTTTCGAGAATCCAATTAATTTAGTCATTTCAGCTCTTTTGAAAACAAATGGCTTAAATACAAGAAAGAACAATTATTTTATTCACGCCGGAGATTGCATGCTGTAGTAGACCGGGTTCTACATGCCGAAATCCAAATTTCTGACCCGAATTCACAATATTATATTTTTGTACGTTTTAAACAAATTAATTAAATTACATTTTTGTTTTCTGTTTTACGACTGACTTCCAGCTGAATATTCCACATTTAACTTGGTTACAAATATACCCAAAACAAATACAGACATAAGACACAAATGCAGACAGAAGTAGAAGTGTACCGGGGATTCCACCTCGCCCTCCTCCTTGCAGCTTCAGCTTCATTATCCGGCACCGGGACCGGTGCCGACCAACCAGTTAAATTCACAAAAAACACATGGAAAAATATAACATGAGTAAAACAAATAGGTAAACAAAAAAAAAGGACAAAAAATTGTGTGACGATACGTCGATGATGAGTGAAATAATCCATGGAATAGAAGGAAATCTGAAAGGGGCCCTGACAATATTGAGATTTTGCATTTTATGAAGCAACACTTCTATTATTTTGACCGCCTCTACATAATATTTTGCATGGTTCTTACAATTCTTAAACGTACTTTACATATTAGTGATGCTAATACAGATTTCCAAAATATTTTTTTTATACAATTTTTCTTGTTTTTCAAACGGTAAAGTGAAACTTAATTTTGTTTCTCAAAATTTAAGGACCGCGGCATCAAGTCGAAATTCTGAAGACAGGCATGTGCCGCCTCCTCCATAAAAATTTGATCTTTGGTTTTGCCACAAGCAACTTGAGCCCACTTTGGGTCCAACAGATTATTGCTGGATAGACCACGAAACCGTTGACCGTACGGCCGATTTTCCTTTTTGCCCTCATCGAACAGCAAATCCTCTTCACTGCATAAGGTATCCTTCATTATGTTGCTTGGAGAGAAAGGTGTTAGCGATTGCTCTGAATTCAGAAATTTGCTTGGTGTCTCTGTTTCAAACGGTTGCGTTTTTCTTCCAGATTGCAAAATGTTTACGCTCCAACTGGGAAGCAATGATTTCTTGGCCCGCTTTGGTGCAGGCGAATGCACACTTATGTTTGCGAGAGTATTTGAATACTCAGCGTCTGACAGGTCATCGCGATCATTCTCACCACAACCTTTGCTAAAGTTGGCCTCGAGTTCATTCTTCTGCTCCTCGCTGATGATTTGAGCTAGATCCTCGGCCATACTCGTAGGACTAGATGATATAAAAGACCGACCGCCTCGCTTTCTACCAACTTCCTCGAGTGCATTTTTAAATGGAGTTGGAGTGCGTGGTCCAACTAAACCTGTTGGAGAATACAAATTATAAAAAAATGTGCGTGATGAGCAAGGGAAACGGAACTTACTCTTGTGTGGCGTTTCAATTGATGACGTTTCCGATTCTTTTTTAACTATCATTCCGACGCGGTTATAAACTTTGACGACTGGCGTGCTTGCCCGCAAATTCATATCTTCAAATGTTGTAAAGCATGGCGATTTTGAGAATTGACTTGGCGAGATGGATAGCGCTTTAATTGGTGTAATAACTGGGGATTCTGGCAGCTTTGTACTTGTGTCGCATTTCAATACATCCGTACTGCTATTAAGACTATTCGATACATCAGGAATGTGTTTGCGGGATCGCTTAAGTATGTTAGGCGTCGGCCTGCTAAGCTTAACTTCAGGATATTGCGAAAGTTGTTGTCCTGGCATTGACATGCATTTTGCAGGCCCACTCCCACTTTGTGCATCAAAATCTGAGAAGCGAGTCGCTGTTTTGTACGGTTCGCTGCTCGATTCTTTTGTTAATTTGTTTGTGCTCATCTGGCTGCCTGCCGATTCCTTACAATTCGATTCCAGTGTTGCCTTTATTTCTGGTTTACTTAAATTGGCAACATTTCCGTTCAATGGTCCCAATTTGCAATTAGCAATTTGTGGCAACTTGCCGCTCCCACCGGTTTTGATTAATTCGATCAGACGAAAGCGTGAGCTCTTTAAATCACCACCAGCCACCGTGCCAACTGATCTACGTTCAACATCGTATTTACGGCGCATTGTTGAATTCCAGTGGTTTTTGATTGCATTGTCTGTGCGTCCAGGCAGTAGTTTTGCTATTTTAGCCCATTGGTTTCCGAGCTTAATGTGAGCATTATAAATTATTTTGTCCTCTTCCTCGGTCCAAGCCGTTTTTTTAATCACTGGGTTAAGGTGATTATGCCAACGTTCACGGCACTGTTTCCCAATCCGTCCATTCAAATACCGAGCAATCAATGTCCACTTCTTTGGGCCAAAATTTTTGACCAATTCAATAACTTTCTCATCCTCGTCGCGTGTCCAAGGCCCCTTAATAAGCTCAGGGTTTAATACTTTTGCCCAACGCTGTTGTACTTGCTGCTCGAGTCGGTCCTTAAAGCTTGGTCCAATAATATCCCAGCGCTCACCATGTTTCTCAACTAGCGCCTTTAGTAAAACGTCCTCTGATTTTGACCAACGCTTTCCAAAACCATAGTTCGGATGCCCGGTTACCGTTTTGGCGTTATTCTGATTGTGTAGTGAAATCGCTTGGCCGCTTTCTTCATCTAATTTTCCCAATTGTAATGTATTCAATGAACTTTGTGAACCAATAGTGCCGTTCTTCTTTGTAGAACCTTTGGTGGTCGCCTGCGATTGATAGTTGATTGAACTACCTGCTTCATCATCGAGGGTGCCGCCATCTTCGCTATCATGATCAGAATATTCAGACGCTTCA
The DNA here is from genome assembly GCA_035043845.1 of Drosophila picticornis. Classification (NCBI taxonomy): domain Eukaryota; kingdom Metazoa; phylum Arthropoda; class Insecta; order Diptera; family Drosophilidae; genus Drosophila; species Drosophila picticornis. The sequence goes on along the minus strand of JAWNMR010000492.1, from coordinate 14,150,802 downwards.
GATTCTTCAGACATTTGGTCAAATTCCATGTCAGAATTCTCTTCGGCAAAATCGGTGCCAGCATTTGCCATGTTCACAATTTTTTACGCTGCAGATGTATTTTACTCTTTGAATTGTTTTCGTGGCGAACAGTAGTGAAAAACTTCTGGACTCACTTTTCCCGGTTGTAAATAGTAATAAACGCTTCCGCTGCAATATAAGCACTTTGCATTACTCTGTGGATGCCGATAAAGTGAATAATGCGCGCATATGTCGCTAAACGTATTGTTTTGAATTTGTCCGTTACATCCAAGACACTGCGTAAAGTTTATTAAATGCTGATCAGTACGCAATAATGGGTGCGTTGCATCTCTTTCGGATCGGTCGATATCAATTCGTTCTTCTAAATTTATATTGCAAGTACTTTTTGAATACAAATCGTTACAAAGCTGCTGATTTAAATGCAAGTGCTGATCCATTTAAACAATTATACGCATGCACTCTTCTATATATCTTCGCATGCATGAAAATGAACATCTGCCTGTACGCACGACAATTGTATATTAATTTCGTTTATTATTTATTACATGCATATGTGCATTATTCCCGTAAAGAGAGTACATATGTCCATAAGAAATGGCATAATCCAAGTGTCCTTTCATTTAGTTTAATGGAAAAACACACATTGTTACATTTTCTATCATAAACCGAATTGGAGGCTTCGACAAATATTCGCCAACTAACAAATGATTGCTCTGAGTATAAAAAATGTGTTTTGATAAATTATTGCACAATTGTTTCGCCATTACCAAACGGCGTCGATTTTATTTTTTTTAATCGAATAACCGCATTCCATTCCATTAAATTCCAATATTTCTTCGAACAATTTGAAACATGGAATTAGAACAAGAACCACTTCTAAATATATATTCATATGGGTATATTTCCGGTTCAATGTGAGACGTACATGTATATTAAAATCTCATAAAAGAACACCAAATTTTGTTGCTTGCGATTTTATTACGAATGTAATGTAAGTTACCTGCAAACGTTTGTATATTCTGTCCACATTTCACGATTTCGTTCACTTGTTTCTCTCATTGTGTTAATCGCAACCTAATTTATTTTCTGACGTCATAATGTACGTTGCCGCATTGAAAAACTTATCGATATGTGCTCGACTCCGTGAAAGAGAAATAAATATCGGCAACATTATATTCGTTAATCGCGATGATTTTATATATAACTTGTAAATTGCTCCCTAGCCATATATTTCACGTATAGTACAAAAATATATTATGAGATGAATATTAAAAATTATTCAAGTGAGAAACATCAGCATAAGGCTTAGTGGTATGTCTTAAAATCAGTAAGTTAATGTTATCCTGCAGGCAACTGCAGATATTTCTTGAACTAATTAATGTATAAATTTCGACGAGAGACGATTTTATATTTGTATGTTAATGCCATTAAAAAGATATTTGGGTAAATCTCACAAAATTTAAAATTTGTACTTAGCAGTACTAATTTAAATATCAGGTTTCAATGGAATACAAATTCTTACACGTATTTTAGCTAGCAAAAATTGCGTAGTCCAAGGACCGCCCAGATTATACTGACATAAATATATAATAAGAAAAATACATATGAGCTTAATGCATAATAATTTGAAAATATAATTTTTCTATTCGTGTAATCGTATTAATATTCAAATAGCTGTGCGATACATCGATTACTTCCAGTAATCGATATTTGTTTTGCAAGTCTGGACTACTTCTAGGTGTTGGCTACCAATTGTAAAGTGCAAATGAGGAGTTGTGTTAAGATTGATATACTGTGAAAAAGTTGTCGAAGATACGGGCGATTAGTTGACGGGTTTTAATATCTATATACAGAGTTAAATCCATGCAGCTGTTGAACTGATTGTTTTTAAAATAATCTCGTTACTTAAAGGCATCAATAAAGTAACTTATTAAGTTCTGAAAGACCGCGACTACGGTGGCCAGGTGTGTGTTCACTATTGAAATTTATATATACATATGTAGCTCAGTCATTGAAATATATATGTGTGTATATATATATGTTCAATTATATATATATATATTATATATATATTAATGTGTATGTACATAGTTTTTTAAATACAAAATGGAATTCAGCGGCTATATATATTTCGAGCTAATGTATAAATTTATGTGCAACTTATTCATTCTTTATATTATTTAAAATAATTGTTATCTCGAATATTTTAGTATTTAAAATTGATTTTTCTCTTGTATTTCTTTCTCGCTCGGTCAATTTCATGAAACGTCACTTCTGGTTGGTGCGAATGGGATAAACCGTCACTCCCATTTTACTATGCTTGTCGCGCCGACACTCTGCGGTCACATTCGAACCTGCTTTCGCTGCCGTACATACCAATACTCGTTATTGTGAAACACTGGTTGTACTGCTTGCTCCCATTAACTTGCTCGCTTTTGGCAGCGGTGGTGCAAAAATTACAATTTTGGTGTACCAAAAAAGCGAATTGAGTAGCCGAGAGAAGGCAGCAGCACGGGTGAAAACAGGCGGACCAATCGAGCGGCCAACAGCAAAAGAGAAAATTATTTCATTAGGGACAGTTCAATTTATGGTTAAATGTTTCACGAGTGTAAACACAAATCTGAAATTAACTAAAAAACAGTGGAATAATATGTGCTGCATAAATTAAAAAATTGACGTAGAACAAGCTGAACAAGAGGAACTCTGTGAGCAAATTTCATCCAACACCGTCGAATTCAATAACTAAAATATATCTTCTGAATTGCAAATTATAGATAAAAGGAGCAAGGAGGAGAGAGGTTCACAGTTAACTGAAAGAACAGTAAAAAAGGCAATCGGCGCAGACAGACAATTTGTGAAACGGAATACCATAAGTGACAAAAATACCACCGTTTTGGTACACAGTTCTATTTAATCGAACGAAGGTTCCCTTACGCGGATTGAAAACAAGAAACACGCTACATACATACATAAACTCAATAACTACAGCCGGCCAAGGCAAGTAAGTGTTCTGAAAAAAAAAAAAAAAAAATTAATTTTAGCTCAACTAGCAGGAAAATACAGATAAGAGGTGTATTTTAAATATTCCAAAGATACGGAACAAAGAAAATTCTACTCCTGGACGTGGAAAGCAAGTCAACTTGAAGTGGCAACAACCATACTATAACCGGTGAATGTACTGCTAAATCACATTGCTTGTATGCAGGCGTACTTGAAGCGACGGCAGTCAGGCGAACAGAAATCAACAGGACAAGCTGCAAAAAATACTTCAATCAAAATATATAGAAACGTGAGTTTGCTGATTTTAGCATTTGAATAGCAAAAACTATATTTCAAACTAATTCAAAGTACACATTTAGCTTTGAAACCAGTAACCAGTAGAGACCTGCAAGTCAATCAGTTCAGTTTCGAACGTCTTATTGACAAGCCTTAGGAACGCTACGAGTGGAAAAGAGCAAAACATCTGAAGAAAGAGGCAATCTCTCAAAAAATATAAAATGAATGAACTAGACAGTCTAAGACAAGAAGCCGAATCTCTAAAGAATGCTATTCGAGATGCACGAAAGGCTGCGTGCGATACGTCTCTGTTGCAGGCAGCCACTTTGCTGGAACCAATTGGACGTATACAAATGCGCACGCGACGTACGTTGCGCGGTCATCTGGCCAAAATCTATGCCATGCATTGGGGCAATGACTCCAGGAACCTCGTATCAGCTTCACAAGATGGTAAACTGATCGTTTGGGACTCGCACACCACGAACAAAGTGCATGCCATACCGCTGCGCTCATCGTGGGTGATGACATGTGCATACGCTCCATCGGGAAGCTACGTCGCCTGCGGTGGCCTCGACAACATGTGTTCAATCTATAACTTAAAGACACGCGAAGGTAACGTGCGTGTGTCCCGTGAGCTGCCGGGCCATGGTGGCTATCTATCATGCTGCCGTTTCCTGGACGACAATCAGATTGTGACAAGCTCAGGTGATATGTCGTGCGGCCTTTGGGACATCGAAACTGGCTTGCAGGTTACCTCGTTTCTTGGCCATACTGGAGATGTGATGGCCCTATCCCTGGCACCGCAATGCAAAACGTTTGTATCGGGTGCATGTGATGCGTCTGCCAAGTTGTGGGATATCCGAGAAGGTGTCTGCAAACAAACGTTCCCTGGGCACGAATCTGATATCAACGCAGTCACCTTTTTCCCGAATGGACAAGCCTTCGCGACAGGGTCCGACGATGCAACCTGCCGCCTCTTTGATATACGCGCTGATCAGGAATTGGCCATGTATTCGCATGACAACATAATTTGTGGTATCACCTCCGTAGCGTTCTCAAAAAGCGGCCGTCTGCTATTAGCGGGGTATGATGATTTCAACTGTAATGTATGGGACACAATGAAAGCAGAACGCTCGGGCATTCTTGCTGGCCACGATAACAGAGTTTCATGTTTGGGGGTCACCGAAAATGGTATGGCAGTAGCAACAGGATCGTGGGACTCGTTCTTACGCGTGTGGAACTAAGTGTCGTGCACAATGCGTATTAATGGGTGGGGTAGGGTCAACGTGGCGGTGGTTGCGCGCAGTCAGCGTTTAGCAGCAGCGACAATAACAACAGAACAGCAGCAACAAAAGCGACATCCCCTCAAACATAGGTGTAGATACATGCATATAAATATACATATGTCGCACCAATATCATTTTTGTGCTCTGATGTCAGTGGTTCTTTGTTACTGTTCTGGGCTAAAACAGTGACAGAGGAGTATGTTTCAAAATGCTTGACGTGTAGTGCAATAGCAACAGCGAAAATGAGGATGGAAAACGGCGTTGACTGCAACGTAGACCACAGCAAAAACAAGAACTTTATATACAAATTATTTATATTGCTATATACTTATTATACTTATACAACAAACCAAAACACAGACATACACAGCAACATACAACTAGACATACACACATACAAGTATATTATTAGTGTAAATGAAAAATTCGAAACAAAACCTATGATGAGCTGTCGCTGATAGTCAGTTGTTTAGTCAGAATTTCGGCAACAGCAACAGTTTAAAGTACGTAAAGTTAGTTCAAATCGTATAAAAGTCATTTGGGCGGAGACTCTCGCTATATAGTAATAAAAAATAAATAAATTGAGTGCGCACACTATGTTGATTACTATGATAGCACGATAGTTATGGTAATTATACTGTAATATCCGTACATATGTATGTGTTTGAACAACGGGTGACGCGTCAGTCTCATTTGTCAAACATCAAAAGTAAAATCCTGACTTCACATATATACAGAAAGTTCGTCATAATGAAGCAAAGTCAAATAAAATTAAAGCATTTACAAAAAAAAAAAAATACAAAAATACAAAAAAAAAACTTAAAAAACAACAAGAAAAAAAACCAAAAAAAAAAAAACAAAAACAAAATTCACAGATAGAAACTAAAAAGGCAAAGATTATATTGCGTAAATTACAAAATTTAATGTAATGATGAAATGAAAAAAAAAAGAAATCAGTAAACAATACACTTTATAAAACATTTTTCTTATAACGTTTAAGTCCTTAATTTATATACAAACAAAAATAAGAATGATTTAAATAACATACTTATTAGTGAAAAAAAAAACTATTTACATATATAATTGACGGCCATATAAGCTACAACAATAAATGGAAAAATTAACTTTAAAACCTAAAAAAAATTTATAAATGTTTAACGAAATCTTAACATATAGACTAACAGAAGTAACGATCGTGAAAGTACAACTCACATGCATACCAAGTAGCAACAACGTGTATGAGAATATTCAGACCTCGTGACCGGCACATTAACTTTATCAATTGTTACAGAATAAGTGTATTCGAGAGTTCTTCATACTTAGCTTTACCCCCAAAGTGGAAAGGGTTGCAATTTTATATGTAGTTTGGTTATTGTTTGATCATAAGACACGTATGAGCTTCTATATTATGTATACCCAAAAATTTCAACTGTATTATGTTCATACATACATGCAATACCCGCAAAGCCAACTAAATGAAAGAAAAAAAAAGCCATTCGTATATAAAACGCTCAACGAGGATAGATAAATACGTCAATAAAAGAGCACTTAATTTTTATACTTATTAAATTCTTTAATTATTTTTTTTTTTTAAATATAGCTGGGACGGAAAAGCTTGCACGCCGACACATACACACAATGCTACGCTTTTATAAATTTTAAGAACTGGTCCGCACAAGTATTACCGAACAAAAAAACATATAAACATAATCCTTTGAATAATAAATGCTAAAGCAACCGAATTATAAGTTGATTAAAAATACATATTAAATTGTAACATCGTTCAGTGGTTTATTTGAAATAACATCTCACAATCAGACAGACAATTAGCTCAATTCCGTACAATGGCAAGAACACACGGGAAATTTATAGATAAACTCTATTTTCTTAAATATCACAGTTCTATTGTTGTGTGTGCATGGGAATCAAAACATAATTTCAAAGTTGAGAGTTCATTTGGTGAATATGTATTGAACAGAAGTGGCATTGTGTAAAATGGTCTCATCTTTTTTTATATGCATACCAGTCATAAAGTTCATAAATTCCATTTTATGTTCACAAAAAATAAAATTAAATTAAAACCAACAAAAAAACAAAAAACGAAAAACCAAAAAAACAAAACAAAATACAAGTGTAATATGAATCAAATTTGATACGTCAAATTTTGATAATGCGTAAAACTAAAGGTAATGCTTAACGATAAAAGCTACTCTGAATGTTTTGTGGTTAATATGAACGCATCACTAGAAGCAACCATTAAAGTTATGTTAATTTCTGAATCTTTATACATACATATTTATATGTTTATATGTAAATTTAAATCTACTGTATACATACATGCAATACATTCTTACTTATGTTTATATGTATATGCCACAAAATCACACATGAATACGTACAATATTGTACTTTTATTATGATTTTTTATGTACAATTTATACCTAAATCAAAAGTAATAAATAAAATTAATGTCTGTAATTAGCTGAATTCATCAACAAAGAAAGTAACCCAATAACCAAATGCTTATGGTATTATCAATAAACAAATAGATAACGAAACGAAAATACATGTTCATGTTAAAATTACATTAAAAACTCAAAATTACATTTTGCTTACATATGTACTACTTATGTTGAATTCGTTAAATCGGAATTTTCAAACAATCCGTGGATGGAACATATGAGTCCTATTTACTGCTTGAGAGTTATTTAAGTAAGATTTTTGTATACGAACAACGAGGATCCTGATCTGACTATCAGGCAAGAGTATGGTTGTCGTTATGTCTTACCCGATGGCGTCATGACTTATTAAAAAGTTTTGATTGAATGCTTATAAGAAATATCCCATACGAGATATAATAATAACAACAATAAATTCACATGTCGTCATTAATGGGCAGCGTGAGGATTTACGATGTATATGACGCATATAGGTATTCAGAGTAATAAAGTCACAATGAAATGTGATAAGCAATATGCATTTGTGAATTCTCGGTACTTTTCCATGTGGTCCCCCACCCTATGTTGTAGGCTCGACATAAATACACATAATATTCATGTGTTCATGTACGTAAACACTTCTAGTATAGCTGGTCTAAAACATTTTTACGTTGAACACAACCAATGTCTGTGAAATATCAAATAGATCATTACATTTGCGAGTGTATATTTTTGTTGACTAATTGCTGCCCGAAACCTCGTTTGCATAGCGCTCTCACGTCACAAGCACTCTAATCTATTTATTTTGCTTTTAGATGAAAATCACCCATCAAAAACGAAAAGTAAAGGGTTAGTTATTATTTATTTATTTATTTTTTTTTTTTTATACAAATTGTTTGGAAACCATTTTTGATATCCTATTACGGCTGTTGAGCCTGTGGATTGTAGTTGTCCTGGTGGTAGTTGGTATTTTATTGGGGCATAGTGACTTGAATGGCTTGAAACTTTTTAATGCCCATTTTATATTTGTTTTGTAGAGATAATCGCTTCAAACTTTATGCGAGTTATAGTGGGCTCAGCGCAGCCTGGAAGATGAGATTTCGGTATAGATGTAAATGAATCGATGCTGGAGCCTGTCTTTTCAGATAGCCCTCGCACACGTGCAACATCAGTGGTAGGTTCGATATCCTTCCAAATGTTTTGCTTCGGTATTGTCGGTAAGTAGCCTACCATAGATGATGATAGACATGCCATCAGAAATTGGACAATTGGTTGCTGGAGTGTACATGACGAATTATTGTCTGGCAAAATCTATTGTCCTTAACAGCTGTTGAAAGACGATTGATCTGTCCTTGATTTTGATATAAATATAACGGATAAATGGCAAGCTGCCTAGTTTTATTAAAGTAATGCAGAAACAATTTACAAAATATGAGACATTTAACTTATATCAGCTAACAGAATTTGATGGTTATTTAATTATTCTGATTTGCCCGATCTACGTAATAAACTTTTATACTTGATTAACTTATGGACATCCTTTACACTTCGCTTCTCTTTTTTTGACATCTTTTCAGCCGAAGCTTTGGGAGTGGACGGATCTCGCCCAGCGTTGTACAATTCCAGGCTTTGTTTAATGCTCTGTGAATAATATTTATAGAAATATACAGGGGATTTCAAATATATATAGTTGATATCAATTACCAAGTCTTCTTCAGCTTCGCGAAGGCGATCAATCTCTAAACAATCGATGACCTTGTTGCGTAATTCAACAATCTCAACAAGCCGCGCAATTAAGATCTCTTCACGTAATTTATCCGAATCGGTTTTATTACGCTCAGGCTGACTTATCAGAATTCGGATTTCAGATTCAATATCAGCATGCTCCTGCTCTAAGCGCTGTTGTCTTCGTCTAGTTACAATATAAACACAAAAGGCAAGCTGTCTTAGAAAAGCCAAAGATTCTATAAAACGGATGCATCTAAATTGCACTTACATATGCGTTAACTCAGCTTGTCGCCGGAACAACTCATTTTTCTCGTTTACTAGTTCAAAGAGTTGCAAAATTAGATCCTCCACCTCTTTACAGTTTTTCGTGGAAGCTTCGGTGGTGACAGCAGTCAACGTGGATGATAGGTCCCCAGTTGTTTGCACATCTTTCCCGGATCCTTCGCAGCGTTCTCGGATCATTCTTTCCAAAACGACGCCCTGTTTCTCAAGGCCCTGCTGTTGCACTTCAATAATTTCCAACTCATGGCGTATTTCTTGTAGTGGAATCATCTGTAATGCTTTGCGTGGTGTAATAGGAATTGCAGGAGCGGGTCCCTTCCGGTGCTTCCATTTTCCATGTGATGACTTGTTATCAGAATAGGATTGGCCGCTAACATTCAAGTTCACACCGCTGATAATTGAATCATTATGATTCTCTATCTCATTATTTTGAAGCTTTTCAGGTTTATGGGTGAAGTGGGCAATGGGATCTACATCAAATTTAGGCGAGTCAAGCGCGGGAGGCATTAGTATGCGGCGATAATAATCATCTGAATCCTTGTAGGTGCTTTGCTGATTTTGATATTCAGAATGGCTATTCAATTCCAAGTTATCTTGCGCTAGAAGACTCTGGTCCAGTGGTATCAGCCGTCGTTTTGCGGAACTGCGAAGTTCCGGCACTTGTTCAGAATCTTGACCAATCAACAAGGCCTTGTCCTTCTCATTAATTGTTTTTGAAGTACTTGCATTAAGACGTTCTGGTTTTGGAGGTGCTGGAGCAGGGCGTTTATTGTATTTCAAATGCTTTTTGTGCGTTTTATTGCGAGAATCGTTAGAAACTGGCGAATTTGACCTAAAAGAAAAATATGAATTGATTAGTCACATGGCAATCTTCGAGGCTAAATCCAAGTTGAGTTTAACTACTTACCTAGGTGAGGATATTTTGACCTCTGCGTTGTGTTCGTCAAACTGAGCTTTTAGGGTTTGTAGTGTTGATGGGTTTGGAGCTCTGTCAAAAGTAAGTTTTTCTTCATGGGATTGGTAAAGAGGTTTAGCTAACTCAATTTCGTCATCAGAACTATCAAATGGATTATAGCCTACATCTGATTTGGATTTATTTTTTACATGCGTTGGCATCGTCTCCACACAGATATCTTGCTGATCATCTGAAGTATGCCCATCGTCATCACTGTCAGTAAATGGATTAAGATTATTGCCGCTGCTTTCCTTAACTGATTTAACTTCGACTTTTTCCTCAACATAGTCTATTCTCTCCTTAGAAGTTGTGACGGAATGTTCGGATTGTAAACTAGGTACATCAGTTTCCTCCAGCTCTAAACTGTCGCTGTTTTTCTTATCATTATTTTCATTATTTGTGTCTTCCCCTTCTAATGTAGGCTCTTCTAATATTTGTAGATTTGTTTCTTCTACAGTTGGTGTCGGCGGATTTGACACTGTTTCAAGGCCTTCTTTTATTGACGAATCTGTAGATTTGTTTGATAAGGCGTCAATGTTGTCGATGGAATCAGAGCTCGACAACTTAATATCGTGTGGTATAAAACTGTTTTCATTTGTTCTTTCTTTCTCCAAGCTTGATTCATCTTCTTTATTGTTAGTTGGCGTACGGATTTTGGAAACAATCTCGATACGCTGTAGTTCTCGAAGATTATCTGTATCATCGGCTATAGTTTCGTGTTCGTGTTCAGTACGATTTAAATGCTGATTATTAGCATTCAAGCATTTATCAGAACAATACATATTTTGCATGTCATCAAAGAGGATGTTTGGTGACAGTTGCACGGAACACTGCTTACATTTAAGGCAAGTTCGGTGATATACATGCTTCTCAATAAACACGCGCTCTGCTAAAAATACAGGGAACTGACATTTCTGGCAGGAGTCACGTCGAACTCCGGAAACTTTCTGCGCGATCTGAAATTCCAAAAAAAACGTATAACAATATAGTTATATCCTGCCCATAGATAATTTACCCAACAGGTAAAAGACATTTTTGCTAAGCTTACTATGTTTACTAGTAGAGCCTTACTGGTGGGTATTGTATCTTACCTGTGGCTGCGGAGAAAGTTCAACGAATATTGAACTTTCTTCTACCTTTTCGATTTTTGGACGTGTGTACTTTAATGGACTATTGTTTTCGGCTTCTGAAAGAATTATTTACACAAATCATATAATAGTAAGCAAATCAAAATGTTTGTAAAGTGCAAAATAGAAGAGGCAGCCCTTGCTGGGCATTGTGCATTAGTCCCTATGGATAATTGGTAAATGCATGTATTTTCTCAATATTTTATACATTTTTCACAATTTTTGAAAAAGTACTCACTTTGTTCACGAGCAGCTTTTCGAGTGAATACGTGATAAAACTGCGATAAATATGTAAGTACGGATAATCTGTCGGGTACAGCATTGGCCACCATGTCCTCAGCATCAAGAAGAGGAGGTATGCCAAGATATTTTGCAGCTGTTGTGAAAGCTAAATCGTTATTATAATAAATATCTGTTTTTTTGAGTTGGTCAAAATCACTGTAAGTAAATAAATAATAATATACCATTAATATCCATTTCATATCTGCAAATTAGCTTGACCTGCCTGGTCCAAAAGCTACAAACACAAAAGCACAAAGCCGAGATTTCGAAAGCTTTGATGCACTAGTTCCGAAAATGTGTAAATTCTGTACAAACCATTTGTTTTTCATTTGATATTTGGAAATGTATTTTTTTCACGACATCAACGATCTTTATTGGGGCTACATTTTTAGTTATCGTACTTTTTTGTCATTTTTTTTTTTTTTTTGTGCTTTACATTCCAAATGGTTAAATAAATAAACATTAATATCGTAGCACACATAACGAAAAATACGTATACTTACATTAAATCTGGCCGATAAAAGTGTATAAGCGCACAAAAGCCAAGTCCATCACGCCAGGATGTTGTCATATTTTCGATTTTAACGTTGTTATATCCCTTAGTCGTGCGCTGACACCAGAATTCCAGCGCTTTTGTACCACGAAGCTCTGACATTGTGCTGAAAATAATTGAACGGATTTTAATATTAAAGTTAATGATAATAAAATTAAAGTTAATTAAGCATGAGCTAAGTAATATTCTGGCTGAGGGACAAACATGTCGGAGTCTCTTAATATGACGTGATGCATCACAGTACATCAAAAGAAAGTAACGAATCCGCAGAATACCAAATGAGATACAGACGGTACAAAAGAATACAGATAATATGATTCATGGTTCTCAAACCTGGAGTGGAACAGTGACTACATCGACTCGGCTTCTAATTTTGATCAAGAATAATTATTGTAATGCTTTATTCCTATTGTTCCCTTGAGAATCTTTATTATACCTGTGGCATACATTTTTATTGGTCACGGGATACTAGCAGCAAATGACGGTGATCTTTAATGCTGTTAAGAGCGCAATGCAATTGCCCGAGATGACGAAGTTTTATCTTTATGTACTTCTATAAATTGTGTTAATCTGATTAGGTATTATGAATTAACTTTTTTGTGTCTCATAGGTACACATATATGCACATTTATGTATGTGTGCATGCATTATTCATACGTTTACTATTCATGTTTTTCTCTCTTATTTGAATTTATCGTAGAATTGTTGCATGCAGACTCTACATATAGATATACTTAGGAGTTACATCCTAATAGAAAGTAACTGAAAAATTGTCCATCAAAACAATACGTACGCAAAATTGTATTAAAATAAAAATTTCAAGCAGCAATAAAACAAACAAAAAAAAACAAATACTGCCGTCGCGTCACTTAAATAGTGATGTAAAAAACTACAAAAAGATCGATGTATCGATTTTTATATGAAAGCTTTTATTCGATTTTAAGTCGATGTTTTCAAATTCCTGCCAAAAGCAGCTAGTTTACCGATAAGAAATAAATGCGACTAGTAGAGCAATTAATCTCGAATTTGCAACACTGCACCGAAATTTGCATTCAAATTGAAAAATAACGGAAATATATTGTGTGGTGTATTGTAATTGCGCAACAGAGTGGCATTCAAATTGAAAAATAACGGAAATATATTGTGTGGTGTATTGTAATTGCGCAACAGAGTGGCTTTGTTAACTCTTCATTTGCGCATCATCTAAACTTACACTTGCCTGTATTCTGCGTACTATAATGTATTTAGGAAGAGAGGTGCTTTTGTCTTTCTGCGCCAAACTATCGATTATAGCCATCGATACAAACAATTCTATCGTTGTACAATCAAATTATTTGCAGCTCTAAATAAAAGATTTTAACATATGTTTGGTTTAAATACGACAACTAAAATGAAGAGTTACAATTTTCATTTATAAATTGTAGCCGTCATATCGAAACGATAGTTAGGCTATCGCGAATTTGATCGGGATTGTTTGATAATTCGCTTGCCCATCAATGCAACGCTGACCGCGCATTGCAAATTTATTGCTTGAGAAAACGCAAAACAAATGCAATTTTTACAGTTTAAATTTTGTTTTTTTTTTTGTGTTAGAGCCGTCGCGCGTGAGGACGTCGCGTCGCAAGTCTGATTCATGCGAACATCACACACAAGCAACCTAACCACATACAAAATTTGCTCCTCGTCTGTTTTGCGCAGCACGGTTGGTCAACAACGACGACCACCAAACAAAAACACTTGCGTTTCGTAGTATCGGTGACGAAGTAATAAAATCGCAAGTGGAGGCGTTTGTTGTTGGTTTTGTTATCTTTTCTTATTTTTTTTCTCGTATTGCAACTGTGTTGAGGTGCAGGTAAACGCAATTGAGAAGCCTTACATTGCAAATAAAATAAAATCAAGCTGACAACTGACAATCAAACTTGTTGATGCAGTGGCTGAGCGTTGACAGCAGAGCATTGTGAAATTCAAATTGAACAACCAAAGCAATCCATTAAAGAGCATCTCCGTCAAACTGGAGAAGTGGAAGAGAACTCGCCATTCCACTAAAAAGATGGACAAGCGCCAGCCTAGTCCATCGGGCACTCCCACCCCTACAATCGTCGATAAGCCAACAGTTCTGGAAGGTATATTCAAATTATTATTCTTATTGGAATTAGCTATGTATGCATGCATCTGGGCAAAGGGGATTTACATACGTGCGTATCTATCTGTATGGATGACACACCAACCGATATTCTTATACAGATGTAAACGTATGTATATTACACAGACACATATATCTAAGAGCGAATTTGGTGGTTTTTTTTCGCGCTTGGCTTGCTTTAATCAACCGCATAGCAGAGCTCGATGACAAGGCAGACTTTCAACGGTCTGCTTCAGCAACCTGCCCCCAGGAAGTCTATAAATATTTACGCATTAACTGCTTTTGTAGCCACAAAAGGATACACACACACACTCTGGTATGAGTATGTGTGTGTGTGAATGAGTGTATATTTGTATATGGACGACCTGTTGATTAATGGCTCTTGTGGATTTTTTGTATGTTTGCGACCCATCAATAATTGTAGCTCGACTTTGTTTTAAAGCCACATGAAAGGCAGGCAATTTGATACTGTTGCAACCTCCCCCATATACATGCATACATCAAAACAAACACACACACATACATAAACACATACGTACATGCTTATAGATAAATTGTTGAGGCGTTCAATAAACGCTTTCCCCGCCTCTTTATTAGAACAATACATTTTTATACACTTGCATAATATATATATAGTAAATAGGTAGTTGGAGGAGAGTTATTGCTCTTTGTTATTATATATAGATATCGTGTGTATATATATGTAATGACAAAAATACGTATGGATAGAAGGGGGCCTTGCTATATATAGTTATTACTTTTTGGGTTAATTTTAGATATTTTCTTGTAACTTCCATTTTTGTGGAAGGAACACAAAGATCCTAAGAATTCCAAGGAGTGCATCACTTTAATATTTGTGCTCGTTGCAGGCGTGATGTTAAACATATTTGATGGTCTGACGGATAAGGATGAGCAGGTGCGTGAAGCCATGGAGCAAGCGATTGTTAAGATTCTGGAGACACATCCATTGCGGGCAACACTTATACTGACCGATTGGCGTGCCAAAAATACTAAGCTTAGCGAACAAACTGTGGCCATGCTTTTGGAGTGAGTACATCTTGATTAGTTTGTGCTTAACTTTAGCTTGACCATCTTTTCGTTTGGTTTCTCAGTTGTATTCATCGGGTGGTTGGAGGGGATACACCATTGTCAACGGAGGTCAATGAGAAACTGATAGTCTTGGCTTTAAAGGAGCTGACGCGAAGCGTGGATCAGCATGTGCCGTTAATACAGAATCCTGCATTGCACATACTAGTGTCCATTGGATGCACAGAGGACTGTACTTTAGTCGTTGAGTCGCTTCTGGCGCACAGTAGCCCATCGAGCAACGTGCCGCACTTTATGCTGATGCAATGCCTCGGCCAGTTGGCTATGGCAAATACGGCTGGACTGGTGCCGCACATCAAGACAATACTATCGCACTGTTTACCACATTTGGGTGGCATCAAGCAGGATCACATGAAGCTCGCATACGCCTTTGCAATCGGACGCTTTAGCGAAGCGCTGCTGGAGCATGGCAGCAATGCGCCCACAGATGAAATGAAGGCGACCGCAAATTGCACCACTGAAATCAGTGTTGCCTATGATGTGCTCTTCAATCAGTGGCTGCAGTCGCGGGAGCCCAAGGTGTGCATGGAGATACTACAGGCACTGTCGTGCATGTATCCACTGTTACCAAGCGATCGGATATTAGATCAGGCGCCGCGACTGGTGCCCCAAATACTGACGCTCTATCGGCGCAGTGTTGACCGCAATGCAGTTACACAATTCTTGTGCTCCGTTTTGAAAACGAATCTCATGCTTCACGCCCAGGTTTTAGATGGTGTCATCGATTCCCTCATATCGCATCTGTTTGACTTGGTCTGCGTCTATCCGGACTACGAGAAGCCACAAACCGTCAAGGGTCACTACGAGGTGTTGCGCTGCTTTAATCTGCTAGCGGGTAGCTACGCTGTAAAAATAATGGACACGCTGCTTATCCATTTGCGCAACAATAGCGAACGGGAGCGTATTAAATCCCTACTCATACTGACGCACCTACTCAACAGCTGTGCTGTGCACATCGAGAGCCGTCTGCATGCGCTCATCGAGTGCCTCAAGCAGTTGATAGTTGCGGAACGTGGCGTAAAGATGAAGCTAACACTGCTGAAGACGATTGTGGCTCTGGCGCAAAAGTCGCTGATACGGGACAAAGAGTTTGTGTGGTTTGTGGTTCGTCACAGCTGCAAGTACAGCAAGATTAGTCAGGACCATGGCACACTAGAAGAGCACGCTACACTTGCGCTTAGCTGCGAGAATGCGCTCTTTATGCTCGCCTCAACGGTGAATACTTTGGATGAGCTGCTCAAGCGTGAGTTGCTCAACTATTTTGTACTGTTGGACTACACGGATATTTGTGGAAATCAGGCCAAATGTTTGGCCAGTCTGTTTGCCAAATCGCCGCACATTGAGTACGATGTTGCCAGCGATGATGAGCAGCACTCATCATCAGCATCAGCATCAGTATCAACTGCGGCAACCGGCGGAGAAGTGGCGACAGCCGGTGGTGAATGTCGTGGCACCACGGTTAAGCGTGGCAAGGTGATCGTGCCCGGTGCTGAAAGCATATATGCACGCTGCTTGGCGCTACTGGGTAATCAGCAGTGCATCAAGCGCTCATCAAATATACTTAGCTTTCTGAAGTACTATTATCCGCAACTAAATCCAGCATTGGATGAACTCTGGGAACGTAGCATTTCCGACATGCTGTTGAACATCAACAAGCCGCAAACCTATATGCAACAGCTGCAGGACTTTGTGCTGGAGACCAACGAGTTTCTGTCCTCGCGTGATGAGCACTTTGCTCAGCGCTTGGCCAGCAAGCTGGCCGATCAAATGTATTTGTATCCGATGCAATTGCCTCACTCAGAGTGGCAGCTGCCGGATCTGAGCGCCGAGAGAGGTATGCTGCTGCAGTCGATGGCGCTAACGCTCTACCAAGTGACCGATATGGCTTGCATTCACACCAAAATCGATCTGATTGTGACAACGGCACGACAGGAGCGTCTGGACAAGCACGTAAAGCACGCCGAATATGATCGCCGCATTGAGCCATGCGCTCGGGCACTCGGCTATATTGCGCGACAGCATTTGGGGCATGTGGTTAAAAAGCTGTCGGAATTGGCACAGATGGGCGGACGCAAACATTCGACAGGCTTTTTTAGTAATCTACATTTTATTAAAGATACGCATAAGGCGCTCGATAATTATAAAACCAATCTGCTGGTGGTGAAGGCATTTGGGCGCATCATGGACGAGGCGGATCCGTTGCAATCGCTGCAGCATTTGGATTTTGATATGCTTAACTTCTTAATGATAGAACTGGCCGGACACAAGGATCAGACCATTATGTCGGCCATACTACAAACGCTGCTCAGCATTTGTAATCAGCTTATTGTTACCAAAGAGCAACTGCCAACGCCGCTCAAGCTTCGCAAACAGATCATGGAAACCGTATTTAGCATACCCATTGAAGCACCCTTCCACGATTTGCCACTGTTGCCCACCATCTTAAAGCTTGGCACGGATTTCATACGCATCGGTGAGTAATGAGCAGGCAAAATGAGCAGCCAAACACCTTTTTATCTAATGTTTAATAATGAAATGATCTTTACAGGCGGCTGTGATGATGTTAGCTCTGATTATGTGGAGGGCAGTGTCATCTTTGAAATTGCATGTAAAAACTTTTTTGGCTGCGCCAAGCAGTTGAAAATGAAATTCGACTCGCAGGAAGAGGACGATCACAACAGTTTCTTGGCCAAGCATCTGAACGATTCGCTACCACAGCTGAATGCATTGGTACGTGCCATTGTTGAACTGGATGCATCGCCATCGACCCTAGATCTGATCATTGGTATACTGGAGTGCTGGATGCGTGACAAGAACTCCGAGGTGCGCATCTGTGCCAGCCATGTGCTGAACAACACGCTCGAGGTATACATCAAGTCAATGAAAATTGGCGGCTGTGAGGCACCCTCGAAATTTAATCAAACGGGCCAGATGCTTGGCAAAATTGTGCCCCGCTGCATCGACTCGAATGGCACCGTGCGTCAGGTGTCTGTGGAAATACTGCAAAAGACGCTTGAAATCGCCTGTATCTATGAGACGCTGACCATAGCCAGTATTGACAGCAGTGCCGAATGGCTGAAGGAGATTGAATCCATAAAGGAGAACATCATAACCGATGAGCCAAAGCAGATCTACAATCTCGCTGGCGATATTGCCAAAATTATTGCGAAACGCATCTCAACCTTTCAGTATTTGCAATTTTGGTAAGTAGGCAGCAACTATTTAAAAGATTGTTATCAAAAGTAGACATTTCTCACATATGTGCTAGCTTGCCATGTTTTATCGAATTAAGTTTGAATGATTCTTAAGCAAAGGCGATATAGAAATTGTTTTATATCTATCTTTCAATGATGCTGCCAGTTTTCTACCTTTTAAGACTTAGTAATTTGGAATGATTATGCAAAAAAGAGTTATTCAAAAAGTGTACTTTAAAACGTTTGAATGGCTCATTTAGTTGTTTTGTTTTATGATTCCGATAAAAATGGCCATCATTTTTGCTAGTCGCAGCATGCTACACCGCTCCAGCTAATGGATTATTTTATTTCCGTCTCTCACAATCCCATGTGCATGATGAATAAGGAAGTAGAAACAAAAAAATAAAACTAAACTTTTCGCATACCATAAGATAATAGCCGATATAATTTAATGCATATAACATATAACATATAACATATAACATAAAATATAATCTAACAATACAAAACAATAATGAAAACGGTATCTGATATTTTTTTATTTTAAATTTTTAGTAAAGCTTTGTTGCAGTCGCTGCGCGATCCGGAACCGAGCTCCACCATTGGCTCGAGTGTTGTGTTGAAATTTTTCATACAGCAAAAGGGCTCAGAGCTGTTCCATGCTATACCCGATCTCGTCAAGGATAGTCTGCTGGCACTGCAGGTGTGCGATGTGCCACGTGCCAAGTCTGGTGTACTTAAGGCACTTGTGGCATTGACCAAGCACCATCCGAAGCTCGTCTGTGCGGAGATGTTGCAACAACAGCTGCCGTATGATGAGCATGTAGTCGAGTATTGGCATTTGGTGTGCAATGATACGGAGCTCACTGGCACAATGCTTGACAACTTTCTGCAGCTGCTTAGCGGCGCCAGTTTGCAAGAGTTGCAGGATGCCAATGGCGTTTCAAACGATCGCCAAAGAGTTGCAAGCGTTCAGCCCTTCGCTATTTTCTGTGCGCTGCACGAGATGATGCCCTGCAAGGATATACACGACGTGAGTAGCCAATGGTCGTATTTCGGACTGTATCCTTTGACTAATTAGAAATTGGATTTCAGCAACTGTCGGCGAGATTTGCGGATATGTTCAGCATGTTATTGACTTCACTGTCTAGCTACACAAATTTGGCCGCACCCATGTCACCACTAGCACCGCCTGCAAGTCCCAACCAACCAAATAAAGCGTCTAGCAAGTTCGGCTTTGTGCCTAACAAGGAGCTTACTAAACTAAATCCCTGCCAAATAGCCCTTGAAACATTTCAGGCGTTCCTTAATAATCTAGAAATGGAGCAAATTGCGACCGTGCTAACGATTAATCCACAACTGGCTGCCAGCACGGATTGGCACAGCTACATTGAGTTGCTGACCCCAATGGCCATTGGAATGGCCAATCAGCTGCAACTGAGCAGCCCGTCTATGCGGCAGTTGGTCAATGCCTTGAGCAAGTATGTTGCCTCGCCATATGATGGCCAGCGGGTTGCGGCCGTTGGGTTCTATTCACGTCTCGTGCCACTCAAACCGAGCGGTGAGCTTGCGAGCCTCATAATGTTGCATCTCAGCGCCGCTTTAAGCGATCCCAACGCCGTAGTGCGAGGCCTCAGTCTACAAGGGATGGGCTATGTGGGTCAGCTGGGCGAGCACGAGTCTTCGCGATTTTCGGAGCTGGCTATACAAGCCTTACTTAAGGGAGTCGATGACAACGTCGGCGATTGCCTTATCAACATACCCCTGGAGAGTATGCGTGGACTCTCGCGCATTCTTCGGGCTCTGCCCAGTGAACGGGTCGAACCATTCCATGTGTCGCTGGCCATACGCATACGACCCTTCTTTGGCAGCTATTCGATGGAGATGCGCGAGGCGGCCATTATTCTGTTTGGTGATCTGTGCGAATCCAAGCATGATGACGGCAGCAGTTCGCCCACTTCATCGATGGAGGCGTTACGCGAACAACTCTTTGCCAATCTGTTTCCGCTGCTGCTGCATATGAGCGAAGTTGAGCCAGCTATTGTTACAGCCTGCAAGAGCACACTACGACGTGTCTGTCAACTGCTGCGCGCGGTGCGCGTCAATGAAATTGCGCAGCAGCAGCTCAGCAATGATGCGGACCAGCTGAATCAACTTAACTACAGCAGCTTCGTTGTGGATTTTGTTAAAGTCATTGTGAGTCATTGCGCAGTTCCGTATTTTCGTCCTCTTAAATTAATGTTGCACGTATTTGTATTTATAGGCACTGGAACTCACGGAGCATATCCAGGACTTTATAGACTCTTGCATGCCCCAGCTGCGTAGCCAGTGGCCGGAGGTACGTGGCAGTGCTGCTATTGTTATCGGTATGTGTTCATCTGCTGCATATAACAATTGTCCAAATTTATTAATGTTTACGTGTATCCCTTAGGCATATTGCACAATTTCCTAAGCGAGCAGAACGCACAAACCGAATCGGTGGCCAGTAAGATTGCAGTGCTGCTCAAGGATGAGCAGACGATGGTGCGCGTGCGTGCTGCACAGGCGCTGGGCCATTTCTTTGGGGACATCTAATCAGGAGCCGTTGGGCACTGGGACCAATAGAAACGGAACTCAAAATCTTTACTACGTATAAAGAGCAGTCTTAATAACATAAAATGTTTGTCAGATTTTTATTAGTATTTATCTAAGTGTGATCCTACATATAAATAGCTTGGGTGTAACCATTATGTATCCTTATTATGTTTGATAACCTTTTAGCTTTTTTGTTGTTTTATATATACATACACATATACATTTATATATATGTATGTAGGCACATATATTTATAATTTTATAAGTCGTTATATATTCTTGAGTGAGTCATGTTTATAATATGAATGTTAAAAATATATATTTGAAATTGCGGCATATTTGATCTTGTGCTCGACCAAGCGTTAACTTAACCGAAAGTAACAAACTCATACAACCTTAATAAAACCCATTTCGAAACACGCAAACGTAGCAGATCGTATTCGAGCTTCTGCTTTGTCAATTACTTATTCAAGATAAAAGACTTGTAGGATCTTTAGCACAAGATCAGATGCTGTTCTGTTCCCGATTTGTAATTTCAATTCCAATTCTAATACGTAATTTGTGTACCTTTATTAACGCTAATAAGAACCAAATACATGCAAATAAATACTATTATAAACCATTTGGAGGCAATCAATTAAAAATGTAAAACTGTATTCGACCGCTTGACCAGCCAATGGTCAGTACAGACCGATCGTTATCCATGTTCAATGGCTGAAAGCAAATGAAGCTAGGATACTCGTCCGCCGATTGACCGCTTAAATAGTGACCACCCGATACCTCGAATTCGTACGGCCCAATGTACGTGCGGAAAACGGCAATGTAATTGGTGGACTTAAAGCTGATTATGAGATATTTACCAAGCGGGTCCATTGCCAGCTGTTGGACTGGACCGCCGATGAGCGTGTCACTCCTGTCATTCAGGGTGCACGCATTCAGGTCAGCAATTGGCAGCACTTCCTTATCGTAGTTCGCTGCATTAAACAAAAATTGGTATTAATCGTAAATAAATTAAGCTTCTGTATGCCAAATTTATTCATGTTAAATATTTGTAAATACGGCTTCGTTTACATTTAATTAAAAACGTCTCATGCATTATATTTGTAGGCTGCTTTATACAGACGATCTGTTGGCTTAAACAGTCGCCCACCTGTTGCATGCCAACCTAACGAGTTTGGGTTTGATCTTGGGCAAACTATAGGGTGTGTGCTTCAATAGACTAGGTAGACAAACACCGCACTAGCGATGCCCGCGTTAAAAATATAAAGCAAGCACTTACACGGGTTAACATGCAGCCGCACAAGCCGTATGCAATATAAAATTGGATCTTTAGTAGCCACGAACAACAGGAAGCGACCGCATGGAGACCAGCATGTGGATTGAACGCTTTCGCTATTGCATACCCAGCGTTCTGTTTTCCAGCGATCGTAGCATTCCCACATGCGAAACACATGACCCACGGTGCTCGCAATGAGATGATCATTGTCCGGCGACCAGCTGAGCAGCGAGGATGGTGGACCTAAACGCTTTAGTGGTTGTATCTTGCCATCGTCCGCGTGCCATATAAGTATAGCTCTATCACCAAGTGATGCTGTGGACAGTAGTGTGCCATCCTTGTTCCATTGTAGTGAAGAGATGGGCAAATTGGAAGGACTGAAAGCAAGCATAAAATATATGTGAATAAAAGCCAAATGGCAGCAAAAGATTTACGCACTGTTTGAATGTATGACTGGGATTGATACTCCTGCCCAGGTGCATATTGTTATCAATTATCCAAAAACACAAGCCTTGATGACAACCAACCACAAGCTCAAAAGCACACAGCGGCCGCCAGGCCATGCATGTGATTTGGGTCTGTGTTGGGCTCTTCAGTACTGGCCCTATGCCAGCGTTTTTGTCCGTAACCTTAGTGTAAATTCGCACAACATCGTCGACACCCGCAACTGCCATTTTGAAAAGATGGATGTGAAAGGCAATATAGCGAACACCGCTGTGTATCCAGTCTCTGTAAATAATAGAAAATAACAGTTTGTATTTTGGTGCTTGTAGAGAGAGAGAAAGACGTCTCCGACCCCATTAGCCAAGTCAATGTAACCATATCCGTTGCCTATTCACAGAACGCTCTCAGTTTTCAAGCTGCTTGATGAAACATGGTATTTTACTTATGGTATAAGCAGGGACCAAATCGGATTACTTTATTATAAAGCTGTCACAAGAATAGGCAAAAAGATGAGTTCTAAAAGAAGGCGTAGACATAAATATATAACTGCACAACTGTGGAATATTTAGTTAACACCCAGACCTAAAGCAAATATCATTAGAAACGAAATTTAAAAAAACGAAAACCAAAATGCAAACAGTCCATAGATAGGGAAACACGCCTGACATATTCGCCTTAGATCTTACCTCGCTTCAGCATATTGTGCAATGCGATCCGCGCTTAGCTTCTGTGTGTGGGGGAATACTTTAAGTTTCAGTCTCTTGTAGAGCTCCAGCAAATGTGCAAAGTAGTCAGCTGTAGTGCTTATCAACGGTGACTGTTCGCGCGTTTTTGTACTGCGCGCCTCATTCAACGCTTCCCAGAAACCGCTCTCAAAGAAAGTGCGCGAAATGCGCTTTAGCACGCTCTCGCTTTCGACCGGTATGAAGATTTCGCCAACGTTAAAGTTTTGAGCGATAAAGCTGGTATTCAGCAGTTCTCCATTTAAAATGATCGATGGACAACGCTTTAAAGCAGGCAAAAAACTTTCGGAGCGCAATTCCCCGCCGCTAGGACAATGCTTTAAGTTTATTAAAGATGCCATTTTAATATGTTGTGATTGCTGCAACAAGCGATGGGTGCCTTTTATCATATATCACGACAAGGTTGCAATAAATTAGTGGAATCACACAGATCGATATCATTTAAGCATAATTTCTTCACCACCAGGGTTTTCTAAATCATCGATAAACTGTCAATACTTATTTCTCGATATTTTCGATTCAGTGTGAATAATTCGAATTACAATTTGCTAATAATCAAGAATATAAATAGAAAATATTATTTGCTTAAGAAGACATCAAGGAGCCGCAATGAATGAACATTAAAAACATAAAGCAAACCGTCGTTTCTTAAATAAATACCATGAATTCACAAATATGTGATTAATTATTTTTTTTTATTTAAAATGAGAAATAGCGCAATGGTCGAATTCATTTTTCACAACTCGTATGGATTATACAATTGTTTTCCTTGTGCACATAGTTACCGATCGCTGCACATTTACTCCGCATATCTCTTTGACTCTCATGTATCTTAACATCCAAATCGACAATCAGACCTTAATTTTTTAGTGGCTAACATGTTCACATAATTGAAATTATGTGGTGAGGCTCAAAAATTTAGTTGTGCCAATTTAGCCATGGAGTCAAATCAGCTGTGGCGAACGATTGAATGTAGTTCAGACCAGAAACTTTTGTCATCCCTCGTTTTGCGTTTTTGTTTGCCAGCAGATAAATTCAAAACGCGCACTTATTTTTGTTGTTGTTATTAACAAATAGCGGTCGAAACGGCGTTTTAAACATTGCATATGTGCGTTTGAGGTGTCATTTATCATATAAATAAGTCCACTTAATGTAAAAGCGCATATAACGCTAGATCAGCCGTGTTTTTCGCACATTTGTTCAGCAGTTACCTTTCGTCTTTCCGCCATTTGTGGCAAAGAGGTTGCGTCCGCAACCGAATTGATCATTGATTAAAAAAATACATATCGCTCGATTTGTGCTGTAGTAAGCAGAATAAAAGGCTTGGTGGAAACAACACAGCAAATATGGAACGAATTGGTTTGGAAATTAAGGGCTTCTTCACCAAACTTCAGGAAGGAGCACAACCCCAGGACTCACAGAAATCATTAGGTACATATGACACCATCAGCAGCAATCTTTCGTTCCGCTTTATAATACAATTTCGTAGATCAAATTGTGAAGCTTGCGGTAAAGTACATTGCCCAATGGCCGAATGAAATCCCATTACAGGACGGCGAAGGGATTTGCTTGGAACTGATTACAAATAAGTTGAAGTCAAATTGGAAGTGGGAAGACAGGGAGAATGCTGTATCCATATTTTATAACCAGTACATGATCGCCTCAAGTGAGGTGAGTGCGTCTTTAATGACTTTAATAACGCATACAACACTCATTCACATGCTTTGCAGATTACGGATCAGCATCAGCGCGATCTTCTATCGAATCTAATTCTATTTAGTTTGGAGACTGACGTAAAATATAGCCTGTGGAACGACGTGGAAGTGCCAGTCAGCCAGTCAATCCAGCATGCCAATTTTTCAATTGGCAAAAGCTCAAGCAGTACTAACAGCTCATCCATATTAATTGGAAATAGTTCGAGTCAGAATGGAAATAGAATGGTCGGCCCAACAGACGCCTACAGTTATGATTCGCAACAGACGAACCTGGGCTTGGATACCGAGCCAACATCAGACCACATTGAGTTAAGAACCGAAATGGACGTCGATGGCGTTTTCGATGTTAACAAATATCCCATGCAAATTCTTGGTTCAACAACCAGCTGCAGTTATGATTCGTCACAGACGAGCGTGGGCCTGGGCAACTATCCAATACACAGCTACACGGTGGAGCTAAGTAGGCAAAAGAACTTTGATAACGTTCACGATGTTGTCCAGAATGCGGTATACTCATTTTTAGGCGTCCAGGGCAAGTACCTTAAAAAGGATGTCATTACGGGCCGCTTCAAGCTAGATCCGATCAACAAGATGAGTCTCACGGAACCACAATGTGGCATGCTTATGCGCCTGTCCCAGCTGGGCTATTATCATGATTGTGTGGCCAAGTTCTCCAATATATCGACCGGCTACAATGCGATGGGCAGCATGGGCCAAGCATTCATGTCCAAACTAAAGCTGGAGTTGAGTGAATTTCATGGAAAGGTGGCAATATTGCAAGATCAGCTAAATGAGTACCGACAGTTGATGTTGTATTATTATAAGGGTGACCAACGCAGCTGTATGAACGGTAAACCAAAGAGACTGACCCTGAATAAGCTACTCATCTGGTATATGGAGCCAATGTATCGCATGGAATGGCTGACAAGAATCGCAAATGCCTGCCTGATGAAGAAAGGGGGCGAGCTAGCCTCAGTACTATATGATTTTTTGGAAATAGGTAATCCATTGGTCGACACTTTGGCCAGTGATCTGTTAACTGCCTGCTGTGGCCCATTGGTGCGTATGATTTCAAAGTGGATGCTTGAGGGCGGCATCGATGATGGCTATGGCGAGTTCTTTGTTGAATCGCTCGCCGATGTCGGCGTCGATAGACTCTGGCATGACAAGTTTCGTCTGCGTCTCCATATGCTGCCTAAATTTATAACACGCGAGCTGGCCGACAAGATACTTAAAACTGGCAAGAGTATTAACTTTTTGCGCGAAGTATGCAAAATGGAGGGAGCGGTCAAGGGACGAAAGGAACTCAAGGACGTCATTGATAATCATGGTAAATTTGCATTCACACTTTCAACTAGCAGCCATTAATTTTTTTATTTTAAGTTTCGAGCATCTTCTCGTATGTGCCGGACACCCAATGGCATGCTGTCATTGAGACTTGCTATTCGCAAACGTCCAAGAATGTGCTGGATATTATGGTTGGACCGCATAAGCTGCTAGATCATCTGCAAGGCATGCGACGCTATCTATTGCTGGGCCAAGGCGACTTTGTCGGAATATTCATCGAGAACATAAAGTGCGTTTATTTAAGCATATCTTCAAGATATTCGCAGTTTTGCACATTTGATTGCTTTCCGCAGGGATGAGCTGGAGAAAGTTGGCAGCGACATTTACTCGCACGATTTGTCCGCCATGCTGGATGCGGCAGTACGCTGCACCAATGCCCAGTACGACGACGCAGATATTCTCAACCATTTGGATGTTGTTGTGAAAACGCCATATTCCGGTGACTGCGGCTGGGACGTCATCTCGTTGCAATACACGGTTCGTGGTCCATTGGCTACCATGCTGGAGCCAGCGATGCCCACATACAAGTCGCTATTCAAGCCACTCTGGCGTATCAAGCACATGGAATTCGTATTGTCCACAAAAATATGGAAATTGCAAATGGCCAATGCCAAGGTAAGTTAATATGTCATATTTGTGATTATCTACATTGTTCGATTGTAGGTACTACAGATAACTTGCGCGTTTGAACGACCGCTCATTAATTGGGACACGTTTTAGAAGTGGTCTTATATACGAAAAGCTCTAATTTTTTGTACTCAAATAAGTCAAAAGGAACCTTTTCGGCTGAATTTCAAAATCCTAACAACAGAAGATAATGAGAATGGCGGGCAATGTTGATTATTTATGTGTTAACAATGGACAACACACAAGCTATGTATATGATATTTTTCAAATGCGTCTTAATACATACGGTAATTCTGTTTAAATAACAGTTGATCATTGGTTAATCGTTTCTTGTTGTCAGCATATGTGCTCGTATTCATCGGAAAAAGATTCTCATAATCCGAATAGCGTTGTCTTCCTATGAATTGAAATTTTTTTGTTTGTTCAGGGCCGGATAAGATAAACAGTTAATCTAATCCATAGCACTGACCAAAAAAAGAAAAAAAAAAATGAAAACTTTGCCCATTTTTGCTATAGCCGGGCATGAGACGAGGGCAACATATCATTATCAGAGTGTCGGGGCAGAGGTATCAAAGTGCATGTTCCCGCTCCTTTTTGAAGCACCACTTTTATCAATTAATTTACTCAATAATAAAAACAACGCACAGGTTCCTTTTAGTCTTATGTATTATTTTCTAATTACACATAGTATAAACATTTAAAAAAAAACATTCACATTTTGCAAGTACGGTTGAAATAACGGAATAATGGTGAAGCAAAGTAAAACAATTACATACAACTGTGGGTTTTTTGATGTACGGCGCTGTGTGGAAAGTTGTGAAAGTGTTGCCACCAAATGCCAATTTACAACTTGGCGTCCGTCTTGAGGAGAGGCGCCAGCTTCTGTGTCAGCATGATGTTGCCGGCAATTTTCAACTTGCCCTTCATAAAGGCAGCCTGTGGGTTGAGTTTTCCCAAAGCGATATCAACCATATCCTCATCGGCAACAGTCAATGTAGTATCCACCTTAACGCCCTGCGCTGGTCCCTCATAGGCCTTAGCGTTCTTGCAGTCCAGAGCTGTTCATTAAATTATTCTATTAGATTTATTCGTTGACTCCAACCACAACACGTAATTTAACTGCACTTTGTACTTTACACCGTGAATCACTTATTGCGCGACACATGTGTAATGTGTAGGCCAAAAGTCATGTTTACTTACTCCATTCCTTGGCCACCTTGCCGTCCATGGTGATCTTGTAGAGGAACACACCGTTAATAGCCTTGGCCTTGGCGACATTGTCCTTCAAGCCATCGATAATTTTCTCGAATACGGCGTCTGATTGTAGCGACATTGTGACTGTTGTTGGCTAAATTTGTGATTGAATTATTAAAAATTGCCAATTAGTCTCCACGTATGTTTATGTGAATCGCGCAAATACTAATTAGCGCTCGCTGAAATGCTTACACCTGAAATGGAAAACGTCAAATAAAGACCAAGCGGCGGGAATCAATATTTATGTAGTTTTTTCTTTTGTAACTCTGCTTTGCTAATTCACTCGATGGTTGCGTTATCGTTTAACACACATACATGCACAAATACACGCCAGCAAAAATAAAAAAATCGATAAGTCTGTTGGAATTAGAATTCCACCATCGCTTTTTGGAGTTTGCTCTTTCACGCTCAGTCTATCGACCGCTCTCTCTCTCTCTCGCTGCTGTTGTTCTGTAATCGTAACATGAGCAAAGTTTGCGACCTGTATTCGCACTGTGCAAAGTGCACTAGTGACTTAGGGTAATTAATGCTTAATTGGGATAACGATAACGATAAGTGGTTGGCTATGGATTAGGGTACACTCGACTCATTGTTTCCCTTTATATACACATAAGTGGAATATACCTTCACTTGTATGTTTATATGCGAATACCGGAAACCCATTTAATACAAATGTATAAATATATTTATTTGTATGTACATGGAAATTTACGTCTTTATCAGTGTGTTTTAGTTTTTATTAGAACATGTGAATTTATTATGTGTATATAAATGGCAAACTTAGGTGAATGCTTATTCCAGCGATGGTTTTTCAAATTTTTCCGGGTTGAGTCCGGCCTTCTTCATCTGAACGGCAATGGAAAATAAGTAATCATAGCATTCCGACCTGTAATCCGTTATAGATTTGTTGAATAGTTGAACAGTTTCCAGGTTAGAGTTCATAGCTACTTACATAGTTTTGGCATTTTCCCAAGTCTTTCCCCAGACATAGACGCCATGGCGGCGTACAAGAACTGCACTACATCCGGGATATTCCATCATGGCAGCATACATGCTATCTGCCAAGTCACGCTCATGGGGCGTGTTTTCAATGATCGGCACGATCAGCTGCTCGTCGTAGCGCAGATAGCGCTTATCCGCTTCATCGTAGACGCCCTGCGTGATATGATGATATAATGATTACTAAAATCAACAATCTGTATAAAATGTTAGATTTCTATGTGAAATGTGGATGTGAAGCACCTTAATCATTTCCAGGTGTGTGCAACGAAACGTCTTCCCTGGCCAGAGCAATGTGGCCATGACGGCATGCTGGGAATGCGTGTGAATTACAGCGCCGGCATTGCGATGTCTGTAGGCTAACATAAAAAGCGGAGTGCACTGACTCTTGCTGAGGCCCTTGATCTCAGGTGGCAATTGTAAATCCTTTCCATCTATATTCTGCACGAACAGATCCTCTGGCTGCATGCGTTCCTTTTGTACGCCCGAAGGTGCGATGTAGATTTCATCGCTGTATAAAATTCAGTCTGTATTATTTATACGTACAAATATATTGTATTTTTGGTAGAACACTTACTTGTGCTTAATGCTCATACCCCCACCAGTTCCGGTTACCCAGCCCAGGTGATAGAATTGCCTGCATAGTGCTGGTATCAAATGTCGCGGATGCTCCTCAGGTAAATCTTTGAAAAAGGACAAAGCCATTATGGATCAGAGCAGGGACTGACAATGCAGCAGTTCCCCAGACACAAGCTCACATTGGCAAATGTAAACAATGATATTATATTCGATTGTTAATTTCTCTGCAACTGTGAGCTGTCATTGTTATCGATAGCTACACTTAAACAGCCGCACAATTTTAAACTAATACTTTTTTTATTTTTATTTATTTCAGGCACTGCGCTCGTTGAGTGGCGAGATTAGTAAGATTACCTATAGATTGAATCTGTTCACATCTGAGATTATGCACTTTGTTCATCAAATGCAGTACTATGTGCTATTTGAAGTCATCGAATGCAATTGGGTAGAGTTGCAGAAGCGCATGCAACAGGCCACTGCCTTGGATGACATTCTCGATGCACATTCAGATTTCCTGCATGCTATTAGCGTTGGCTGCTTTGTGAACACATCGACAAACATGGAAAGCTATCTGGAAGTGGTGTACGAAAATATTATACTCCTGGACAATTGGCAATCGAATTTTTACCAAATCTGTTTTAATGAATTGGCCGCACGCCAATTAATGGCTAAAACGATTGCAGATTCTGAACAGACTGGACGCTACGGTTTGACCACGGAGCAAAAAATGGAACGCGATGAGGAGCTTAAGATATTCGAACAGAGACTTGTAGCCTCCTATCGGGCTCTCGAAATCATTGCCGCTTCATATGGGAAAGCAGTGGGAGACTTTCTACTGGCGCTCAACTCCAGCAACGATCCCAATTTGCAGCTGTTCGGCACCCGTTTGGATTTCAACGAATATTACAAGAAACGCGACACAAACCTGAGCAAGCCACTAACATTTGAGCACTGGCGAATGAGCAATGTTTTTGGCAACTACAGATCTCTTTCGGGAGTTCGCCACAGCATCTATCCGCAAGCAACAAATCAAATTAGTACTTTAGTTCCCGGTCAAATATCATCTTGTGACTAGCGGTTTACAGAATTGCAACATGATGATGCTCACATTCAAATGCTGTTTCCAATTAACAAGGAAAGCATTAATAATGATAACAGCAAGAAATCAATCGGTATAACTCGCAGCACTTGGGTTACACGAATGGCGTCCAACTGCTGCAATATTCAATAGGAAACTGCGTTTCTTTCTTTATACATTAAGATAGATAAACTAAATAATTTAGCTGAAATGGCAACTTCACGCAAGCTACCTGCCAAATTTGAAGAACAGCACATAATTGCTTCTTTCTTTTTTTTGCAATGCTGACCGTGCCAAAAGTATTAAGCCATTTGTGTAAATGTATTCAACAAGAATATTCTGTTCATGTACACATCCCGAAAATGTTATTAGTCAGGTAAATATTTAATATGAATCAATAGTGGTATTGTCATTTTGTTAATTGACTAACTAAAGCGAGTTAAAGTTTTTTTTTTTCATTCTTGAGCAACTGAATTTAGTGCATGAATTAAATAATTTTAAAAGTTTTACATAGTTAAAGTTAAAGTCCGCGATTTCTAAGTAAATATAGTTATGCATTTTCGATTTAACCTTTAACATACATACACTGTTAATACAAAACATAAATTTGTTAAATCTTATTAATGTGATATCTTTCGTTGGGATCGTTATTATTGGTCAAATCCTCATTATGGACAAAATTTCGTTTTACAGCTCAGAATTGTTGCTTTGACATAATATCGTTCAGATATTTGTAACGTCGATATGCTTTATTTGTAGAATTTTATATCGATAGTTTACTAATGCGTTATCGGCTTAATTTTTTTTTTGCTGGGCGATAAACAAATAGCACAACAAACTTGTAAAAGAGCCACACACAAAAAAATCAATTGCAAAAAAAAACACATAAATCCAATCTGAAACAAATCGTTTGTTGAAGACAAAAACTGAAGTCGGATTAGCGATTAAAAGTTCAGCAGCTTATCAAAATCGACAACGGATTGGACAAGCCTCAACTTTCTGTGCATTGTCATTTTTGCAAGTGCAAAACCAAAAAAACGAACGAAAAGAGAAAAGCTGACGCTGCCGGCGCTGCTGTTACTGATACATATACAAATTAGTAATCTCTTGCTCTGGGTGCTGAATTCGTTGGTTTTTAATTTTTGTTATTGAATTTGAAGTGTCCATATTGCTGCTGTGCAAGCGACAACAACAACTGCAGGATAGAAAATCAGCGCACGCATCAATCGCAACGGCGACGTCAACGAAATGGCGTTAAAAAAAGTGAAGGGAAATTTCGAGCGCATGTTTGATAAAAACTTAACGGACCTGGTGCGCGGCATACGGAATAACAAGGATAATGAGGCAAGTTCAATAGTTGTTGTTGTTATCGTGGTCTCCTAGGAGCTTGTTAATTAGCTGCCAAATTTAATTAGCTTTCGTTTATTGATAGAAGTGTGCGTGTGTGTGTGTGGTTGGGTGGGTGTATGCGTGTATGTGTGTGTCAGCATCAGTCATCAACGCAAGGCTCAAGAGTATCATGCAATAAGCGATAATTCGCAAAGTCTGCCCGCGTCTCTCTCCCCATCTCTCTCTCTCTATTTGGCTGTCTCTTTACCACTCAACTGATTTTCCTGATGTGGCATATCACGCATACACCAACACACCCATAAAAATCATACGAACATAAGCGCGCTGTCTGCAAAGCCGAACTTTATTCATACCCTTTTAGCTGGCTTATTCCACAGCTACCCATCGCCCACACATACCCACGCGCAATTTAAATCTTCCTGCTGCAACTGAACCTGGGTTCATCTGAACTCTGATAACCCAACTGATGTGTCTGAATCTGACACTTTGCACATAGTATATGGGGTCTATCAATTGGGCCACGCAAGCTGGCCATGAAATATCTACGTCGTTAAGAAAAAACATACACAGAGACACACACAATCATGCACATGCAGCTTTCAGTGCTTTATATACTCTTGCCGAAAGGCATATTATAATTTTGTCGTGAGTAAGCATCACCAGCCGAGTCGATATGGCATTGCCACCTGTCTCTTCTTCTGTCTGTGTGTTTCTATGCCGACTAGTGTCTTAGGCTAAAAGCTATCTTGGTGAAACTGGGAACATTCATACGTATCTTTTAGCTCCCTTCGGTTTGGTATTTCCTATTTATAATAAAAAGTATATGTTAATAGGTGGTGCAAGGGTATGCATTCCTTGGCGTGCCAAAAGTATTTTTTTCTCATTGTTCAATTACTAATTATCTTTTATTTCTTTTTGCACCACACAGGCCAAATACATATCGCAATGCATAGAGGAAATCAAGCAGGAGCTTCGTCAGGACAATGTCAGCGTCAAGTGCAATGCGGTGGCAAAGCTCACCTATGTAAGTCCAAAAGCCAATACATGCCTAAAGTCAACAGCATCAGTCGTGGCAAAGCAACTACTAGCTATTATTATTAGTATTTTGCCTATTAAATCACTTATTGAAATATTCACATGTGTGTATATTTGCATACATATATGTTTTGCGGCCTTTTTTTTAGATACAAATGCTCGGATATGACATCTCATGGGCAGGTTTTAACATCATTGAGGTGATGAGCTCATCACGCTTTACATGCAAGCGAATTGGTTACCTGGCTGCCAGTCAATGCTTTCATCCGGATAGCGAGGTAATCGATCCATTTTACTCATTAACCAGATCGTACTAATCATTTGTAATTGCAGTTGCTTATGCTAACCACGAACATGATACGGAAGGACCTCAACTCACAGAATCAATACGATGCCGGTGTGGCGCTAAGCGGACTTAGTTGCTTTATATCGCCAGATTTGTCACGTGACCTGGCCAATGATATTATGACACTGGTTCGTCTGATTGTCTTTATAGATATATGCATAGATCGACTAGCTACAATTGCTTGTTTCCCCCATAGATGAGCTCGACCAAACCGTATCTGCGAATGAAGGCTGTTCTAATGATGTATAAGGTATTTTTACGCTACCCTGAAGCACTGCGACCTGCGTTTCCCAAGCTTAAAGAGAAACTCGAGGATCCGGATCCAGGTGCGTTCGGAGCATCCTGCATCTTATGCAATCTAATATCACATACATATTTGCATTATTGGTGTATTGTAGGTGTACAATCGGCTGCTGTCAATGTCATTTGTGAGCTAGCACGTAAGAATCCAAAAAACTATCTCCCCTTGGCACCAGTATTCTTTAAACTGATGACAACATCGACTAACAATTGGATGCTTATTAAAATAATTAAACTGGTGAGTGTTTGCAGTGCCGCAAATTTGAACTAATTTTCAATTTTTATTTTTGGTTTCGATAAAATTCTTTTTGTTGCTGTACAAATTTGTTACGAACTGAATATCTGTCTATCATAAAGTTAATTAACACAACTCCTACTCCTCCACTTCCCTTACCTGCCCAACCAAAAATATAAACGAAAACCAAACAAAATAAATACAAACGAATAACAGTTCGCGAGCCTTACAACAATTGAACCGGCGCTGGGACGCAAACTGACTCAGCCCCTAATTGAAATTATTTCCAGGTTTTTATCGGCGCGCTTACTTATTGAAGCAAGAAGCCATATCAAATAAATTTATATATGCAAACAAAAAAAAAAAAAAAAACAGCACGCGCGCGCTTGGCTATAATTTGTTTATAAGCATTTTCTCTTTGCAATTTAGTTGAATTTCATGTTTCTTTTACTTCTGCAACAGAAAGTTGTCTTTTAATTTTATATTTGCTAGATTCAATTTAATCGCTCATAGTCACGTTCACAATACCATTCCCACACGATTTGAGCCCACTCAATGGCAATTTATTGTATTCAAATGCATACATTTTACGAACAATTTCAATATCAACTGTAAATGTTGTTATTGCACATGATTTGTTGTTCACAAATGTGTTTATCTTGCTGATAGACATTTGTCACAAAAATGCTGCTTACTTTATATGTGTGTATGTATATTGACAGCTGAGATTTAACCAAAACTTGAAGAAAGAAATAATAAATCTCTTAAACTCATTGGCAAAATACAGACGAAATAAAGCAAATATAGAAATCACTTAAGCTTATTTCGCACCGGTTTAATTGGCAAACATTAAAACCCTTAAGAAACTGAATTAGATTTTCAAATTTTCGTTTGTTTTCCAATTTATAATAGCGATCATTCTCAACGAAAGCAAGAATGACAAGTAATAAGAGTGCCCAACTAGGACATATCCTGTTCCCAGCACTAAAATGCATTTGTAGTTACTTTATGTGTACATATTTTAATACAGAAAAGGCGTACGTTCAAACGTATGTAGTCAATGGATGTGCTTCGTCTTCCCTGAGCAGCATTCGATGAGAAGTTGTCCGATCGTAATACAAGTTTTTCGTAAATGATTTGAAATGCAAAAGCATTTATTGAAAATTAGATGTGTGTATTAGTTTATATAGGCTAAAAATAGTATTTTCATAGTAAATATGTAGTTCCTGTTTACATGTTTAAATACAGACATTTCACACACAAATCCCGATATAAACGTAAATTTTTGTTACTTATTTTTTATTCATTTAATTTTACAAAAATGATCTCAAGAGTGATCTTATGGAAGATGGGCAAAAATCACTTCGGATATCCCAAAAAAAAATGTTGTCCCGGCTCGTCACAAAATTCTAGATGAGATAATAATATTCGAAAGGTGCTTAAATTAAGTTTAAATCATCATTTTATAAGCTAGCTTTGTCAAATGAGCTGTGGTGGAACTTTCCTTCAATTTGGTCTAAAAATAAAAATCATTTTGATTTTTGTGAAGTTTAAGGATTAAGTAACAAGTCTGTGTTTTAATTTGTTATTTTCGTCCAAAAGTTACGTCAAATAAGCTGTGAGCGACTGTGTGACACTTTGGAAACCGAAGAGTTTTCTTACAAGATGCATCTGTCCACGGATAGCTGATATGGGCCTTAAAGATATGTAGACAGACAGACGACCATATAGAGAATATATATATACCTTATAGGTTATATCTTGATTTGCTGTGTTTTGTGTAATCGTCAAAAGTCAGCGCACCATATTAGGAGTAGCCCTCGTCCTTGTATGCTCGTATGCTGATGCCACAGTTGTCGCATAAGCAAATGTATTTCATTTACAAATTACGTTGTCATTTACAATGTTTGATTTGATTTTAGCCTCATACCCAGTACTCATTAATCAAATATGTGTGTATGTAAATGGCAACCAGTACAGCTATGCAGCAGTACATGGTAATCAAGATTGAATGGGTACATGGTATTTGCAAGTCGGGCACTCTCGACTAGAACATACTTAATTTTCTTATTTTGTTTTCAGTTATGTATTAAAAGAGTTTAATTAACAGATTTATGTATTGTGTGGTATAATTTGATGCTTGTTTCTTTTTCTCTTTGCATATTTGCAGTTTGGCGCTTTAACTCCCTTAGAACCCCGGCTAGGAAAGAAATTAATAGAGCCACTCACAAATCTAATTCATAGGCAAGTTTTTATCATTTAAAACAACAAAAAAAATTGAAAACGATGAAAATTCACTCTCAGCTTCTGATTATTGAAAGCTGATCCATTAAGTATATAAATTAATACAAAAATAAAGATGCTATCTTAGGCACGCCGAAGATTTGATACCCTTGCAGACCGTAGTCCAGCTGCTCACGTCTAAGTTTAGTTCTTGATTAAAAATTACAAATTGTTTTTATCGCAAGTATATGATAAAGTTGTCCGATTCGGCGAATCCCCCCACATATGTGCCACACGAATATATACATATATATTTTACGGGGTCGGAGTTGTTGCTACTAAAATGTGTTACATGCTGCGCCTCAAAATGAAAATACCCTCTGCAAGGGTATAAGAGCCACCTTTAATGCTTGTTGCGCCTCTTTATTGTATTTAGTTGTAATTGCACTCTTGCTCTCCCCCCCCTCTCTCTCCCCCTCTCCCTCTCTCTCTCTCTCTCTCTTTCTCTCTCTATCTCTCTCTTTCTCTTGCGCTGAATGCTTATTTCCGAGCACAAACATTAAGAAATTTCAAGTTTTTTGTTTTGTTTTTTTTTTTGTTAATCTGTTGAATTTTGTTAATAGCTTATGTATATATATATATATAAATATATATATATATATGTATATGTATTTATAACTGAA
Source organism: Drosophila picticornis (assembly GCA_035043845.1). Lineage (NCBI taxonomy): Eukaryota > Metazoa > Arthropoda > Insecta > Diptera > Drosophilidae > Drosophila > Drosophila picticornis. The sequence continues at coordinate 14,113,602 of JAWNMR010000492.1, read as the reverse complement.
ATCTATATTGTATACACAATGTTATTACGCAAGTAGAATTGTAAATAATATAATTATTATTATTGTTTTTGCTGTTGCTATTGTTGATTTTTCCGTTTGCTTCTTTTGGGCCGCTTTAATCGAACTGAACTCTTTGATATACTGCCACCCTAACCCACCAACCCGTGTCCAACCGTCCAACCCAAACAGCACATCGGCAATGAGCCTTCTCTACGAGTGCATTAACACGGTGATCGCGGTCCTGATCAGCATCAGCAGCGGTATGCCCAACCACAGTGCCTCCATACAGCTGTGCGTACAAAAGCTGCGCATCCTTATCGAGGACTCCGATCAGAATCGTAAGTACAGCTAATCACATCAAATGTATAACTAAATACTTCAAATGGTCCATTGTTCCATAAATCCAATGCTTGCTTAATCAATACGCAAAAGTGCCAACAAAGCTGTCCTTAAATAATTTCGATCTTTCATACACATTATTTATTTTCGATCTTCACTTTCTCTATTCTTTTTATCAAGTCAAATACTTGGGGCTACTGGCCATGTCGAAGATACTGAAAACGCATCCGAAAAGTGTGCAGACGCACAAGGATCTAATTTTGGCTTGTCTGGATGACAAAGACGAGTCGATACGATTGCGTGCCTTGGATCTGCTGTATGGCATGGTGTCTAAAAAGAATCTGATGGAGATTGTGAAACGCCTGCTCGGCCACATGGAGCGCGCCGAGGGCTCCGCGTATCGGGATGAGCTGCTTTTCAAAGTGATTGAGATATGTGCGCAGAGTTCCTATTTGTATGTGACCAATTTTGAATGGTACATGACAGTACTAGTCGAGCTAATCCAATTAGAGGCCGGCTCCAAACACGGCTGCCTGATTGCCGAGCAACTGCTCGATGTGGCCATTCGTGTTCCGGTGGTACGTCAGTTTGCCGTCATCGAGATGACCAATCTGCTGGACACGTTCGCCGTCTCGACGCAAAGCAACTCCATGTACGAAGTGCTCTATGCAGCCGCTTGGATTGTCGGCGAATTCTCCAGCGAACTGGCAGATGCTGAAAAGACCCTAAACATCCTGATGCGACCGCGACAACTGCCCGGCCACATCCAGGGTGTCTATGTGCAGAATGTCATCAAGCTCTTTGCTCGCCTTGCCACCACCTGTCTCGAGCAACAGAATATGTCCGGCATCGTGTGCGTAAGTAACCAAACCACTTCACATCAAACATATATTTATATAGCATTTATGCAGTCGAAAATTGTTCCTTAAGTTGATGAGAGAAGATTTAATTGGCACCCGTCCATCCCATTTGATCCATGCTAATGTTTACCACTTTTTTTTTCCTTATCTTGATCGACAGCTGTGCGATCATGTGCTGGAAAAACTGCAACACTTCAATGGCTCCAACGACATTGAAGTGCAGGAGCGTGCGAACTCGGCGTGCATGCTAATCGAGATGCTGCGCAAGCAATTAACAGCCTCTGATGAGACCGCAACGACGGGAGCCATACCAACGTTAGCAATTGAGATTGTTCAGGAAATGGCACTACTGTTTGCCGGCGAGCTGATACCCGTTGCGCCCAAGGCACAGCGCAAGGTGCCGCTGCCGAATGGCCTGGATTTGGATGAGTGGATCAATGAGCCGCCACCTGAGGACGCAAGTAGCTCTTCCTCCGATCACGATAAGGATGAGTTGTTTGTGAGCTCAACACATGATGGCAACGATGCTGCCGGTGGCGTTCATGCGGGCGCCAAGCGACGCAAAAGTCTCGAGCTGACACCGGAACAAATGGAGCGTCAGCGCATGGCCCGTCTTATCGAGCAGTCGAACAATCCACACTACCTTAAATCAACGCCAATCTCTTCGTCCATTGCCATCGGCATCAGCAGCAATAACTCAAATGCGGATCAATATGACAATATCGATGATATTCCCATAACAGAGATACCACTGGACATTGAAGGAGTCGTCGCATTGCGGGTGGGCAGTAAGTACATATAAATTATGATGAACTACTTGTATTACAAATTCATTTACTAAATTTTGCAGTTACGAAGCGATCGGACAAATATCTACAGACACTGCAAGCGACAACGTCACTCAGCAGTAAAGATGCTAAGAGGAAGCATAAAAAGGGTAAAAAGAGCAAAAAGTCAAAAAACAAAGTGGCCTACAACAGCAGCTCCGAGTCGGAGGCGGGTAAGCAATGAAACAAAACTTAAAGTCAATCGCAATAATATTCGACTCATAGAACCAAAACCGCTGCATCTTGTTAATACAACGCTGGACATGCCTGAGGGTGTTACACTGTCTGATAGCGAGGATAAGGACGGAAAATACGATCCAAATGATCCACACCGTGCGCTTGATATTGAGCTAGACATGTGAGATTTATTTTTGCATTTGACAAGCTAACAATATTAACTATGACTTTTCATTATCGATAGCTCCATGTTTGAAGCACCCGCGAAGGCATCCAAGGGCTCGTCATCTATCAGCCCCAACAAAGAAAATCTCAAGGCGCCAACGCAAGCAGGCACGTCCAGTTCAAAGGGCACGGACGCCGTCGCTGGTAAAAAGGATAAGAAATCCAAGGACAAGAGGCGCGGCGACCATAAAACGAGCAAGGAGCAAGCAGCGCCCAATTTGATCGATACGGATGGTAGCCCGTACCGGGCTTCAACAGACAATGGCAGCAGCAGTAACAACAACAACATTGTCCTCTCCGATATGGCTCATAGTCAGCATAAAAAGAAGAAGCGAGAGAAGAGCGAGAAGGGTGCACACAAATCAAGCAAACAATTGACTGATGATGCACCAAAAACAACAACCTGCACAAACATTATCGATGTGGGTGACAATGCGAGTGCAGAGCCGGATGCCGAGCCGGCTATCATTAAGGCTCATAGGAAGAAGCATAAAAAAGAAAAGTCACAGCATAAGGAGAAGCGGGTGCACAAAACAGCCGCATCGGACTATGAACAGCCACAGGGTGTATCGACGCCCAGCAAAGAGATTTTCTAATTACAAAAGCAGACAGGACATCATCGTCAATGGCCCACACACAATTTTCATATAATTAGTAATAGTAATTTGTCATTGTGCTGAAAAAATGCCTATTCTCTCATCCTACGACTAAATTATCGCTGCGATATAAAAGCAACTTGAACAAATGCTATTAAAAAGACACAAGCACGTATAAATAAAACTACATATACACATTATATTCTTATTTGAAAATCCGCATTTGCCATTGCGGCTTAAAAAAAAGAATAGAGGAAATTATGAACCAACAGGAAGCAAAATAATTGGGTACTATTTATATACCTTTTGATTGAAACCCAATTCCAAACTATACTTGATATGATATATATATTTAATGTTTAATGTAATGCCAATTAAAAAGAAATCAACATAAGTGAAATTATTGTAGAATATATTATTATATATTGTTTCATACTATATATACAAATATATAAACGTTGAATATATCAAAAGTGCATAATGTATATATGTACAATAACGAAAACAAAACCGGAGAAAATGGTACACCTATAAGCAATGTGTTGTTTCTTTGGGAAGTGGGAGCTACTTTTGTAAAAAGGAAAATGCCTCTTGGACCTCAGATAGTCATCGGCTCATTTCGGTTTGTCCTGTTAATGAAAATTTTATGATCCCATAATCCTTAAATGCAGTTCGCTTGAGTTGCTCCTTGTGGCTGCATGCAATGAGAAGTACAAATTCGATTTAACTTGGCCATTTCAAGGACTTTTTGCCTGTCACTTAGACCAGTGATTCGAAGAATCATCTGAAAAGCAATTCTCACTTATTCATCCTAGATGTATGCTGTAAATCTCTTGGCTTATTCGGGATTTTATTAATCCGCTTAAAAGTATGCTTTAAAATGTGTTATTTGCTCGATCATTGTTTGATTTTATTTATCAATTTCACATTACCATTTTCAGTTAAAGTACACTCTTTATTTGGCTCATTTTCAAGCAAGCAGACAATTGCAAAAATTCGTTTCAATCTAATAGTTAAATTAAAAAAAAAAATACATCAAATCAGTTAAAATGAATATTATGGACGCTTTTCCGACTTCCGATATTCTTCTTCTTTTGTCGCTTTCCCAAGATCCCAAGGGGAAAAAGTACGTTGAAGAAAACTTTGTTTTTCATTTGATCGATAGAATAGGCGACAAGTTGTCTTGGACAACATTTAATTTATACCTTTGCCGCCCAAAGTCCGACTGCAGAAGACATCGGCTAAAAATCCAAAAATGAATGTGAGTCCTTTAAGCGAAAGGATTTTTATTCAAACAATTTGCTTTCATTTGGTTTTGTTGTATTTATTTTGAGTTGACTGCAACTAAGGCAGTTGTTCTGTACTGTATACTTTTTTTGTTTTTGTTTTTGTTTTTGTTTTGTTGACATTTAATTTGCTTACTTTTGAAGTCATTCATGAAACTAGACGCTAATTTTAAACTAAATATATAAATGAGTTTGGTTTCCTTCATTTTGTGTTGTTGGTTTTTTGTTTCTTTTTCTTTCTTTTCAATATATGTGTATGCATGTATTTGTATATGTATTGTATATAAGTTGTTTAAATAAGTAATTGTTGTTGTTTTGATATAGTACATACATATCTATGTTGTTGCTGCACAAACTTGTCCATCTCTCGACTTTCATTGAATAATATTGCTGTCCAGTGACAGAGGCAATTAACTAAACGAGTTGCTACATGGTATATATATATATATATATATATATATTTATTATATGCACATATACATACATACTTATCATATACGCATGTACTAACTAATAGTGTTTATCTCTAGCAACTCATTTGCTTAGTTTAATGTTTCTCTTCGTTTTTCTTGCGGGAGGAGGGTAGTATGCTAAAAACTATAATTAATTCTTGAATAAATAACTTCTCTTTTTTGTTTTTCTTATCAAACAGCTTTAATTATGTTCAATTTATGCTTTTATACTTATTGTATGGTTCTTCTTCTTCCTCTCCCTTTTTTTTTATATATTTCTGTTCAGTTTTATGTTTTTTCCAATGGGCATTTTGGTAAGGTAATTTTCATCATGCTTATCGTAATTACTGCAGGCCGTTTTATTGTAAATTGTTTAACTTTGTTTTTCTTTTTTATTTTGTTTGTTCTTTTTTTGTTTTGTTTTTTTTTTTTTAATTAAAACACTTAACGTTGCTCTTGGTATTTGCATTAACATAAATAATTGTACATCTTAAGTGCTAATAAGTAAAAGTTGCTTTTTGTTGGTTTGTTGTTATTTAGTTTTTAATTGTTTACGTAACGCCTAATTTAGTGTTTTTGTTTTTTGTTTTTTGTTTTTTTTTTATACATTTTGTAGCTCTGTTTTTCATACTTTTGCATATAAATATTTATATAATTAATTGTTGGTATAATGCAGTCTTTACGGCAAAACAAAAACATAATTATGCTATTTGATTTTTTAGATACATAATGATAAAAAATATATATGTATGTGTATACTATTTAAATATTTATGCTTTTGCTTTTAAAGTTTATGAAACCAAATACACTTATTTTTAGGTGTTTGCTTGCTGCTTGTTGTTGTTGCTGTTGCTGTTGTTGCTGTTGCTGTTGGTGTCGTTGTTATTGTTGTTGTTCTCAAAACATTATAAATCATATCTCAACTATTTGTCAAATCAATTGCCAGTTATTTGAGAATCATGTATGTGTTAGGCATTTAATATAAAATATATTTATATTGTTATTATTATTATTATTATTATTATTGACACCCTTGCAAAGGGTATTTTTATTTGTTTCTCCTTTGATAGCGCGGGCAGAGTGGCGTTTGATGGGTTTGCGTATCTGTGTGCCGCGTGGGCCTGGCTGACTATTATGGCCACGCCCACCACCTCAACAACTCTTAGATCGACTGTGCTGTCCGGCATCCACACGCCCAGATCAAAGAACCGCCCTCCACCCACAACCGGCTGGCCTGTGTTCAGTTCAGCTGTTAACTCCGCTGGTGGCAGAGTATTGTTCAGTCGGTAACATCCGACTGCTGAGCTTAATTTAGAATTAGTTTTGCTTTAGCAATTGTTGCTGGCGTTTTTTAAATTTAAGCTTGTATATTTGAATGTATATAATTTTTTGTGTTAGTTCTCTTTCTTTTGTTTATTTTGAAATTTGAATAAATTTTTCGAAGGCAGTTGGAAGTGAATTTTACTTTAAGAATCTCGACTAATTATTTTTACATCCCCCCCCTTGTTTGTAGCATACGTAAATGTTAATGTGTGTTCACTTTTAAATGGTTTCTCATCGTTAATTTCTTATTTTGTTATTTAACAGTTATCTTGCATGTACAAAATGTTTTTGTCTTCATTTTATTTTGTTTTTTGTTTTTTGTTTTTTTTTTTGTGTTTTTGTTTGTTTGTTTTATTTACTTAGATTGCGTGTTTTGGCTTACGTTTAATATTCAATTGTTGTTACTTTATCCTTAAGCTTAGAACTCATTTATCTCTTCGTCCTTCTCTAGTTGGCATTCACACAAAAAATATATGTTTTAGTTTCGACTGCTTCATTTCCCACTTTCATTTGTTCCCTAAAGGCAATTTGTTGTTGTTTAAAAAAAATATATATGTGTGTGTGTCTGTATGTGTGTGTGTGTATATATGAATGTGTGTATGTGTGTGTGTATTTATGAATGTGTGTATGTGTGTGTGTATATATGAATGTGTGTGTGTGTGTGTGTGTGTGTGTGTATGTGTGTATGTGTGTGTTAGGCAATCATCTCTGTATGTATGCATGTGTGTAATTCTCTAACAAAAACCGTTATAAATACTTATTCAAATAAAGACGTTCGGTTAAACTATTGATAACATCGCCAACTTAAGCAATAAACGTATTTATGTATGTAAGTATAATTATTTGTAGTATTTTTTTTGTTTGTTTTTTTTTTTTTTGTTGTAATTATGCATTAATAAACAAATTGCTGATTTACAGATGGGTTGTTAAAAAGAAAGCAACAAGAAATTCAAGCTAAATTTCGGAATGCAACAATCTGAGTCGCTTGCAGCCAAGCAATTAACTATTTTAGCGAGTTTTTTGAAAACGCAAATTCGTTCAATTTTTTATATGTTCCTACAATTGATCAAGACGAGCGACAGACAAGAGACAAATCGATTTGGATAAATCCATTCAACATTCTCAGGACCGCAAAATGTTTCATTCGTAAGGAAATGATTGCTTTATGTGCTTCAATGTCATTTTTAAAATGGTTGCCAATTGTGGTTTTACTTCGTGCAAATCGTGTCTGATGTGTTGTCAATGTTAACTCTCACAATTGACGCAGTAGACGATCAAACATTGGATGTGTTATGAATTATGATCCAACAAGAAAGTACAAAAAGAAGCAAAGTTAAAGAAGAGTTGACGATTCTCCAAATACTAAATGGGATTTAATGCAAGTTATGCAAAACAAAAAAGAAGACTTTCAATTGAAATTTGTAATTTGAATCAAGTCGACTCGCAGTTTCCTTGCGGATGTACACATAAATACACCGTTCCCTGAGCCCCATCCTCATGACGGGAAATTGATTCTTCAGATATCTGCTGTGTTTATTGTCCGATCGTCATACAATTGGTAAAGCATAAATATCTGAACATATCAAAATTGGTAAAAAATATGCTGTTTTTCTTTTTGTTTCTTTCTTTCTTAGGCTATAGTGGAAAATACACACATACAAATCAGACTTGGGCAAGTTTTCAGTTTTAGCTTTTTGCTTTGCCAACATTTATTCGAATTCGTTTAACATTCGAAATCGAATGTAATCCTTAACTGTGTATTTATCGCGATATGCGTGGGTGCATGCAAAAATAAAAAATATTGAACAATTTGGACTTTGTTTTGTTTTTGTGTTGTGATTCTGATTTTACAGCTGCTAATGCAAAGCTTCCGTAAATGTTAACTCAATTGTATGGCATAAAAGTGACGTTTCGGTTATTTTCTCTTCTCTTTTTACTATTTCTTTTCTTTAGTTTTAATGATTGTACAATTTGCTACATGATTTGCATGATGATAAACGAGGGGCGCCTGTGAACCAAAGTGACAAGGCACGCCAAATACAAACAAATGCACTTCCAGATGTACATATGTATATATGTATGTATGTGTGTAAGTGTGTATGTGTGTATGTATGTGTGTATGCATGTATGCATGTATGTATGTATGGGTGTACAAGTGCACTCATTTCCTACTTATATTTCTTATTCGCACTCTTTGTGTTCACTTTCTGTTTTGCTTGTGCGCGAGTATTTAAGGCAGCAAAGAGAATTTTTGACAGCGACCAAATCACTTTCTGTACATCTTCAATTGCCTTTTTATTGTATTCAATTATTCGTACATATTTAAATGCTTATATAAATATATATGTATATATATACTTATATATATAGATATATGTATGTACGCATTACTTGCTTTTGGCTATCTTTTTTAGTTTTCGTTTTAGTGCTTTGCTTGCTTTACATATCGGATGATTACGTTCTTGTTAACATTTTAATTTACATATGTATGTATGTATGCATGCATGTGTGTATGTATGCATGCATGCATGTATGTATTTTAGTAATAACTTTTATTGCTTATGATTTTCTTGATTTTGTTGTTGCTCATTGTTCAAACTTTGTGATTTTGTGAATGAGTAGTTTATGCGCTGCTCGGTGCAATAAGAACAGAATTTTGTTGTTTTCTCTTTGATTTTCTACATTTTAAAAACACAGGAACAAGTTTTAATATGCTTACGAATTAAGAAAAAAAAAAAAACATTAAAAATAAAAACTAAAACCTAAAGAATTTTGTTAGATTGCTTTATGTGGAGGATACTATGCAAATTATGATTTGCATTTTCGCATTTTGTTTGGGTTTCGTATGCAATGTGTAAGCTATAAATTTTATGAATAATGTGTATATGTAATTGGTTTTTAGCATATTTTCATATTTTTGTTATTGGTTTACAAGTGACCAGATATAAGTGTAGTATGTATGTATCTAAAAATAATTGATTGATTCTGAATGTTTCAAGAAGCACTTAAATTAGTTATTAACAAACAAAATTTGATGACATTTCCATTTAAATAATAATAATATTAATAATAATAATATTAATAATAATAATAATATTAATAATAATAATAATAATAAAAATAATTATTATTATAATAATGCAGTACACTTAAGTTCAGCCCAATGCTGTCTGTCTAGTACCATTTTATTGTAGGTGTTCTGTTGTCATCATTAAATCAAAAAATCCATGAGTGAAAAATACAAAGAAAAAAAAAAAAATTGAAAAAAAATAAATTGTTCTTTTTTGTCGGGATTTGCATTGCGCAAAGGCGGCTACAAAAATCTGAGGTCGGCGCCGATCTACATTCGTAAAATATGTTAAATGTAACGGTGTAATGGTGTAACGGTGTAACTGTAGTACAGCAAATGTCAAAATATTTAACACGATGGTAAACTAAAAGTAAATAAAACATGTGACCAAAGTGATGCCGAATTTTTAGTGTGGTAACAGTATTTATTGGGCGGTGGTTTCCTCACATACATATGTACATACAAACGTAGTTGCATATGCACAATCGATAGACTTTCATATCGATGAAGATTGCTGTGTGTGTTTGTGTGTGTGTGTGTGTGTGTGTGTGTGTGCACATGCGAGTCACAGTTATTTATGTTCCAGTTTGCGCGCATTCCATTGGTTGCCGCAGATGTTCTTACTGCAGTTATTGAAGGTTTAGATACGTATATGTAAATGATATATTTATTTATACGTATGTGTGTGTAGCGCACATAATGGCTGATATATGTTGCAGTTAGTCTTTATATGAATATGCATATGGTAAATTATATATTTATACCATTTCCAAAAAGCTGATCAACTTAAATGAGGTGTTTGTAGTTTGCTGTACATCAACTACGTACATTGCTCTTGCTCTTGCTCTCTCCCTCTCCCATTCCCTTTCTCTCTCTCGCTCTCTCCCTCTCGCTCTGTCTCCTTCTAAATATAAGCTGGAATTAAAGGGAAAACAAAATATAAGTTCAGAGATAAAGTGTATATGTATGCTGCATACATATGCATGTTGATGTATATGTAACACACAGATGTACATAATACCAATCAAATGTTGGAAAACACTCACCTTAAATGTAAATATTTGGCTCTTGTTGTTTTCTTTCTGTTTTTTTGTTGTTCTTATTTTATATATGTATATATATTTATATATACATACACATATACATATATAGAAAATATTTGATTTGGATTTTGAACTCGCCGTCATCAACTGCTGCTTCACATTTATATATCTATATATATCTGTCTCTATATATATATATATATAGATGTGTGTGGATTTGTGTTTGTTGTTGTTTTTGTTTAATGTTTTTTGTGGTCAGTTTGAATAACGTGTAAGCTTCTTATGTTAAATGCGTTAAAGAGCACATAAAGAATGAACATTGCATGCATTTCTTTGTTTGCTTTGTTTGCTTTGTTTGCTGTGTTTGTTTGCACGTCTGCTCTGTGTGTGTGTGTGTGTGTTGTGTTGTTAGCTTTTAAACTCTTCATAAATTTGGCATAGGCAACGTTTTGTTTTAACAAATTCAGTTCGTTCTCGCAGGCATCTCATCAAATCAAATCAAATCGAATCGAATCGAATCGAATCGAGTTGAATCAAATCGAATCAAATCGAATGCTTTCAAAATTGGATGCTCATTTCGTCGTCGTCATCCTCCTCGATAAGATCGTCCACTTCGAAGTCGGTTGGCGAAAAGGTGTGCGTTCGCGTGCCACACACATCATCGGCAATCCTTTGTTGTCGTGTTGTTGTTGTTGTTGTTGTTATTATTGTTGTTGCTATTGTGTTGCTGCTGCTGCTGCTGCTTGCCACCACTGCAGCCGCCCTGCGCGCCCGCGAGCTGCTGTTCTTGAGCACCACATCGACGGGGATCAGCGGCTTGCTGGTTGCTTGTGTGTTCGGCTTGTTGACAACAGCAGCAGCAGCAGCGCCATTATTGCCGCTGAAGATGCCAGCTGCGGCGGCGGCGGCGGCGGCGGGGGAATTGGTTGTGGTGGTGGTGGTGCGGGCCACCGCGGTGCCGCCAACAGCATTTGTTGTCCCCGCCGCGGCGCCCGGATCATTGTAACGCAGACGTTTGTTTTGCAGCTTGGTTGCCCAGCATTCGGTGGCGCGGCGTCGAGCATTGGCACAAATGTTGTCGCCGGTGTTGCTAGTGTTGTTGCTGCTGCTACTGTTGTTGTTGTTGCTGCTGCTGGTGCTGGTGCTGCTGTTGTTTACAGTGGTAGTGCTGTTGCTAGTGGTGTTGTTGCCTTTGGTGTGCTGGTTGTGATCACCGGTGAAGGGTATGTGACGGCGATTCGCTTGCGTCTGCTCGAGCATTTCATTGTACTGTGTGCCCTGTTCCAGGCGGCGCATTGTGTTGATGGGCGCACTGGTCAGAATGTTGGAGCCAGTGCCGAGCGGGCGGTTGGCGTTTGTTGTTTGGGCGGCGCTGTTGTTACCAAACGCAGCATCCTCGTTGGACTCCTCGCCGGTCTGGTTGCGATGCTTCTGTCGAAGATGTTGCAGCTCCTCGGCGGAACGTTGCTTACGGAACTCATGCACCAAGGGATAAATGTGTTGTATGGCGGATTCCACGTCATTAACGGTGGGCGCTAAACATAATACATAAAACGTAGAAGGAATCAATCTGAATGAAACTCAATCTTCACATTTGTTGCACTTGTTGCATTGATCTATCATAGTATGTATGTGGCAGGTGGCGTGTGGCGTGTGGGATGTGGGGAGTCTGGGCGATTGATTGGCAGACTCACCTGTTACCGTTATGCTGCCCGTGGAGAAGATTTTGAGCGTTGCCTTTGGCTCGCGCATCTTGTACGTGACGCCCGGATGCAGCTCGGGCTCATAGCTGGCATTGTCGCGATGTCGCTCCGAGAAATTAACTATTTTGATTGCCCAGGGCATGCTGCACGTGCCCAGCACATTGACGATGCGAAAATGCTGGAAGTGCGTCGGAAATCCCAACTTGCCCAAACAGCGCGCATAGCGCCGGGCGGCGATCTTCGCCTGCAACGATTACAACAATTATAAAATCGACCAAAAACATGAGATGAGATTCGCACGATGAGATTATACCTGCAACTCGGAGGTGGCACCCGTACACGTGATCCTGCCCGATGACCAAATGGATGCCGTCGTATAGGGACGACGCAGCTTCATCGTGACCATACCGTTCTCGCGCCTGTACTCCACATTGGAGCCATTGAGCGCGATTTCGCGCAGCTTGAGATGGCAGCGCACGCTGAACGAGCAGACCACATTGTTGATCACAATGTCCAGCTCGGGCTCCGCATCCTGATCCGTGCCCTTCACAACGGGCAGCGGGACTTCGTGAGGCTGCTGCTGCTGCTGCTGCTGTTGCTCCTCCTCCTGGTCGTCTTGCTCCCCCTGATCTTGTTTTAGTTGTTGTTTTTGTGTTTGCTGCTGGTTGTTGATTAACACCCTGTTGCCATTAGGAACTGTTGTTGTTGTTGTTGCTGTTGTGTTTATGATTGTTGCTGTTGTTGCTGCTGCTGCTGTTGTTGTTGCTGCTGCTGCTGCTGCTGCTGCTGTTGCCGTTGCTGTTGTTGTTGCTGTTGTTGTTAGCAACTTGTTGGCTGGCGCGGCAAAGATCAGCGGCTTGCTGCTGCCATTGACCAACACCATGGTGTCTCCGTTGAGCAGCTTGCGTTGCCCAACACTGGCGTTCAGCTGCTGCACCTGCTGCAGTTTGCTAAACTGTGAAAAGTATCGCACACTTCCCGCAGCACTGGTCGATGGCGTTGCATTCGGAGTGTTGTTATTGTTGATGATGCTGCCGCTGCTGCTGTTGCTGCTGCTATTGCTCACAAGGGCGGTGGCCATTACACCCACGCCCATGCCCACACCCGTCGACGCAGCGCCGCCCACCACAGAAGATTGGCGCGCGGCGAGATGATAACTTGAGGCGGGCGTTAAATAAACGCGCTGCGCATTTGTCAGCACAGTGCCGGCGACGCCAACGACGGTGCCGCTATTGTTGGCCGCCTTGAGACCTCCGTTCATATTGGCCGATGGTATGCTAACCATATCGTTTTGCATCAGGCGGCTGCAACCTCGTCCAACAACAACAACCCTTCCTCTTCCTTCCTTCCTTCCTTAGTTCTCCCCACTTGTGTATTAAGCACTATTTCTATTTGCAATGCTGCGTGCACTTCTGCTATATTCTGTTGCTAGTTGTGTGTGTGGATGATGATGGTGCTGCTGATAAGTGTTTAGTATAGTTTTCCGCTTTTGTTCCGGCTGCTGTCCTTTTTTCGTATGCAGGCACAGCAATTGGTGATGCTTAAATATGTGCTAATTTCACTACTGTTCTTCCTGCTGGGTATTCATTGCTGCCCACTGCTGCGCTGCGCTGCGGCTGCTTTCGTATCGCAGCGGCTGCGGCTGCGTCGGCAGCGCTGGAGGCGTTTAACTGTTGTTGTTGATGTTGTTGTTATTGCTGCTGTTATTGCTATTGCTGCTGTTTGCGCTGCAGCTGCCAAAGCTGTACGTTTAGATTGCAGGCTTTCTGCTTCCTGTTGTTTCCTGTGTTCTGTGTTCTGCTTTGCTGCTTCTCTGCTTCGTCGTTCTGAAGTTTTGACGATTGTTTCAATTATCGTTTTTCGACGTTGCCTTTGATTAGTTAGTTGAGTGCTGTTTTTTTTTTTAATTTGTAGTTTGATTTTCTTGTTATGCTATTCGCCTATTTTAGTTTAAATAAAGCGTAGCTTTTGCTTCTTCTTTTGCGCTTGCAACTCCTAATGCTAATGTACTAGTTTTGTTGTTGTTGCTGTTGGTTGTTGTTGGTTGTTGTATATAAGGCTAAAAGTGATTTTTGTTGTGTTCGCTATTTGGATGATGACCAAAATCAAATACTTTGCTCGTTATATTTAAATTATGTTTTGATTTGTAGTTTTTGTTATTACTATAATAATTATTATTTCTAGTCTTCCGTTCTTTCTCCTTTGTTTGTTATTAGAATTTAGCTTGGAGTTTTGTTTTTGTTGTTGTTCCTTTTTAACAGTCTGAAAAAAAGAAAGAAAAGAAAGAGATGAAAATTAAAATGTCACTTTATCTATCTAATCTATGCGATATGCAAGTGTAGGTAGTGCGAACGAGAGCGATATATGTGGAATAAGTTCGGTCTCTGTCTGCAGGACAATGGAGCAGTCGCGGCTAGCAGCGCAGTCGTAGCGGCGACAGAGCAGCTACAGAATTTAAAGATCAGCTGCTTGTGTGTGTTGGTAAACGTCGTTTCGTTTCCGTTTTCAGTGCAATATAATTGCCGAAATTGTGTTTTCGATCTACAAAAGTCAAACTTAAAATGTGTTTAAAAAAAACAAATCCACATCTAATTATCTTAAATGCCATTTAGAAGATTTTGAACTATGAAGTTAATGATTCCACAGTTTGCCTTTTAGCACTAACATTGCGTTCTGCAAATTTCGGAAGATGTAGAACATTTTAGAATAAACCCTGATTATGCTTATCTAAATCTTCTTTTTTGTGATCCGAACAGCTTGAAAATCATGATCGACAGTCAATATAATAGAAACAAATTAAAGACTGCCTGTAACACATTATTCAAAATTGCATTCTCCTGTGTGGGAAGTGGACGGTTTTATCTTCTGTGGCCGGAAAGTAGGGATTTATCTTATAGTTAAATCTAAATCAATCGTGTATTCTGTGTATTGTTGACTGCGTACATTTGCTTTGCATGTACTCTGAACTTCACAAATGAATGAACATATGACGTATGTACATATATACGCATGCACTCTCAACCAAAGCACCTCCACCCACCCCCCTTGACAAATGGCTGGTGTTGCCAACTGAGCAAATGTGGTTTTACAGAGCTGCGTATGCTAACAGTAATACTAACAGCGGCAAGCGCTGTTTTGACCCACTGCAGTGGAACAGCAGCAGCGAGAAAATAGAATCCCCAACGAATACTTAATTGTGCACTAAAATGTATCAACTTATTACATGTTCCCAATGTTTCACCATTTGTAAGAATAGGAAAGGAGCGTGACGTCAGACTGTGTCATTGGCACACTACTAACAGTCATATGTTAACTAACAGAGCAGAGGATCGCTCTGACCAAGAACAGGGCGCCAACATTAAATGTTAACCGATAAAATGTTAACAGAACGCAGTCCAGTTACACCATCACCTGGGTGCATGCGCATGTGCATGTGCCAATATCTCTGTGTGTGTGTATTTATGTATGTATGCTAGGCGAGGCATGGCATAGAGTCGATTTGTTGTTTGTCGGTGCAACTATTAGGCCAAGGACGGCATGCGAAAAGTAGCACACGCGGCATCAAATGCGGCGCGAGCGATGTCAATTGAGTACAATGTCGTCGGAACAGCAACAGCAACGACAATTTGCAGCAGCTGCAGCAGCGATGCACCGATGCTGTTGTGTCATTTCATCCAAAATCAAATGCACTTACTCACTCACACACACACACACACACAGAGGGGGAATATGACGCTGCAAGTGCAGCTAGCTGCACTATTTTTAGAGCGGGCGGCAGGCAGCAAGTGCAAATCAAATCAAAAATTGCTATTGCAAATTAGTGCAAATTGTTAAATTTAAATGTTTGTCGAGCTGTTGTTGTTGCTGTTGCGGCAGGCAACAGCGGCAGCTTTAATTGTCTAGAATATGGCAGCCAATTTATGCACACATATATACACTACACACACATACATTACATATTTACATATACATACATATATTAGACAAGACGATGTCTCCATACATAAATACATACATACATAATAACCTAATGAATGCCCTGGGGGAGATATCCTTATATAGCATAACTATGTCTATCTGCCAAGAAAACGTCTGAAAGGAATCTAAGGCATTACTTTTGTGTCCTGTCTTCCTTTTGGGTTATGCAGAACAGAACTGAAAACCAAGGACGACCTTGGCAGACCAGCGAGTGTCTGACTCTGAGCTGAGTTTGTGTGACCCACTAACAGACAAATAATAAATACATTTCCACGGACACAATTACATACAAACATACATTCATACATACATACACACATGCATACATACATATATTTCAAGCAGATATGCAGTTTTGTGTTTTAGATTTTCATGAATTGCTGTTTACATTTACAATTAGCAATGGCGAGTTCAATTTAATTGAAAAGCATATATTAGATATACACATAGATTTTACATAGTTACTTAATTGGCACACACACACACACACACATAGATAATTTTAACAGCAATCAGGGAAAACATCAGGCATATCAAAGTGTTCGACTAACAGATACCCTGCAGCTTGCTTGTGTTATTATTATATTTGCAATGCACAACGAATGTGTTTGCGAAGAAGAAATGCATAATACAATTTTTCGACAAGAAGACTGGGTATAAAAATACGCGATAAAAGACACGAATCGAAAATAGGAAGCAATCAAACAAAAGAAAGAAAGGAAGAATGCACAACACAATGCAAATCAAATGACAAATGTGTGTGTGTTGTGCTCAATGCTCAATGCTCAATGCTCATCGCTCGAAACGCTGGCATTTGCAAAACAACACAATACAGAGAAAAGATACACTGAATAATGCACGGCAATTCCTTAACCAAGAAGGCCAAGAAATGTAGAAACATTGGAAACACGTTCAATTATGACACATCCCATCCAATTTGGTGGTGGTGGCGCTGCTGCTGCTGCTAATGCTTTGTAATGCCAACTTCCGCCTTCATGCATCCCCATGCAAGCAAACTCATTGGTACATTGGTACATTTGTACAATTACACATTTGTACATTGGTACATTTGTACAATTGCACATTTGTAAATTGGTACATTTGTACAATTGCACATTTGTACCTTGTAAAATTCCCAGCGCAATTCATTTTCGTTATGATCTTTGCAAAATATTTCATCGGATTGAAAGCGAAAAATGCATAAAACATATTTTCTTTCATCAATTGGTCGAATTCTCTAAAGTCTCATCCCATTACTCACTTATGTACGCGTTTGTTTGTGTGGATGTATTTATGTATTCTACGAGGAATGAATGCTTTAAAACAAATTGTAGGTGTTTCGCCGCCAATCAATCAGCCAGTCAGTCAGGACAAACGGTTCACTTAATATGGATACAAATAATAAACACGTACAAACATGCCCATGTTGATAACGCAATGACCACATACATAGTTAGTGGATAAGCAATAATATTAATAACGACGAATAATAACAAATGTGCTGAATGCAAATTGCCAGTCAACGCACCGCAACGAATACAACATAAATATATACATATACATATATATATATATATTTATATATATATTTATATATGTGTGTATGTACACTGTACTACAAAAGGTAAATTGCGCACAAAAAAAATAAAAATAAAAATAAAATAAGAATAAATAAAATAAAATGAACGTTGCTGAACTTTGAAATTCAGGTTCAAGGCTAAATGACAACTGTTTTCTAGCAATGGCAACAGAAATACACTCACACATACACATGTATGTATGCCTATGTACACATGCACTTACTTATACATCTACATACATACAGACAGACAGACAGAGTGTCGCTTTGCTGTTGCCAAATGGCAAATGGCCGCAAGACCATTCAATATCGGCATTGAGGCCGTATTGAGAGATGCAGTTTCGCTTGAGATATTTCATGCAAATAATCGCTGGATTCAACAATTGTTACCAATTAGTTTAGCCATGTTATTGGCCAAAACATTCGGACTCGATGGAGCCGGGTGTTGCACCGGTGTATGCCACACACCTGACTTCATTCAAATAAAACCGAAGCTCAGTTTGTGAAATGCGTGTCTCTGCTTGTGGTTGTCGCTGGTGTGTGTGTGTGTGTGTGTGTGAGTAGGCCTGTAAGAGTGAGAGACTGTAATCCAAGCACAACAGCATACTAGAAACTACTCAGAAAATAGGTGGTGACTGAGTCAACTGCAGAGGCGTAACAGTGGCCTGAATGTTAACCGTTTACTGTATTATATTAACAGACATTTAAATGTATACATTAAAGTTTATAGAACGAGTTTCAAATGGTATGCTTGCTTCGCAGAACCCAAAGATCACAGTTGGTTCAATCTTTTAATTATTCCGATCAGCAAAACGAAAAGTACTGATTACAATTATAAATGGATAAATGGATGAATAATAATTTAAATATAGTATAAATTGTACCCAAACGAAAGCCTCAAACTCAACTTACAACTAACCGATTGACAAATGTACGAAGTGAAAAAGTTGCATAAATACGCGAGACTCGAATGAAGAGATTGAGATTGAGGCCGGGCTGCGCTTACACTTCATACTACTATCAAGAACGAGTGCCATGCGTCATCGACAGTTATTCGATTACTCAGTATCCGAATCAGAGACGGGAAATACTGTGGGCATTACGCACGAAAGCGAGCTCTTTTTCTTTCTCTCGGCCATGATAAATCAAAGCTTGGAATTGAATTGCAATTGTTTAGAGTTAGTCACTCACCTCTTAATAGTCCTTAATTAATTTTTGTTTTTCTTTAGAAATCTCGACCAAGGAGACTGCAAGAAACAAAATTCAACAAGCAATTAGAAATGAGCAAGTGCACAAGATATTATTTTCTTCAGCACACCGAAGATAACCTTCACACTTCAAGTCGCTAATCTATATTGGGTTTGACCAAGAACAAATCGACATTGTTTAAACAAAGATATACACGCCTTAAAATAAATGCATTGGTCGTTAAATAAATATATGGAATTAAATTTTGCAACAAGACATATATTTGACCACAAATAGATAGTCATGTTCATACTTCAAAGATCGAAGATTTATATCTGCAACAACTACACAGAAGCTAGAGTTGCCAGGTAGATATTCGTCTAGTCTACATGTGCCAACAGAATGATGCGTGGTCCTTACGTATTCCTACTACTCGACAACGTTCTCTCACTTTCGATATTTTCGATTAATTTTACTTGTGTAATGAAATCAATAGGAGTATCAACATATACATATGCATGTGTGTGTGTGTGCAGCTAAAGAAGGTCGCAGAAGTGAGACAGCGTCAACGGGAGTCGCTGACTTTGCTGTCTGGCAGCAGGTCACTAACACAGCCACACACATCCCATTTTGGAGAGAGCTGTTGCGGGAGAAAAGAGAGAGAAGCGAGAGAGAGAGAGAGCGGTGTGAGTGCAGACAGACAAACAAACGAAAACAGGAGTGCTCTGGTCGAGAAAGAATAAAAGAAAGAGCGAAGAAATACCCTATTCAGTATGTAGCTGTTATAAATTGTACCAAACTGAGTTCAAGGCAAGCATACGTACATACTCACATGCATAGAGGAACAGCCTCTTGCATACATTTGCAGGGTATAAGAACATTAGACGTTGACAACCCAAGGCTAGGTCGCTGACCTTGAAAGCAATTTCATTGCGTATGATGAAAATTTGTATAAATTAAACAATTTGTCAAGTTGAACTTTGGCGAGAAATCCACTTAAGACGTGCTTCCGCAAAATTCGATCGGCAAATCTATTTTTGTTTCTCATCTTATCTGGTGCGATGTTAAAAGTCATTCAGGATTGTGGAATCAACACTCTTGTAGAAAAGGGTTTATATGATTACAACTTTATCGGTTAGCAAAATAATCGAAGAAAAAAATAAACAGGAAATAACGAAATTTTAAAAGCGAAATCATCAGAAATTAGAAATTACTCATAAATTCAACAAAACAAATACGTATAAAAAATGTTTGTATTTCTAGATATGTATGTAATCATACATATACATACATACATATATAGCCCACGTTTGGCCCGTTGTGATACCGAATGGCATCTAGCTCGTATTTCTCCTACACTCGAGTAAAACCTAAAATCAAAGATTAGACCAGCCATTGCGTTTATAAGGCTTTGATAAACTACGTAGTGAGTGGCTTCCCAAGATTGCAAGTCGCTTCCTAGCAGTGCAGGGCAGAAGCAGAAGTTTTCTGGAGATTCCTCTTCTTCCTCTTCTTAACAGCTTCTGCATGAATAACGAATAACCAGTGTCCAGTTACAGCACATATTACTGCAGATCAGCTGACATGGAACGTCAAAGATGGCGTCTCACTCGGGGCGGTACGAAGATCTCCTGATATGCTGGAACTTCGTTAAGTTGATTCCCTTTGCAAGAGTATTGGTCTGACAATAGCTGTATACAATCATCGGACAATATTTGGGGACATGCCCCATTTGTATAAAGTGGCTGTTGCCTTCTTCACCCGTACTTGTGCATTAATGTTCGAGTCTAGTTTCCTACCCATTGTCAACCCTAGGAAGTTGGCGCTGTTACTGAAGGATAGAGTAACGTCATTTAGTCTGGGAGGGACAAAAGGAGTTTGTAATATCTTGTGAAAAGAACCAGTTTCGTTATATTGGGAGGTCACACCAAATCCACATTTATGTTCCCAAGATGACAGTACAGATAAGGTAACAATGTAATCCATTTATCGCTATGTTGCGTCGAAAGGTACATATATACATAGATAAGTATGTATTCATACGAAATCAATTACGAGGTATATGCAAGCGATTTGTGCTTTTGCTTTCTATCTCTGCTCTCTCTTTACGCCTACTCTCTCTCTCGCTCTCGTTTCAGTATCGATCATTTGCCGAAAAAGAGAACAAATTTTAAGCTGTTAATAGCTGTAACGACGACGACGACGACGACATTCGTTAATAAACTTGAAAACGAATTGAATATTTGGGTATGATCATTGACACAACGGCGAGCAGCAGCACAATTTTCTGTTATGCGGTTGCTGTTGCTGTCATTACTCTCTCGTTGTCAGCCAACTGAGAGAGTCACACACAAGTTCGAGACGACGACATGGATCGATATTTCCGCTATCGAACGCGCTTCTTCTCCTCTCTTTCTCTATATATATATATGTGTGTGTGTATGAAAATATGCCACCGCTTGACATGCTCTAATTAATATTTTTAAAATCAGTGCATATGCTTATGTATGTAAATATAATTAAAATAATAATAATATCTACACATAATCCTTTAATTGTACCAGAAGCGAGGCCACAATATAAATGTAATATTCGCATACATACATATGCATGTATGAGAACGCACCTAATTTAAATTTTTATGGCCCAAATTTATTGAAGAAGGAATATGAAGACAAAATCACATAAAAACACACAAGTGCACATGGCACATGTATGTGTGCATGCATATAAGAACATGCTACATGTATGCATGGGATGATAAAGCAAAATACAAAGCAAAACTAGCGATTACATGTCCATGCATGCGCAAATACAAGCAACACACATTTGTTGTATGCATGTGTGAAGAACGGAACAGCTACAGAAATTAGCGATAAGTGTGACTGTGACAAGCACTCACACACACACACACACACACACACACACAGTGTAAACTACACCACAATTTGTATTTGACTTGTGCATGTGTACATAACAGATTTGTCAAACGGAAGTTACATTTACACGTGTACATACACCCATTCACACATACATATTGTTGAATATGTATACATGATGAATAACAAAGAGGGGGATGGATGAAGACACGAGCGAGGGTGATCGGCGGCTGCAACGATGACAGGTGAATAGATGCACTGCACACTGTTGACTATTTATTGTGTTATACAACTGATGTTCTCTCTACGTGTGTACACATACACATATGTATGAGCATATGCATGTGTGCAGCGAAACAAGCAGCATAACTAAATAAAAAAGAAGGGGCAGTCGCAGCCCCACCTACATAAAAAAAAAACTATTACACCACCATAAAAGTTGACACACATGCATAAGCATTTATGTATATGCCTATGTTTGATTAACGGAAGCAAACGTAAACTTAAACACACACACACACACACACATGTTCTCGTCTGCAAATATTCAGAGCGTATATCTGTGTGAATAGTAAAGCCGATTCTTATGTACATGGAGTGTTTGTGTATCTTGTGGATATGTCATTTAGAATAATTTCATAAAAATTTAAATATATATACATATATAAGAACAGAACCATAGCTTCAGCCGACTGCTTCTATAATGAGCAACAGCAAAGGCAAAGATAATGAAAATGAGTATATGTGCGATGCATGTGTGAATGAGAGAGACGAAACGTGAAATGAGAGATTTGCGGCGAAAAACTTGTTAGTTTGATGAGTGGTGTCTGCCGCTGTCGCTATCGCTGTATAGCTACAGTCACGCGCTACAAAGCTACAAAAGAGAGCTGCGGCGAATTGAGAACAAACGTCGACGACGACAGCGGCAGCGGTGGTTGACGGTCACAAATCGAAGTTCGTTGAAATTTCGAACGTATGAAAACGTTCAGTCTGCCGCCAGCGCGGGCCCGAGCGTTTAGCTCGAAAACGCGGCAGAGGGCCCAGCGAAAAATTAGCTGGGTCAACGAGGTGACGGGCGGCGGCGGCGACGGCAACAGAGCAAGAGTAGACCGTAGCCGCCGTATGAGTTTGCCTCTTACGCCGTGTGGGTATGGGGGCATATGCATGTGTGTGTGTGTGTGCGCGACAATGCGATGTGCTCTGCTGCTGCTGCTGTTGTTGTTATTGTATATATCGTTTGGCTATTTTTTCCCCCATTATAAAATACGAAATTATTTGAGGAATGCGAATGCGGCGATGGCAGCAGCAGCGACACACACACACATATGCATGCATGTACGTAGGCACACATACAAATGCTCAACTCAATGTAGCTGGGACTTTTTTTCTTTCTTGTATAAAAATAGCCAACGTGCTCTTGGGCAGGCAAAGCGGTCAATCTGACGTCACCTACATATACATATACATGTATGTAGCAGAGGCAAAGATGAATCGGCAATCATCTAGAAAAATAAAATGCAAATGCTGCACACTCCACACAGCTGTAGGAGAGGTTGAATGCCCTTGACAAAACCTAAAGAATAAATAAAACAAAAAAAAAATTGCAACCCAGGAATAATAAACCCGCAACAAACAAACACATGCAGATCTCCAAGGGAAACTGATGTGATTGGCCAACTGTCCATCACACACTCTCTCTCTTTCTCTCTTTTTGACTCCCATCGCAATTATTTGCGTTGTTAAATATTACTCACTATTGCAAATTTACCGTTTGGAGCAGCCAAGCCAACAAGGGTAATAAATTCTTCGCCTGCTTAAGCACACAGAGGACAGACACAGACAGGAAATTACATATACACGCATTTGTGTGTAAGTGTGAAAAGGCAGCGCGACGCACGTGCGGCAACACTGGCAGCCAGTGAGAGCGCACCTTAATATAATTTGTGATTGAACAAAACGATTGGACGCGCTACAAAGCGACAACGACAAATGACGCGGCGCTCACATTTCTGAATTTGAGGCGAAATGGCACATTTCGATTTCAATGCATTTTACTTTGCTTTGAATATTCATACATGTAATTTGTGGGCGCTGGGCCACATTTGATTTATTTATTTCGGCGCTAAGATATGTTCTTATGCTCAGCTAATTGGCTAGGCATACGTACGTACATATATATATATATATATATGACGACTTCACACATGTGATGACGACGATGTCAGCCACAGTCGTTATGAAATACAAATATGTACAAAAAAATCGGCAACTAGCTGCTAGTAGCGAGAGGAAGTGTAAAGAGCAAAAGACACAGAGGGAGAGAGAGAGAAAGAGAGCGAAGAGTGTAATTGCTTTTGTATTTCGTTTGTTAAAGAGGCAATGAAAATTACGTTTATTTAACTTGAGTTTTTCATTAATTTTTTCTTTTAATATTCCGTACGCAGAAACGTGTAGTCGTCAGATACAAATTGTTGTTGTTGTTGTTGATCATGTTATATTTGAACGTATGATGTATGGATTGGTTTCTGCTAATTTTATTGGGGTTTTTTTTATGGTACTTTTGTTGTCGGTGCTGCGGATTTTTCAATAAACTTACAAGCTAATTTACAAGTTTGTTAGCCTACAGAGGAGTTACAACTATGTAGTATAAACTAAAACGGAAATTAAAAGAATAATGATAAATAATACGAATTTAAGAAAAACAAAAAAAAAATCACCTTTTTTTTTAAGAGTAGGTCGCGCGTCGTTTTGTAATTTGCTTGCGCTACTCTCTTAGATTAAGCGCTGCTCTCAAATGTGTTCGTGACGACGACTACTGCGCTGCTGCTGTTGCTCGGCGAACAGCCGTTGTTTTTGACTTTTCGCTCGCTCCGCTGTGATTGCTGCTGGGGCGAGACACAGTCGACCGACCAACCAGCAATAGCGGGCAGAGGAATAATGTGTCGTTTACGAACTTTCCGTTACTTTTGCTTTTGTATTTGTATTTGTACACTTTTCTTTTTGTTATGAGTTGCGATGATTCTTACATACGTTTTCTATGATTCCTGATTTCAGCTATTTCGGCTTGTACAGGCAAACAAACAACGGTGACTAACTTTGTGTGTCTGTCTGTCATACATACGTATGTTTTTTGCTTTGCTATGACTTTTGACGCTCTTGCTAAATTGACATAATTGATATTAAATTGAATATGTATTAAAAATATAAAAGAAAAACCTGCGCCAGCAGATAATTAACAGAAGTGTGCTACATAAAATACAAAATACTGGCAAAACGGCAAGCAAACTATGCGAAGACAACGAACAACAGCCACATAATATATACACATAAACACACACATATCCATATACATATGTATCTATGTATGCATATGTGTATGTATGGAGCAGTAGGTTAGGTTAGGCTGACTGACTACGAGCGGCGAGTTCGCTGCAAACACAATGGCAAATGGCAAATTAAAAAATCAGTGAGTACACGGCGACGGCGGCGATAAACGGAATACGCGCACAGTGAGCAAGCAGCGTAGCTCGGCGAAGGCGAAAACACGGACACACACACACACACACAAACAGACACATACACACAAACAAACACACACACATACATTCATCAGAGAGGAAGACGACAACAAGGGCAACATTTGAGCGCAGCATATCGCGCATGCTAAAGTCGTCTTTCTCTCTTTCGCTCTCTCAACACTTTCCACTCGCACGCACGTTTTCATTTCGTTGTTTTTCTTTTGGTTGCGGCGACTTGTTGTTGTTGGCCGCTGCGCAGCGCGACTTTTGTAGTTGGCGCTCTTGCTCAGCAGCAACGCAATAAAAGTTCAAAAACAGTTGAAGTATACCGCGACGCGAGTAAAAATCTTTCTTCATCGTCGTCGTGTTGTCTTCCGCGAATTTCAATTTCTTTTTCAATTGTATGAAAGAAACGCTAACGCTTTTTTCTCTTTGGTTAGATATAATTATTTGTTCATATTCGTGGCAATTGTATATATATATAAATATATATATACATGTACATATACATATGTATGTATATATTAAAAACTGTGATTTAGCCAACATAAATATTTCAATGTTTATTAATTGCTCCCATATACATACACGCTCACACACGCATATATATATATGTATGTATGTGTAGCTGTTAAATATATGTTTATGTATGTGCCAAGTATAATCGCCTAAAAATGTGAGTCGCTTCCGAGAACGTTTATTGTTTTCGTTTTCGTTTCATGACGATATTCATACATTTAATTTCATGTAATATTAACAACAAAACAAGCATTTCATCGTTGTTGTTTTTGTGTGGCTGCTTGCAGTGTGCGCGCGGCAATGTGGAATTGCATTTTTTTTTGTTTTTTTTTTTTTTTCTTTTTTCTCTTTTTTGTTTGCTTGCTGTTCTGCCAGTAAGGGAAAAAAAACTGCCTGAAATTTGCATAAATTGTTTCCTTTAGCATTATACGTTGAACTAGTTCTTTATTTATTAATAATTATTGCGGCGTTAATTTCTTTAATTATCGTGACTTTGTTGTTTAAAATACTTATAAATTTATACCAGAAGCAAAAAAATTACCAAAAATATAAATTCTGAGAGCACTGTATGAGCACACACGGACGTCTTCACAGTCGCTCGGCTCTCTAACAACTGACAACCCTGAGTAAGCAGTGTGACCCAACGTAGCACACGATAGATGTCGCGAGCGGTCACACTGCCATCAGATCGGTGCAACAATCGAATCGAGTTTCAACTGCAAGAATTCATATCGAAACTACCCATGTTGCATAATTGCTCAACAAGCAGCGATTAACAATTTGGTACCGACGCTTCAGAAGTTTAACATAATCACATTTGTTCTTGTTGTATTTAAATTTCTAACCGAAATAAGAAAATTATATTTTGCAGACATAAATAAATACCACGAACTTAGGTATTTGGCCACGTACATTTATATATATATATATATAATAAAGCCTACAGTCGATTGTGTGCAAGCCAGTTGGGTCTGAAGAAGCATTTATAAATAAACAAGCATAAAGTCAAACAGCTACAAACGTGTTTTTATTGCTCCTTTCAGCATATTAACATAACACATGATTTTGCAACGCAGTCGAGTGCATTGGCATCATTTATTTTGAGCAAATCGGTGTGCCCGTATAATAAATGCAAACACGGCTGCAGCTGCCTATCGCTGATGTCACAATATTCGAAAATTGTCAATATATAACTTTAAAATGCGGCAAATGCAAAGACAACGCACAAATTGAATACAACTTATGTTCAAAATTCAAATTGTTCATGGCTAGATGTGTAAGGATGTTATTCCAAGTGAAATCTCAGTATTACTTACAAAATCCACAAAATTGGCTTTTTCATATATGTTACCATTCAATATTGCTTAAATTAATCGATACGATTTTACTTAAAAAATACTGTCTTTGAGAATAGGCAAAGTAAAGATATGTAGCCGATTACAATTATGGAAACAAAAACAGATAGCAGGACAGATGTTATCGATATATCGATGGTACACCATACCTTTTTTTAATTTGTACGATAATTACATAGTATTATTAATGAGTATTTATTGCTGTTGCTGCTCCTAAATGACTTCTGCATTGGCATTCTTGCTGCCGCTGCTGCTGCCGCTGCTGGTGTTCCTGCCGCTTGCGCCCCCGGCTGTGGCATTGATCAATCCCCAATCCCAACACTTCACCGATGAACAATTCCATGAAGAGCTGGTGGTGCGCCCGCTTGCCGGCGACCATGTAAACACATATTTCCAATTCACCACACGCTGGCACTATGGCACCCGCGACAATCGTAAGTAATTCAGCAGCAGCTCACACACTACTCACACCCACACCCACACACACTCACACACACGGACGCATATTTGAAAACATGCTGGCTGTTAGTTTATCACACACAGCTGACGCCGCGCGTCATCGCCGAAGTGCTGCAAACGTACGATGTGAAGGAGCTGCATATTGGTCTGACGCAAGGCTTGTGGCGCTACGAAAGTTGGGGCTATCCGATTGTGGAGGCAACTGGCGGCGCCGAAATGTGGGCCTGGTTTAGTGCACCAAATCTGAGCAACGATGATGTGGACAAACAATGGATGCAACTGGCCAATGTGTTCTCGGGCGTGCTCTGTGTCTCTTTGAATTTCGTCGATAATACCAATACGATTGCGCCCAAGCACATATTCCGTCCCCAGTTTATGCACACGGCAAATCGCAGTCAACAATTTGTACGCTACGCGACGCTGCCGCGCGAAATTGTCTGCACGGAGAATTTGACGCCATGGAAGAAACTGTTGCCCTGTGGCAGTGCCTCCGGCTTGGCCACACTGCTCAACTCTGGCTATGTCCACAACACGAAATATCATTCGTTGGGCGTTAAGGTGCGCACCCTGTGCGACACCGATGATCCCAACAATTGCATCGTGGAGCTAACCCAAACGGCCAATCTGGTGTACGATTTAAAGCTGCTCGAGCAAAGCAGCACAGATTTTTCGCTGCGTCGCCTGTTCGGCATGGGCCTCAATGGCAACTGTGAGCTGGCCAGCAGCAGCAAGATCTATGTGCAACGCAATGAGCGGGGTGAACAGTTTCAATTGGTGCCGCCACCACAGCACGAAGTAACCAGCACACGTGGCGGCTACACCGCCATCTACGCCGTATACGATATGCAGAAACAGTTTGAAGGGCCAGGTGCACGACTCTTTAACATTGCCTGGGTGGGGCCAGAGTCTAGCAGCAGTGGCAGCAGCAAGGAGCGAGCATCGTTGCCACCGCTATATGCGCATCGCTATCTGCTGGGCAATGGACAGAAGCGCGGACGCATTGCCACCGAAATAACCAACACACACTACGACGCCCTGCCTGTCATCGTCATGGAGCTGGTGCCCTGGTATGTGTATGCCTATCTGCACACGTTGCGCATACGCAGCAAGCCGCAACACCTGCACGATTACGGCACCAAAAAGCTGAAGTTCAGTCTCCTGCACTATGCGCCCGGCAAACAGCGTGAGCTGTCCACCCATCTTGAGATTGGATTCATGTTGCCCGCACGCAGTAGCGCTCTGATTACCATTGAGGTGGACTACTTGCTGCTAAAATGGTTGGAGTATCCGCCGGATGCGAATCATGGACATTATATTGGCGCTGCCGTCATTAGCAGCCAGCTGCCAACGGGTCGCAATTATACGGCCCTGCCGCTGGAGGGGCATCTATTCAGGGACTCGTACAATGCCTCGCGGCCGGCTTATACGCTGACACTGCGCACTGAGGCGTTAATTGTATCACTGCCCACGCCCGACTTCAGCATGCCGTACAATGTGATATGCTTGGCGTGCACCGTGGTGGCATTGGCCTTTGGGCCCATTCACAGTGTCGCCACCAAGCTGATCATTGTCGAGCGCCAGACGACCATGCCGCGCAATCTTCTGCGCAAACTCTTCCACAAGCTAACCAATCGTGCGGCAAAGCCAACTGCAACGGCTTTACCCGAACAGACTCAGCAGCAGGCAGCGAAGCCAGACGAGGAGACGGACGACAAGCAGCAGGCGGAAAAGCAATCATCTTGCAACCCGCCGACGCACATGTGATAAACGGAGAAAGAAACTGAGACAGCAGAGATGATATACTCCCAAGCAGCACCTCATTTCTGGTAGCTGTATTAAAAAAAAAAAGAAGAGAACAAAACAAAAACATATTCCAAAGTTCAATAGTCGTTTGGCATGTCCTAAATGTCCTAAATAAAATAAAACGCTCGCACTTCATCTCCACATACTAAATACAATATAAATGTGTTATTTATCAAATTCCATCTGCGACTTGTGGCTTTCAAGGGGAGTTCCGTCTTTGCAGCTGGCTAAAATATGGATTTGTATTTGTTATAAAACCAAATTCTTGTTTGCCTATAATTAAGTGCAGCAAATCCGATTGTGTTGTGTACTTTACAGATTCCGGTTCGGAAACCCTAAATCAAAGAAACAATTTCATTATCAACCCAAGAAATCAATTAAACAAAGCGCGATTAGCTTTAAGATTGCGAAATTCAAACAAAAATTCCAAGAATTTTTATGATTTTTAACAATAATACATTTGGTGTGACTTGATCCAAATTTAAGATCTAAAGTTAAGATTTCTTTCGTGAATTTAGCTACGTACATCGATCTCTCAGATATGTTATCAGCAATCTATAATGTATCCAAATGTGTTGATTTTATACAAGTCTATTCCAAGTCACAAGTCACAAGCCATTGCACAAAATCAATAAATCCTTCAATTGAATATAAAAAAAAAACAAGTGAAATTAGACAGCTCGTTGCTTTATTGAATGCATTTTGCTTTTGTTTTGATCTTCATTTACACATGTAAGTATTTTAAATAATAATCGTATCTGTTACTTAGCGTTAGCACTTTGCACACATTCTGCTTAAAGCGGTAAATACTCAAAATGCTGCAATTTCGAGCAAATGCATTTCAAAGGATTTTAGGCTCTGTCCGTGTCCGCGAAGAGAGAGAGAATGGGAGAGTGAGAGAAAGAGAGAGAGAGACATGCGTATGCAGCTGATTTTTTGTTGGCAGGAATATACAGAAGAGATTTAGATGGGGTTACGAAAAACCCATTTAACAAGTGTAACACTTTTTGTAGAATGTGTGCGATTTGCTGTTTTTTTTTTCGTATTTCTTTTTTGCTTTTTTGTTTGTTTTTAAATACAGTTTCAATTGATATAAATGCTATCGATGGCGATATATGTATAGTATTTGTATAGTATATCGAGCATCGGTTAGTTCTTTCAGCTTACAATTACAACTAGAGTAGTGTAGAGTAGAGTAGAGTTATGTAGAATAGGGTAGAGTAGAGTTCAGTGAGCGCCATAATGCTTTTGAGACAAGACAGCAGACAGCAGCCGCCCGCATAATACACTCATCGTCCACACACACAAAGCCTTGGCTGTGTTGTTGAATAGTTTTGAGTTGTTGTTGTTGTTGTTGGTTTGTTGTGAATGGAATATTTGTTGATCATTATATACTACTTAAATCTTGTTTATTCTCATATTTCTTACGCTTGAATGCAGCATGCAAATTGTAATTTGTAAATTGTAAATTGTGTATTGTGAATTTGTATTTTAAAAACAAACACGAATTATAGTGTCCCATTTAAGTTAACCTTACTACAAAAAAAAAAAAAAATTAATAAATAGGCAAACACGCATTTAAAAACCAGGACAGAAATTAAATCGTGCATATATATATATATATATATGTGGGGGAAGGTTGGTAGGTAGTAGAAAGTATTAATTAAATGTATATATGTACGCATGTGTATGGTAGAGTTATATGCCTAATGGACGCGTCTCGACGCTCGGCTCAATTACAATAATACAAATACAAACTAAGGCTAACTGTTTATCGAAGAATATGCTTATGCTTCGAACATTTCGCACACACGCAGCACACGCTTCTTTCGTGGGGGAAAGGGACAGACTCAGAGACGGATGGAAAGGTGTAGAGAGAGAGAGAGAGAGAAAGAGAGATAGGAACAGTAACGATAGAGCGAGAAGGAACATTGAGTGGTGCGTGTGTGCTTTTTTTTGATTTGATTTGTTTTGTTTTGTTTTTGTTTTTCTCTGTTATTCTTGCTAGCATATTTTAAACGCATTTCGTAGTTAATCGTTGCCATCGAGTGTTCACTGTGGCGGCTGATTACCATAGTAGCCATATGCGCCCGCTGGCGGCGGTCCTTGTGGCGCACCCGGTGGCGGCATCTGTGCACCGCCCGGCGCCGGCCTGTAGCCCTGATAGCCCTGCGACGGCGGATACTGAGCATAGCCACCAGCCTGCGGTGGCTGATGGTAGCCATGACCCGGATAGGCGCTGCCCGGCGGCGGCGGTCCATAGCCCTGTGGCGGCGGTGGCGGTGGTGCTCCATACGGCTGGGCACCAGGCGCTGGCTGATATTGATTTGGTGCCATTGGTGGCGTTGCACCATTCGGTTGTGATGGCGCACTCGAATTCGGTGGTCCCCCAGTCGGTGGACCGCCCTGTTGTGGTGGTGGACCGCCCTGTGGCTGCTGCTGTTGTTGTTGCTGTTGCTGCTGTTGTTGCTGCTGCTGCTGCTGTTGCTGCTGTGGTGTTCCATAGCCGGCTACGCTCGTGGGTGGCGTCGAATATGTTGGCTGTTGTTGTGTGGACAACGGTGATACACCAGACACAACGGCGCTCAGCTGTTGGCCCGGTTGTCCTTGTTGTTGTTGCTGCAGCGGCTTTAAAACGAGAGGGAGAACGAGAGACAGAGTGAGACAGAGAGAGAGAGAGAGAGAGATATTAGCAGCGTGCCTTCAGTTGCTTTTATACACTAATTGGTTGGGTTAGGTTAGACGGCTGTCGACTACAGCATCGACCCTTGATTTGGATTCTGCTCAATTCCTTGACTCAAGTGGAAGACTGAATCAGAAATGAGTAGAACCAGTTGCGCTTATAAATTTTGCAATCTTAGTTAATCCTAATTCGGTCCACGGCAACAGAGATCGGTTAGAAAGGGGCTTCTCAGTGCGGTTGAAGTGCTCAAACGTGTTCCTCTTCGCTGTAGCTTTTGCAGAAATCATTAAGAGACCGTCTTACATTTTATCTGCCGAAATGGGTAACCTGTAACCTGTGGCAGCATCTCCGAGCACCTTCAAATTTGACTGGTGACTGCCCCGGTATCTGCCCTTAACCAATTCACAAGTTACGAGTCGGACGACTTTATCATATATCTTTCAGGGGGACAATTGGTTATTGTTGTTTTGCATACCTGCTGCTGCTGTTGTTGTTGCTGCTGCTGCTGCTGTTGTTGTTGTTGCGGCGCATATTGCGGTTGCTGCTGGGCAGCTCCCGCTCCGGGCGTCTGCTGATTTGGCGGCACACCGCTGACTGATGTTGGCGGCGGCGGCGTCGATTGTGGCGTGTTAGGTCCATTTGGATTGCCCGATTGCTGATTGGGCACCGACTGCTGCTGCTGCTGGGGCGGCGGTGGGGTCTGGCTGGGCGCTGTGCTATAGCTGGCCGGTGGTGGTGGTGGTCCAGCATTTGCTCCCGCTACGCTTACCTGCTGAGCATTTGGTGGACAGGGCACCGGTTGACCCGGATAGCTGCCAGGTGGTGCGCTGCCAGCCTGCTGGTACGCCTGGTACGGCGACTGTCCTTGGCTCGATGGTGGCGGAGGTCCATAGTTGCCAGGCGGTGCACCGGACGCACCAGACTGCTGCCCGTACTGATTAGGCGGATAGCCAGCATAGCCCATTGGTGGCGGTCCGGGCGCCACTGCACCAGAATTTTGAGGTGGCGGCGGCCCATACTGATTGGGCAGCACACTTTGCGGTGGTCCAGGCGGTCCAGGTGGTCCTGCCTGTCCGCCAGCTGTTGGTGGTGGGCCGTACATTTGTCCTGGCGGCGGTGGCGGTTGCTGCCCGGGCGCCACTTGCTGCCCGGGTGGTGGTGGCGGGTATGCACCTGGAGGCGGCGCTTGCTGCTGCTGACTGCCGCCAGCCGCACCGCCAGCATTAGGATTTGGTTGATAGGCATGTACGACACCCTGCCCGCCCGCTGCTGTCGATGTTGGCGGCATGCCAGCATGATGGTATGCAGCCTGAGCATTCGGCGGCGGTGGACCATAGCCCTGGCCGGGTGGCCCATACGGATACGCATTCTGTGGCTGGTACTGCGGCTGCGACTGCGGCGGATAGCCCGGATAATGGCCGTGTTGCTGCTGCTGCTGCTGTTGCTGCTGCTGATAGCTGACCCGGTACTGTGCCTGTGGTGGCGGCACCGATCCCGGACCCTGTTGCGGCTGCTGTTGCTGGTTGGGCGGCTGCTGCTGTTGTTGTTGGGATGGCGGCGCCTGACTCTGTCCGGGAGGCAGCGGTCCATTGTTTGGCCGCTGCTGTTGATCTGCAATAAATAAGAAAAACCAAGAAGTGCGTTTGTTAAAAGGAGAAAAATAGTTGCAAACGCTGTGTGATTGTTGCTCGCATTGTACACTTTACACTTACTGGGCGCTGCATTGGCGACGACCTGAGCTTGGCCAGCGCCGGCCTGTACGTTGCGATACGCGGCCTGTGGCTGTGGGCCGGCTTGGCTAACTTGCGGCGACTGCTGCAACGACTGGCCTGGCTGTTGCTGTTGTTGTTGCTGCTGTTGTTGCTGAGATTGCTGTTGAGCGTTTGGCGGCATTCCCGGGTGTGTATTCTGTTGCTGCTGTCCCGGATAGGGCGGCATTTGTACGGGACCAATGCCAGCGTCGCCGGCATGCTGCATCATCTGTGACTGAATGACACTGCCCGGTGGCCCCGGCGGACCCGGTGTGCCCTGTTGACCCTGTACCTGCTGTTGCTGTCCAGGCGGCGGTACGCCCGTCATGCCATGCGGTGTCGGTGGCTGGTTGCCCTGTTGCATGGCCTGCGTTTGCAATAAATGCGGCGGCTGCGAAATGTAGGTAAATGTTGTATTAATTATGGATATTTTGGATATTTAACTAGTGTCACGATGTCATTTTGCCCGCTTACCGGCAGAATTTGGGCAATGTTCATTTGGGGATCGGCCAGTTGGGCCAGATATACAAGATTCCTGTGCAATGCCACATGATAGCTCATGCACTCCTGTGACTTGCCGATGTTTTGAAAGTCCTGTATGGCCTGGATCAGTCCGCAGTTCTCGTCCAGCATCTTTTGTATCTGGGCAGAGTTTACCTGCTGCGCTGGGACGCCGCCACGCTGGGCATTCGGATTGGGTGGTGTGCCCATCATGACGCCGACGCCACCGACCGGATTGCCAACGGGGCCGGGGCCAACACGCATCGCACCCATTGGTCCCATAGGCCCAACATTAACGCCACCTGGCGGCCCTTGTCCAGTGCCAGGCGGCTGTTGTTGTTGCTGCTGCTGCTGTTGTTGCTGCTGCTGCTGCGGCGGCGCTTGCGGCGGCGGCAACTGCACAGATCCCGGCGGATGCTGAGCCGGCGGCTGCTGCAGCGGCGGTTGCGGCGAATAAACTGCAGACATTTTACTGGCTGCAGCCTTCTTCTTCCGCTTGGGAGTTTTCTCCTGTTTTTCCACAATTTTAGCGGTTATTATAAAACGGGTTGTGAACGAAAATCCAAATCAACGCTGCCGCTTCCTCTCCCCACTCGAACTCGTACTCGCAATCGCACTCGCTTTCGCACTCGTGGAGGAGTATGCCGACTTGTCTTTAAACAACAACAAAAAGTCGAAGATTCGGGCTTACAATGCGCGGCGGTTTTCACATTCGCATTCAACGCATTAAAACACGTACAACACACACACAAAGTTATACATATAATAATATATTTATATATATAAACATATATATTATATATATACACATATATATATTAATTAAAATAGGGCTTTATCGTTCTGCGAGTCGCAATCGATGAGAACGCATTCCTAGTGTACGGCCAAACAACTTCGTTTTAACAGAACTTTTGCAATTAATATACTTTTGCCAAAAAGTCTACATAATTTTTCTTTTTCTTTCCACTTTTGCGAATTGTAAGGAACGTCAACGACGCTTTAAACGATTACAGCGGCCGGGCGATTATAAGTTATCGATGCCTCAAATTGTACTTACACGCTCGAACCATGCATGACGACGCGTGGTTTGAAGTTCTTCTGGTATTTAGTGTTCTAGATGTGCTATACGTGCGAAATAATGCCGTTCACTTGAGAAAACTAATAGTTGTTTTTGAAACGATTGACGGCATTATATACAATACCAAATATATACTAAACATAAATCCTAACCCTTGCATGATGGTTGGTCGTACCCCAATATGAATATTTTTAGAGAATGCCAATTTAAAACAAAAATGCAATTGTACATTTTATGTTGCGAAAAAAAAAACCAAACAATGAATTAATATCGCAATGCAATTTTTTGTTTCAATTAAAATATATCATTTGTCCACCGATAGTAGTGTCAACCGGCAAAAAGAAACAAGGCTACATCATGTATATCGATAGGAAAACACGATAACAATACCACGCTCACGGCGACAATCTCTCTTTTATTTTTCACAATTTATTTTTTGGACTGGCTTTTGGCCAAATTGATCAAAAGAGTGTATGCGTGTGTGTGTGTGTATGTATGAAATATGCAAGTGTGAGTGCGCGATTTATTAAACAAAAACCCAGAGATTATTCAATATCAAAGTGCGATGTTTATTTGACGCGACATCCTATTGAATTTCTTGACCAGATTTAATGGTCGAAAGTAAACTGAGTGCAACAATTTATTTTACTGTTAGCACTGGCTTATTCAACACACGCAAACGGACTTCTTAGCTCTGCCAGCAGCGCCGGAAACAGCAACAGCAGTGGGCCCAGCAGAAACAAAAACAAAAATAACACACCAGCAACAAAATGAGAAGTGCAACGGAGGTGTAAAAAGTATAACAAAAAATCACGTCAAGTACATAAATGTGCACACATGTGAATGTGTTCAAACATAAACAAAAGCATTATATGTCACATCCTTTCTTAGGATCCGGCTTTACAATTGTGTTTAATATCGATTTTATATCCCTGCGCGCCTCTCGCTAATTGAGTGTATGTGTATGTGTGTGCAAAGGTATCAAAAAAGCAATAATTGTGTGATATCGATAACGATACCGCAAAATACAGCACGAAACTAATACAATCAAAAC
The DNA here is from genome assembly GCA_035043845.1 of Drosophila picticornis. Lineage (NCBI taxonomy): Eukaryota > Metazoa > Arthropoda > Insecta > Diptera > Drosophilidae > Drosophila > Drosophila picticornis. The sequence goes on along the minus strand of JAWNMR010000492.1, from coordinate 14,077,356 downwards.
AATTTGAGCGCGTTATCAAAAGCACAATAGCAATAAAAAGTTGGTGGTCCGAAAGCCGGCACATTGTATTTGGCTTTTGCGTGACTCTTTGCAGTCATTTTACATTTTTTTTGTTGGTTTTTTTTGTTTTTTTTTTGTTTCCTCTTTCATATATATAGTTTTGTACATTGCTAACTATAACACCTTTAACAAAAGTGACGAACTACGCGGACACCGATAACGCAGCCGCAACTAAAGTGAAATTTATAAGTAGTTTGGTAAGAAGATAACTTCTTACCGATGATTTCGCTGTTGCAAATGAAATTCCATGCGCTGCTGCTGCTGCTGTCAAAAGTCTGGACATGCATCTGTTTTATGTTCAATCGCCAAGTGCGCGCTGTAAGTACAAAAACGGAAAGAAATCAAAAAATCGAATAATAATTTAAATCGACTGATTTGTTTTAGAGCGCTGACCCCACCCCCCCTCCATGCCCTTCCCCCTTACATACCCCTCATTCCCACCCAAGAGCTAGAGAACATTTTTTGTGGTAGTGCTGCGCTATCACACATTAGCCCCGATTAAATAACATACATAAACGACACTCATTGGTCAAGGCTGCGATAAGCAATAGCTACAACTCAAATGAACCCCCCATCCCCCATCCCGCTCCACTGTGCGCTCCCTTTATTCACCATCTCCGTCATCCATTTGCGTTCGATCAGCATTCAATCCTTTATCACATCGACTATATTCATTCACCGAGTAGGCTGCCAGTTTTCAACATCTCTCGCTCTTAAACTCTCTGTCTCTCTCTTTTTCTCTCTCTCTCTGCTCAGTGTGCATTATGAAACTGCAGTTCGCGATTCGAACATCAAATTCGAACTCAGTACTCACTCAGTCGTCTCTCGTGAAACTAATAATCAGTTTGCATTCGTTTTGATTTTTGATTATAAGCCGCTCAATAATAGAAATCAGAAAATGAAAAAGCAATTGTGAATTTAAACCATTCGAATGTATGTATAAATTAACTATCTTAGTTTATCCAGTATCAGCCGGTTAAATATGAACAGTTCCCGCTGTCACCAGTATCACGACATCGGCTCAGTCTGGTGCAGCGAAAAACATTGGTGCTGGATCTGGACGAGACGCTGATACACTCACATCACAATGCAATGCCAAGGAATACGGTTAAGCCCGGCACGCCGCACGATTTCACAGTCAAGGTGACCATCGACAGGCATCCAGTGCGGTTCTTCGTGCACAAGCGACCGCATGTGGATTACTTTTTGGATGTGGTGAGTGCTTGATATGCTACTCCATTGTATTGAATGGCTCAACTGTTGAATCGAATCTTTAAAGTTGGCACTTAACTCAATTGTACAATCACTCAATGATGCTTTTTACTGACAGGTATCGCAATGGTATGACCTGGTCGTTTTCACGGCCAGTATGGAAATCTATGGCGCTGCTGTGGCCGACAAGCTGGACAATGGCCGCAATATATTGCGCCGTCGCTACTACAGACAACACTGCACGCCTGACTATGGCTCCTATACCAAAGATTTGTCAGCCATATGCAGTGATTTGAACAGGGTTAGTTGTTGCGTCCGTCGCAATGTTCTGTAAATTCATTTTCATTTATAATTGACATATCCATAGATATTTATCATTGACAATTCGCCGGGTGCATATCGCTGTTTTCCAAACAATGCAATTCCCATTAAGAGTTGGTTCTCCGACCCAATGGACACCGCACTGTTGTCATTGCTGCCCTTCCTGGACGCTTTGAGATTCACCAACGATGTGCGTTCGGTATTATCACGAAATCTTCACCTGCATCGTCTTTGGTAGCAGGTGTGACGTCATCAATCGCAGCTCATGCAAAAAGCAATAGGCGTTCGAAAGTTACTCTTACAGATACATTTAATGATTACAACAATTTCAAAACAAACAAAAAAATCATAACAAAACAAATGGTGGTGCTGTGACACATAAACGAATTTTGTTCAGTACGATTATGTTAAGTAATAGACAAAATGAAAGAGAGAGAGGGTTTTTTCTTTATCGTATTACAATTAAATTATACAAAGTTTTAAAACTTATGTACTATTTTTTTGTATCAATATTATAGTTATTATTATTATAATATTTTTCGTGTTTGTGCAGAACGAAACAAAAAAAAAACTATATTAATGCAAAAGTAGAAAAACCCAACTGGAAAATAAAATGTCAAGTTTATATATCATGAACATGTAAGCTAAGACAACTGTAATACAGATACACAATTACATATATATATAAACATTATATATATATTTATGTTAGGTATAGTTTGTTGTAATTATATTATAATTATTATTATTAAAAAAAAACGGGAAAAATTTGTTTTCTATATTTACAAAACTTTCTATATACTTTTATAACTAGTTTTACTGCAATACTGAATATTAGAGAAAATGCATATACACACATACACATTTTGTATTGGTCTTGTACAAATCAGCTTAAATCTTTATAGTTTTTGATTTGTAAACTTGTCAGAAAGAAAAAAAAAAACTATGAAACGCAAACTAAATTTTGTATGAACTAAGTAATGTATTTGTTATAAAAAAGAGAGGGATTATGTTAACTCTTAAGATTATCCTGCATGCAGGCCAAGACGCTGAGGGCGTATTATATTATATTTGTATTTAAACTTCAAATAAGACAATGATAACTATTAAAACATTAACAAAGGCATTATCCTTGTAATTTGAAGGCATAGCAAGTATATAGAAATATGCACGGTAGAGCCGTTGCAGAAAGACGTGCATTGAATCCATAAGTTTTCCAAAAAAATCCCAATAGCATATAAAATAAAGTAAAAGGAAACATTGGAAAGAAATGAGCGCCAAATCACTATACATACATACACATAATTAATTACAATTAATGATAATGATGACAAACGTTAACTGACAAATCGTAGCAATTTTTTATAGCAAACAATAAAGTAAACTGTTCGCAATGCAACAATTTTCATTGGCTGATTAAAATTTAAAAGAAAGAAACCAATCGCTTCCATAGTTATTTATTAACACGGTTTTTAAATGCTTACCAACCAACGGCAAGACAACATCCATAGCTTTTGCCAATTGAATTTTGTTTTGTTTTGTATTGTATTGTATTGTAAATGTATTTGTTTATTTATTAAATATGTATGCGATGTTGTTAGTTGTAAGTAGAGTGTAACTTAAAACAAATTTGTTAACAAAAATAATATATCGTAAATTAAATAAAATGAAAAGGGGAACACAAAACAAAATGACAAAGTAAAATTTCAAACAATGCGTTTTTTCACTTTCAAATTGCACGGAAACTATAGCTAAGATATTAACTCTCAGCATAGAGGCATATTTAATGCTCAGCATAGAGGCTGATGGACTTCTCTCGTCTCGATAGGCACGCAAGGAGAGCTTCCTCATAATCGGCAGTGCCAGATCTGAAGTGGATTGACAAACTTGAAAGAAGATTCGCAGGCCCAGGGAAGAACTTCCACAATAAGGAACGAAATTTAATAGAAGCTATCATCACATATATCCTTTCGTGTATCAGCTTGTGTATAATTATATGACATATTTTTATTTTTAATTTGAAAGAATTGGATTATAGTTATAAATTGTGATTATTTAACACATTATTTATTATAGCCTAACCAGAAAACAATCTACATATATGTCCTGTCTTTTTTGTTGTTGCATACATTTGCCTGAAACATAATACCCCATTAACAGTTTTATGTGTGTACAGGGCATTCGGTTAGTGGCACGCAGATATGATTGGAAAAAAATCGAGTTTAAATCGATAACAGAAATCGCCCATTGCAACATTAAAGTTTCAAAGTGTTTTTTATTTAACACTTTGAGGTTAACATTACACTATAGAACAGCGGCAAGTGCGTCGTTACATTACGTACATACACAAAATTTACGCAATATTTGCGCTAGCTGCACAGGCAAAAGAGATACGGAGTTAGAGAGAGTGAGAGTGAGAGCGGAAGAGCGAGAGACTGTTCGTACACATGGCAACTGCAGCAGGAAAAGTTGGAAAATCAGTTCACCGCATTTTTGTGGGAAATCTACCTTGGACGGTGGGCCATCAGGAGTTACGAGGCTATTTTAAAGAATTTGGTCGCGTACTCAACGCCAACGTAATATTTGACAGGAAAACCGGCTGCTCCAAGGGCTACGGCTTTGTCAGCTTCAACAGTTTGCAGGCCCTCGAAAAGATTGAAAACGAACAGAAGCACATACTGGAGGGCAATTACTTAAATATACAAAAGTCATAATTCCACTTCAAATTAAAAAACCAATCACACCCTCACACATACACATACCCACACGCACCCACACACCCACACACACTCACATACACATAAATTCATATACACACAGAAGACAAAAGTAAAGCCATTGAATGTTGGACAGCGATTTGGAAATTGACGATGAGGATGAAGAGGAGGAGCAGCAGCAGCAGGAGTATGAAAAACACTTCGCAATGACAACGGCGCATGTAATGCGCAATGCGAATGATTATGATGCCAGTGATTTGCTTGAATTGTACGCACTGTACAAACAGGCAACGGAGGGCGTCTGTTGCACGCCACGCCCCGCATTTATACAAATGAAGGCACGTAGCAAATGGAACGCGTGGAAAGAGCTGGGCGATATGAGCCGAAGAGATGCCCAGGGCGCTTACATTGAGAAAGTTCTGAAACTTGATCCCAATTGCCTGGAGAACAATGACAATAAAGCGAGTGGCGGCAGCAGTGGCCGGCTGAGTGGTTGGGTGGTGCACTCGATTGAATCGATGCCAGTCGAGGCCAGCAAGCTGGAGCATCAGAAAACACTGTTTGACCATGTCAAGGAGAACAATTTGCAGCGCTTGCGTGAACAATTGCAGCCCAGTGACCTGGTGCCATTGGATGAGCAGGGCATGGCATTGTTGCATTGGGCAACCGATCGCAATGCCATCGAGATCATTGAGTATCTGGTTGAGTGCGGCGCCGATGTGGATCAGCGCGATTCGGAGCAACAGACACCATTGCATTATGCCGCCAGTTGTGGCCATGTGGAGGCATTGCACTGTTTGTTATCGCTAAAAGCGAACATGGAGCTGCGCGATTCGGATGGTCACACGTGCATCGATGTTGCCGATGACGAGCAGATTTGTGCTACGCTGCAAGCGGAGCTCCAGCTGCGCAAGGGATAGCCCTCACAGCCATAACAACAAAATTATCCATTCTATGCATCGTTTCATGCAAGCGTTGAGGCCACGCAGAATTAAAAAGTAGCTTAAGAACTCAGTTGTTAATCTTCCCTCTACTCCTTCATTAATAAAAAAAATTAACTAAATAGACATACTGTTTTGAATTTTTTTCTTTTTTTTAATGAAATAAAGTGTTAAACGTAGTTGTAAAATATATATTTTTGTGATTGAAATCAGGTTTACTTCCACAGCTTTTTGATTGACATGTTCTTCTCAGAGTCCTTCTGCATCACCTTGGCAACGGCCATCTCAAAGTCTTCTTGGGTAACATGGACGCGACGCTCGCGGAGTGCATACATGCCAGCCTCGGTGCAAACGCCTTTGACCTCGGCACCAGATGCACCCGGCATCAGTTCGGCAATCTTGCGTAAATTGATGCCACGTGTTAGGTTCATTTTGCGCGAGTGAATCTTTAGAATGTCGAGACGCGCCTCCTCATTTGGTGGTGGGAATTCAATTTTACGATCAATGCGACCCGGACGTAATAAAGCTGGATCGAGTATATCGATACGATTGGTGGCCATGATGACTTTGATGTTTTTGGTGGCCTCAAAGCCATCCAGCTGATTGAGTAACTCCAGCATGGTGCGCTGCACCTCAGAGTCACCGCCCGATCCAGATTCAATACGCGATGAGCCGATCGAATCAATTTCATCCATAAATATAATAGAGGGAGCGTGTTCGCGGGCCATCACAAAGAGTTCACGTACCATGCGCGAGCCCTCGCCAATGAATTTCTGGACCAGCTCGGACCCAGACACGCGTATGAATGTACATTCGGTGTGATGAGCCACTGCACGAGCGAGCAGGGTTTTGCCAGTGCCGGGCGGACCATAAAGCAGCACACCCTTTGGCTGAGCGATACCCAAGGCATCAAACAGTTCCGGATGCTTCACGGGTAGCTCGATAACCTCTTTTATTTCCTTGATTTGTTTATCTAAGCCACCAACCATTTCGTATGTTGAATCTGGAACTTTCTCGACCATCATCAGTGACACCAGTGGATCCACTTTGTTTGGCAAAATCTTGTGCAGTGTGTAGCTTTCATTGCGAAGTGCGACACGACAATTGGGTGTAACATCGTTGATATCAATGTTCTTATCCAAATCAACAACGAATTTGCCCTCGGGATGCACCTTAACCAGCACCTTCTTCTTGTCCATTGGCTTTACAACTTCACCGACATAGCTACCTTGCTCCTGCAACAGTTGCAACTCCTCGCGTAGCATACGCACTGAAATTTTGACACTTACATATTTGATTCAATTTTATTTTTGTTTGCTTTTCCTACCTTTGGCATTAAGTTCATTACGCTGTGCCTGCAAGCGACGTAAGTTTTGGCTCTTCTCTGCTACAATTAGTTGAAGTTCCTCAATTTTTTGTATAAAATATGATCGGAAGCCTTCGCCCTTTTGGTAAGCCGCCTCCGTATCCATCTGCAAGTAATTTATTTTTAAGTGTTTGCTGTTATATTGCATTCAGTATGATAATTTACTCGATTCGAGAGCGTCATTTTGCTCCTTTTTTAGCAATGGATTTATCTTTAATTAATTGCTGCCGCTTAGATTTACAGCAGAAAAATCGTGTTAAGAATTTAGTCTAGTGTATCGCAAGTTAACACCTATTATGACTCGGCAAGTCTACTGTTTGGTATATATTGCGATGATGTAGAGATGCTTAAATTATATCGATATTTTTCGGTCAAGGTATCGGTTGAGTACCCAAAAATAATATTCAAACTTGTTGGATGGTTCGAATGATAAATTTAGTCATTTTGGCAAGAGCAACTAATTTCTGTTCGCGTAAAGTTTACTGCGTAAGAAATTATCTAATTCTCAAATAAAATTTATCTTATACGATGTGCGAAATGAGTACAAAATAATATGGACTATCGATAGCTTATCTTGATTAGCGCCGCATTTTTATAGACGAAGGTTGTATGATTGATAGAAATTCGTTGGCATCGATAGCTGGTCATTGTCTTTGCTATCGGCCGCTCATATTTGAATATGAGAACAATTGTGCTTGAAATCAGTGTGTTTCTTGTCACTCATAAGATATTTACTTTACACTAATTTAATTTTGTTCAACATGCACTCAGAAATTTACAAATAATCTTAGAGTGGCTTGCAAATGTACTGATTACACACAAGCTGCTCGTGTTTAAATTGAAAAGGCAATATCAAGATGCCAGCAACATTTGGATTGCTATTTAATCACAATTTAAAAATTGAATTGGCACTTTGGAAGCGGACTGTTTTTGAATGCTTTCTTATAATTATACTGTTGATTGCCATACTAGCTAACCCCATATCACACTCAAAGAGATTGTTGTATAGTCGCAGTGATTATGAGGGAGACCAGACAATTGTACCCCATAAGCTGGATGATATTAATATACTCACGTAAGCTGAAACCGAAATTTCTCATGTTAATCTAAGTAAATTTAAAAAACATATCGACTGGCAGAGGATTGGTCGACTCGAAGCGAGAACAAACCAAATATATGCTAGCCTACGCACCAAACACAAACTTTGTAGAAGAGGTGGTCAATTCTGTTGCCGCTAAGTTGGAAATGAATGGTACCATCGGCTTTGACGACGCTGAGATATTGCAAAATCAATTCGATGAGCGTACTACTTTGGCTGCTGTTGTTTTCCAGCAAATCGATAAGAGCAATGAACAGGTGCCCAACATACTTTCGGTTACCATTCGCTTCCCCAGCGAATTTCGTACGCTCACCCCGTTCCTCACAGAAGATCGCCTATGGTTAACACGTTGCTCTGGTGTTGTAAATCCCAAGCGTGATAATGCTAAAGATCCCGACATAAATCAAGATATTTACATACGTGAAGGCTTCCTGCAAATACAACATCAGATATTTTTAGAATGGCTCCACCAGATACGTAATCTATTTCCACCGAACTTCGCGGAGCCCAACGTAGAAGTTTTCAATGTACGCCTCCGGGTTGCTGACGAACGCTGCGCTACGATGGATGTATACACTGTACCGTCATTTCTATTTAATTTCCTCTATTTGCTGCCGTTCATTAATATCATACGGGTGAGTGCATACCGTTGGACTAAAGGTTCTGTTTGTATATATCAGGATGTACACGCATTTCTGAACAACAGAACTGAGCTTGTTTTTGGTCAGTTTAACAATTGTTTATTTAAAAGCCATGTGACTCAGTAGTCCCATGGCGATAATTTTTTTTGTTAAAATAGGATAATGCATATATATTCGTACAGCTACGGATATGTGACAAGTTTCATTAAGATAGCTTCAAAATGAATTAACTATTTTGCATAGATAAGGACAGATCGAGGGACATAGTTGTCAAGAATATATAAAATTTATAGGGTTTCCCCTCAGCCGATTATGTTTTTATTTTTATATTTCTAGTTAGCTGTTGACCAATTTTTAATTAATTTCTTACAGAACTTAGCTGGTCAACTGAGGGATAATGTTATGACGCATCAGTGGCACTACGGCTACTCGTTTGTAGATCAATATTTTTCCATATTTCTTGTGTTGGCGATACGTCTGCTGTTACTGGGGCTGGTTATAATATTTGTGATATTTGTAAGTGATTTAATAATGTTAAAATGCATAAAGATTTCAATTTGATTTGTGTGTTGCAGTTGTATTGGATGATCGAGGATGGCATCTTCTCTGGACTGACATTGTTTTTAATGATCATATTCATTGTAATATTCACATTTGAGCTAATTGTAACTGCCTTTGTGTTTGCCAAGCTTTTTCAGAACATAACCAATGCGGTACTCTTTGCGATCGTTATTTGGCTGTTTAACTACGCCGTTTTTGGGGTGATCCTTAAGCGATACTGGGACGTGCACGGTCACTATGTGTTCTTTATATTAATCGTATTCTTTGGCAACCAGATACCGTACAGCATGCAATTGTTTCATCGGATCATAAACGAACCGCATTCGATCGGAGCATACGATGTTATTGCACTTTATGTATCCGCCGTTATCAGTGCATTAATCTATTCAATTTTGCTGATCGTCTTACAGTGGCGGATGCCAGGACGCCTCCTCAGCCGACGTGTCGTGTTTGGCAAGCGGCGCAAAGAAATCGAAACCGATTATAATCTAGTTAGTTTGGGACGCAATCCCAGCTGGCACAATTTCGAGTATGGCGATGTGGGTAGCAAGGAGCTGATACGTTTGAGCCACATCTACACAGTGCACCGCACCTCGGAACGAAAGATTTTGAAGAATGTCTCGCTGCGTATTTATAAGGGTGAGGTCTATGTGGTATTGGGTCACATTGGATCCGGCAAACTGACGCTGCTCCGTGTCATCTGTGGTCTCAAGTATGCGATGCGGGGTTCTGTAACTTACAAGGGTCAGAATCTATATAAAGATATGCGAAGTCTTCGAAATCATGTTGATTTTCGGTGCGTAGAGAACGGATTGTCGGACGATTTGACGATGGAGCAGACCATTGATTATCATTTGCGACTGAAGCTGAATAGCGAGAACTTAGATCGTTACAATATGGAGAGGACAAAGTGGATCGAAATAATTGAAGTGAAGATCGGTCATCGTCACACACGGATCGGCCATCTCACCCACGGAGAACGTCGATTGGTCGCCCTATGTTGCATGTTAGTTAGTGATACGAAAGTCATTGTCATTGAGGAGCCGACACAGGATCTGACTGCGCGCGAGGCTCACATATTTTGGAGCATTGTTGCCTTGGAGAAGGAGGAGCGCGCCTATGTGTTTGCCACATATAGCATTGATGAGACGGAATCCATCGCAGATCGGATTGGATTCCTCAGCATGGGTGTCTTAGAGGCCAGCGGCACGCCCTTCTTTCTCCGTGCCAAATTTAGCAACTACGTTGATCTGGTAACACATCGATAATCTTTTAATGAGTTCCCTAAAGGTTTAGAGTTTTGATAACACCAAAATATCGGCAGGTCGATAAAAGATTATTTACCAGATTATCAAAAAAATTAATTGGTCAGGCACAACGGTTTTTTGGTTATCCGCATTGATAATCGTTAGAACAGGGGTTAGAAGTTATTTATATTTGTTAAATTGTAAGATAATGGGAATATGTGTTAACGAACGATATCCCCGGGTGGCACTTATATAGTTTTTATGAAGATGTTGAAGTGTAAAATTTGGAATATTCCCAAAGTGGATTTTGGATTTTAACCTAAAAAGCTCGTTAAAAATCGGTTCATTTTTGGCAAATTCTCATTTGACAAGAACTTATCCTTTGGCCGATAGTTTCTTTGGTAGTTCTTTGAGATAGTGATCTAGAATCTTACTTAATATGTGAAAAAAAAACATAAAATATTATTATTATTATTATTTGACGAATTTAATATTATTGATATATTGTGATATTTGCAGGTACTAATTAAGAAGCCACATGTGCCAGATGCACCAATCACCGGTTTTATTGCCCAGTACATAGAAGACATTGAGCCAGAGAATGAAATCGGTGATACCTTAACCTACAAGATAGGCTCGGAACATAGACCGACATTGCAGAAGATGCTGATTCATCTGGAGAACGATCGTAAGATGTTGGGCATTGATAATATACGTGTTGTTGGCGCCGAGATGTCTGACATATATATGAAATTAGTGACATCGTATCGCCAGCGTGAGCAGTTTATTCCCGATGTCAGTAAGTACAAATTGGTTAATAAATTCTGAATTTAATAATTTGTGCTAAACTCGAATAGCGCAAACCTTCCAATACTCTGTCGTTTCGAAGAGGAAACTGCGAAGGCAGCAAGTGCGTGCCATGCTCTATAAGAAAATGATACACTCGGCACCCAATTTATGGCCCATTATAATGATATTTGTCAGTTTGATACTTGTTGTGATTATAACCCGACTCGCCATGGTGCTGGATGTGAATGATGTGCACAAGCATAATATACACCTTGGTTTCAAGGGCACTACGGATGAACTGAAGAATATACCGGATATTAATAATTGCGGCTATATAGACATCAAATCGCTAACGAAGATACCGACGTATAAGAAAGCCAATGCGATTTCGCGAACCTTTGAGCCAGATTCATTTGACTGCAAGAAGGGCAAATATGTGGATGATCTGATTAACAAGGACGTACTGACCAGCTTGGGTGCCGTCCAGCATAACGGTGATCAGAATCTATATGGCTATATTAGTCAGGATACATTTCATTCGGCGCCGATGATGCTCAATTTGCTGCACAACATTATATTACAGTGGGTATTGGTGCAATGTTTAACTGTTCTACTGAATCGCTCATCATCAAACACTCAGATTATCGTATCCGAATAACTCAGTGTTTATGGCCGTGGTTGACAGTTATCCAATGGCCACGCCGCTCTCCATGAAGATCAATTTGATGGATAATGAGATTGCCCATATCAATGCACCATTGGCCATTGGCTGCATTCTTCCGTTGATTGTCTCTGTGTTCATCATACCATTGGTGGAGGAGCAAATAAGCAAGTTGCGCATCCTTCAATTGCTTGCCGGGCTACGATTGCAGATCTATTGGGGTGTGAATTTATTTTGGGATCTATTCACGTACTTTATCTATGCCGTTATCATTGTTATCATTGTTGTCTGTACGGGCATTGGTGATTTCAGCGCCTATGAGAATATGCTCGTCCTGATGCTTATCACCTTCTTTGGATTTGCAGCGCTGCCCATAACTTATGTGATATCCATGTTTATAAATAAGTCAATTGTGCGCGCGTTTCTTGCCTCTGTCCTAGTTCACAGCCTGCTGGGTCTAGTCCTCTATATCGTCTATTGGGATGTGGCCAATAGCAATGTGATCTTCTACTATGGTGCCTGCCTGTCACCCGGTTTCGCCCTGCTTGATGCCATTAGCAACATTTACATCCGTCGCTTGGAGGAGCGTCTATGTCAGACGAAGTGTGCCGCCCTTGAGAATTGCACACCCGAAAATATGCACGAGGTCGTGCCACATTGTGAGTGTAAGTAAATAAGTTTCCATTCGGCTATGTATGAGTATGTGCCCTCTTAAGCAATTGCCACACAGTTGAATCCTATTTCAAATGGGCTGATCCTGGTATTATGCCGGGATTAATATTCATGTTCCTATCGGCGCTTATTGCACTCTTCCTACTATTCTGGATTGAATTGCATCGCAAAGAAAAGAAGTTTCATTCGTCCAAAAAGTAAGTGCATTTTGCCTGCCATTTAATCTTACCCTGCTAATGCCTAACCATTTATAAGTGCCACTCCAAAGTTATTATTTTGATATGTGTAGGGCAATTGATTGCACTTTTGACTCCATAAAGTACATAATTGTATTAGGCACACAGTAGATATACCCTTGCAGGTCCCCCAATTGTATATTTTCAATTTATACTATTCTTCGACTCAAAAGTCGTTTTTAGCGAGAGGTCATTGTTAGTTGCAAGTCAGGTGCAGTTTTGATAAAGTTATGGCTTTAGAAAACTTAGACCCCTACTTACATGACAGACCACATATGTTTTCAACGATTGTTCCAATGGCAGCTACATATGTGTCCACTTGTCTTGCCCTGTAGCATTCACGGCATGAGCACCGCTACCTATCACTTTGATGATAGCGACGTGGCTGATGTTAAGCAAAAGATCGCCGATGCTGATATGACTAAATGCAAGCAATCTGTGTTTCTGGTCGATCAGGTTGAGGGCAAATTACCGAAGAGGGGCAACAGGCTCAATACGGTTTCATTTGCGCTAAATAAGTGAGTAAACCGATTTGCATTGGCCCAAGTGGAGTTTGTAATTGTGCTTGCTCCGCCCAGATATATGAGCATGGGCATCTTTGGGCCACGCAATTCGGGCAAAAGCCATCTGATACGTCAGTTGGTCGGCCTGGATGGGTTTGCCTTTGGCGAAATCTATGTGCGTGGCTTAGACTTTAAGTATGACCTGGACACCATTCTCGGCTATGTCGGATATTGTCCACAGCATAACGGCCTGCTCGACGAACTAACGCCCCGCGATCATATCCGATTGATGTGTATGATACGCGGCGTGAACGAGAACAAAATTGGCGAGAAAATGCATGACCTTTGCCTGATGTTCAATATGCTTGGTTGGATGAATCGCAAATGTGGCACTTTGACGCAGGAGAAGCGTCGCAAGTTGAACGTCGCAGTTTCACTGATTGCCTACAACAAGATACTCATCTTGGATGAGCCCACATGCGGTATGCCTGCGACGACGAGGCGCGAGATTTGGAATATTTTACGCTATCTGCGCTATTGCGGCAAGACGATAATTTTTTCCACAAACGATGAGCTAGAGTGCAAGGTGCTGGCCGACTATATAATACTCTTTCAGGATAGCGAAATGCTGGCAATTGGCAGTATGCAATATCTGCGATACAAATATAGCCATGGCTTCTATCTGGAAGTGAGACTGGTAAGAGATGGCGCCACTTTACAGGAAACAGAGGCCAAGTGAGTTTACTCGACTTTCAAGAGTCTTTTCATATTGTTAACACTGATTTGATTTATCCATAGTCTACGCAAGGATGTTGACAATTTGGCTCGTTTCATTACCTTTCTACATGACAAATCGGAATTGGTGTAAGTATAATTTGTCTTTAACTTTTTGATGCGTCTATAGTTGATTAGGACCGTTGAATGGGAAATACTTGTCTTCAAAATTAATAATAGCTAAGGAGATGGGCGCATTCCTGTCGGCTGAGGCTAGGGCTGCCTCATTCTTTAGTCTAGCCATGTAATACTATCTCCTTCAATTTTTATTGATTTTTTATTATTCAAGGGGTCGCTTGCACAATTGGTTCAAATATTATATACCTGTGGGCCACATCGTCTATTCGTTTCTTTATGGCGCCATGGAAAAGAACAAGGTGCGTCTGAATATCCACGACTATTGCATATATCAGGCGAGCATGAATGTTGTCATTGCCAAGGTGCAGGAGACGCGCGCCGAGCTGAAGCGTCGTCTGACGAACCCAAATTTGGTGGAACAGAACGGAATCGTGTTGCGATCAACCAACAAATCTTTAGTTCCACGCAACTAAACACGCTGATATAATATCAAACACATACATCGAAAATTTTATGTCTGTTAATATTTCAAGTATGAGTGTCAGCTGAAATAATAATTGAGTGTTATGGGACTATGCCGTATTCGATACAATTTTAAAGACTCTGACTTTATATACTCATAGATGCAAACTATGTTCATAATGTATTTGATAGTGAAAATACGAAGTGACGTGTCCAATGCCAAGTTATGAGCTTATTTATTGGCCTAATGGACATGCCATCGGCCATGCCGTGCTCATAGTCATTATTGAAATTATCTTTATTGCAAACGTAAGCTACATGGAATTAAATTCCAGCTAATTTCCATACATTTATGTTATTAAATTAAGTGTCACATTAGCCAAATTTTGCAACAAAATAATTTATTTGCCATGTGGTACACATAGTAGTGCGATGTTAATAAAATATGTACTTTGTGTCCCTTTCAACTGACTAATGCTTGAACGGGTTACAGGGTATTTTTTATTGGCCATTCTGGACTTTATACCTTACAATGAATACGTTGACCTACCTCTTTTAATATTTAAAATTTAATGACTTTTACCTCAGGCCTTACCGTTAGTTAACTATCGATGAAACACGTGAAGACTAATATTTAATGAAGTAACCCGAATTTTACCCATTTTAATAAACTTTTTCATGTTAACTGGGAATTTTACGAAGAGCGTCATAGGGCATTCAACCATGTAAGCAAACAGTCATTTAACAATTTAAGGAGCTCACTTTTAATAATGAAAAGCGTTTTAATTATTGTGTTCATATATTTTATATATATTTAATGTATATTATAATAATATATTATAAAATATTATATACTTCAATTTTTTTAAATTTTTAAATTTGTTCTTGTCGCACATTTCGTCCGTTACACTCAAATATTTATATACACGATTATGGTCACACTGTTTGGTCAGCTGTGTCGATAGACGATAGTTTATAGAATAGAACACACTCAATCCCAGTTGCATACATATGTTTGTGTTGTTCGGTTATCGTTAGGTTTTAACATTTCGTCCTTGGCTAAATTTAATTGTGCGCGTGGTTTTTGTGTGCTTAGTTATTGCTGAAAGCTGGTTGGCCATCGAACGCAGGCATCAGTATTATTAGTGTTAATTTTTTTTTTGTTGAGATTTGTATTTGCGTGTGTACATATGTCAATGTGTTTGTGTTTGTGCTTATGTGTGCGAATGTGTGTGTGTGTGTTCAGTTCACAGCTGTTCACGCCGCCAACGAGAATAGCAACAACACATCGTAGCCAAAATATTATAGTTTTCATTGATATATGAAATAAATGTCAATGTATGCATGCATGCATATAGACTTTGCTGTTAAACAAAAGCGACGAACGCCCTGATAAAATATTGACCAATCAGTCAAACAACCCGCCAAATATTAGACCGGAGTAGACCATAAAGAGAGCGGCAAAAATAAGGAAGGAAGCATGTATTCTGCTGCTCGTTCACTGCGCGAAATCGGGAGTATTTGGCTTCCACATTTTTCGACAGTCACATAAATAATAAAACAAAATTGTTAGCACCAGCATGGCGGCACCAAAGCAAAACGAACGAAATGGCGTGTTTATCTAAACGTTACCAGAACTGTTCTTAGTGCACCTATGTGAACCAGCTAACTTGTTGGGTGCTTGTTGTAATTAATTAATTTCGTGAGACGCTTGTGTTTCCATGTAAAATTTTCGTTGCTGTAAGGTATTTTGGCATAAAGTATGCCGCATCTATTTCCTTTCTTCTTATTTGCACTTTATCGCTCAGAAAACAAATCGAATTGCAAAATCGCAAATTGCAAAAGCGATATGGGCACTTACATATGATTCATTTGAAAAGTCAATGGTTTATAATCTCCGTTAAGGTTACGCTCAGTTTAACTATCAACATATGTAAGTGTGCTAATTAAGTACTTTTTTTTTTTATTGTTTTATTAGCCACATTCCGATTGTGATCTGGCTGGGCAGAGGGCGTGCGGGGAGTGAATTTTGGATGCACTTGAAAAAAAGGTATTTCATTATATATTTAGGAAGTAAAGATAACAACGAACATATGCTCGACGCTTTCAGTACTTTGTATATAAATTTTCATGTATACATACAATAGATGTGAATATATTTGTAATCTGGTTCCAAGTACAAACGGCACGGTTTTCGCTTGCACCGCACACTTATCATGATGACTTTGCAAAAATGTGTATATCAACAAAGATACGTTTTTAGTCTGTAATTGATTATTTAACAGCTATCCAAACCAGCTGGTAAATCCAGGCAATTAGTCATCCACATGCGAATGCATATATGTAATATATATGTATGTGCATGAAAAAAAAAAAATAAATAAGCGAAACAAGCAGATAGACACCATTCGGGGGACCCAGTGGGTGGATTGTTTTGACGTATTGCTGAAGCTTTTAGGCAATTTTGCTGTGTGGCGTCACTTGGCTTCAGTCGAAATGACCACAAATTGAATCGGTGATCGCAATTAGGAGCCAAATTATCTAGATTATATCGTATTATAGACGTAGACACATGTTTACATTAGGATGCGGGTGGATAGAAATATATCAAATGTAGCAAATAATTTATCTTAATCGCCGTTTGGGGAATTGGAAGTGTTAACAAACGTAGGACGTTTGTTTACTGTAGTTTCCAATTGAAGTTGTGTGCATGTAAATAATAATTACGTCAAATGAATTCAACATTTCGAAAATTCTACCCTTGAAGGTTCTGTATGAAATTTCAGTCAAATGCATTTTGTAGGCTTTACGAATGTTTAGGGAATGTCTCATATAGACTATGAGCCTATGTCATTTTGATTGTGACTAATTGCTAAACTATAGAAACTTATCAAAGAATACAATGAGTAGACTCAGACAACGAGTACGGGCGTTCGCAAAAAAGTGAGTCATCTATGTGAATTTTGATTGAGTTATTTGTTTTGATTTCATCTCTTCAGAATTGGTTTGATCAAAAACTGATAGCGTTGATAAGAGTATTAACTGTAGTTTTGTTTATAGTCCACTGCCGTTTTTCCAAAATATTGTTTTTTCCAGATTCATTCTGACATAAAGAAAATGGTATAAATTACTGCCATTTCAATAGTTAAGCTTCTTTATCTGCTCGTCAGCTAATTCTCAAGAACGAGCAAATCACTCAGAAATATATACTAATTCAGTCTGGAATTAGTAAATTAGTTTATAATATAGAGTGTGTGAGCAGCCAGAGAAAATGCATTCCAGAGTGCTACTGTTTTGATGATAGTCAAGGGTTGTTTTTTTTTCTTAGTCATTGAAACAAATATATAGCAAATAGCAAATATATATTTTTGGCTTTTCAACAGCCAAGCTTCCTTAGCTGCTTGAGCTAATCCCTCATAAATATATACAATTTCGGTGTATTCATTTACCCTTACAAAATAGATCTCACATTAAGATTTTCTATATACAAATGTACATAAAAAGGTGTGTATGATTCATGGGCGGGAACTTGTGAAAGTTCGGTGCGATTGAACTTTTTGTCGACTGTGCTTGTATAGAACTAACTAACCGTTCGTAAAACTACAAATTTATCGTATATTTTTTTATTATCCTGTTTAATTGTATCGTAAATCTTCACAGGTAAGTCAAATTGTCTATAATTAAGGGTTTCAAACTCTATATGTATGTGTATATACAATGTACACTATGTAAATGTTCTAACGTACATATCCATTGACACATACATACCTAGTTTATATAACAATATTGAGTTGTTTGCACTTGATTTTACATCAAATAAATATCAATGAAATACATTAAACTCAAGAGCTATGAAAATGTCTCAATGTCTGACAAAGATACTTGTTCGTTGTTTATTAAAAATCTTATCAAATAAAAGCGCGGGAAGAATTTTTCATCTCGATATCAATGTGGGAACCGAACAGAATATTTATATGCAACATGCAACTATTTTTGAAGAATATTTGAATGGTTGTGCAATGGTATTCAAATGCAGTCTAAAAACTGTAGTAGTACTTCTTGAAGTAGTATTGATTGAAGGGTATTATTTCCATTGCAATAATGACTAATAATTATCAAGTACAAATACAAATCGACTACACTCTTAATCGGTGTCTACTTAAAGCGCTTATCAGTTTGGAAAATATCGCCTGCACAGCGACGCGCGGATCGGCCAATGGCAATAAATGTCAAATATGGTATTCTTTGGCTAATAAATTATATAGATTGTAAATGTACTTATTTCGCACCAGACTGTTTGTGTACGTTTAGTTCGAAACAATAGATTCCGACGAGCGGTTGGGTGCCCTCTTTCCAGCTGTTTTAACTTTTTTTTTGTGTTCGTCGACATATTTAAAAAAGAAGAGCATTTTTTTTTCTGTGTCGAGTGGTAAGTGTTCAATGCTATCGTAAGAAATGTGAAAATCAATGAAATGAATTAGCTTACATCTGTCAGTTAGTTTGTTATCCTTATATTGCATTAATATTACACTCAGCTGGCAGGGCTATCCACAAAAGCTTTCTAAAACTTCCAGTCCTTGTACATATTAAATAAGAGTAAGGCTTTCGTGGGATTGAAAGTGAATCACAAAGGTGCGCAAATGTATTGAACTTTCATAAGGATAACTGCCTCATAAAGTATTAATATTATGAAACAGGACAATGTCCTGAATCAATAAAACCAAATTCTCCTTCCTGTAAGCATCTGTGTATGTCAAATTTGTTCCCATTTCATGCCCGTCCGTATCGGACTACGAAAGTGCAACTAATGCTGTCAAGAGGATGTTAAGATAAAAAAAGAGCTGTTTTCTGAATGCTCATATATGATAATTACTTATCGATTGATCATAATAAAGAAAGGAGATTACCATTTTTAATAATGTTAATCGTAAGTAATTAGAAATCTTTAAAAGATGACTAGAGTAATCTAATCAGAGTTTGGTAACTAATAGTTTATTTGCTCACTTAATTCGATTTTACATTCAATTATTTGGTTTTTTGTCTTGGCTTAATATACTCGTATCCTCAAATTGCCTTGCAAAATATTTATGTCTATGTTATCCTCTAACTCTCCCAGGCACATCGATATACACGTATGTATGCAACCCTGGATTTCATTTTGTGTTAGTAGTCATACATGAAGTGAATGAATATTCTATTTATTATCGTTTCTTTGATACTGTATCTCGGCAATAAACATATGCTATTATTAGTCTCCAATAAATACGGGTTTTTTGGCCACCAGCTTGCCTGATATCATTGTACTCCGATCGCAAAGGCAAGAAAATCGATAGAATCGATCATCGAAAATCGATGAAACCACAATTTTAAGACCACAGTCACCAAATGGCAGGTTGTTAGGAAGCGATAAGAAGAACCGCATATGTCACAATTTTAAAGATAGAGTCATCAAACGTGACTGCTGGTGTTTTGCTGGTAATCCCCTTCAAAGATTGGCATATACAGCTTAAGAGAACCCCCACACCCGCCGCCCCAGGAACTTCGACCCTAGAAATCTGAAATGCGCATATTTTCCACAATTTCTGAGCTAGACACCAAATTTTGAAAGTATTACTGAGAGAATTAAGAGATCAAAATTGAATGACCACACCTACTCCGCCTCCGCAAACAGATACACCTATTAGTGTTAAACGTGTAAATCCATATATCTCACATAACTTGAAAGCTACAGTCACCAAATCTAATAACTATATTGCTAGTAAAGACCTTAAAAAATCCACAAAACAAATTAAGGACCACTCACACTCCCGCCTCAATATATCCTACAATTAAAGAGTTACATATACCAAAAATTTAAAGAAAGATATCATTTTTTCAGCTATGCCCAGTCTTTATCTAGCCGATCTTTAAAACCAAACTTGGACTTTAGATTACTAAAAATCTCATTCAAAGATCAGTATTTCTTGACTGTTCTGTGGCACCTGTTCTTAGATGGTATTACTTATAATAAGAGTATTTCGCGGTCTGTTAGGCAAGAAGGCTTTTGCCGACTTGCACAGGCAAACAATACGAAAGTTTATGTCACGATGAGTTGAGTGAATTAATTTTCTGTTTTTTTTTTGACACATTATTGAAAAACTTTGTCCAAATGTCATATAGAAGATCAAACATTCTCCAATTTTGGTCCATTTCTTTAGTTTGTGCAAGAACTATGAGTGAGGCAAACTGCTTTATACATTTAGCTTTGTGCTTATCTTATCGGCTGTCGTTAACAATGTTAGCACAAACCTTATCGCCAACGTATATATTGCCTTCAACTCTCCTCACGTGTTTGCGTCGAACTTGGACAGAGTCATGTGTACGGCTACACGAGGCTCTAATCGTGGTGATATCTCAATCAATTGTACTAATTAGATGTTTATCAATGTTAATAATGCATTTCGATACTTAATGTATAGAAGGTATACGTAATATTGTAGATATCGTAAAATAGCTAGCGCTGTGAAAAAGGTTGTCCTCGAGGCATGCCCCCAAATCTGTGGCTTATAGTGAATTTTATTTGAACTCAATTCCACATGAAAATGAGTTTGAGAGTTAAACTTTAAGTATGGAATTGAGGCTTATATATAAATTGTGTTTCATACCGAATATCCTACATTAATTTGTAATATTTGTAAAATATTGTAAAAATCCTTAAAGGTAACCTGTTCATATTTTGAATATGATTAGTCCCTTAAAGTTCCCCTATGCATATAATTAAATTGTATTTTTGCTTTATTTTATTAAGATCATGAAACAGTTTGTTAATTATATAAATATTACATTTTTTGATTGCAGTTGAGACTCGCTCTGTGAGTGTCAAAGAACCAAAAAAGTTGGATTTGTGGCTGTAGAAGGATTGGATGAGATAATACAAAATGGCAAAAGTCACTAACTGGGATAAATTTGTGCTGTTATTATGGAAAAATTGGTTGCTGCAATGGAATCACAAATGGCAATTGGTCATCGAGCTGTTGTTGCCAGCGGTATTTTCCTTGCTGCTGGTTTTGGTTCGCACCCTTGTGGTGGCAGAACCGAAGGATATAACGGAATATAAACCATATGATTTAAACACATTACAAGTTTTCAAGTAGGTTGACATTTATGTATATATATATTCATCAATATTTATATCGGATATATTTATAAGGGGGTGACACAGAAATCCCTTCCAGAAACAGAATTATGTTTGTGTTGGTCATTTTAATTATTTATCGAAAGATTTGTTAAAGAATCAAACAAAAATGTACAATTTCTCCTTATAGGCATAAAGCGGTTCTGGAAACTTACATATCTAATAATAAATTTAATAACAGTTGTTAATATTAATATTTTTCAAGAATTGGTGAAAAATAATACAATGTGAACTTAGTGTATATTGGGATCTGACAATCCCCAAGGTCGCTAAATTCCAAAAAGATTTCTGTGTCAAACCCGAAATACAAATATATTGGTATTGTCACATTTTCATTTTATTTTATATATATTTTTTTTTATTTATTTATTTGAGTTGAAGTGCGCGTTTAAATATTCTTTTATGTGTCTCGATACGATGGTAGGTTTTGTTAAAGTTTTTTAATTCGTTTCCTTTTTGTTGTGTGTCTGTGCACTGCTTTAAAAAATATTTTCTCGTATCTTAAATTATTCTCGAAATTCATTGACTGCTTGAACAACAAGCTGTAAGTATATCTCCACACAGAATTTGAATATTTTACTTTATGGCTATGTCTGGTTAATCTATATCTTTAAATTCGATTTGAAGATAATCGAAAGTTTGCTTTGACAACTTAAAGTATGCTACTCAAAAGAATTCGGATTGGTGATGCCCTGTACACAGATCCTCCTACGACTATCTAAATAATTTATTGACTTATTTTGTTCTCAAACGACATGCAATTGTCCGCAGATATAGATAATGATACCATGCCGAAGTAGATATGTGCTTCAACAATCGATTCGAAACAATTTAATAAGCCAGACGCTCATTAAAGCCGCTTCATAACCCAATTTGTCCTTACTCTCAATAAGCGCATAAGCAACTCTATCGATTTAAATAAATGTGAATTGTGGTGAAATCAACAAAATACCGAGAAAAATTTAGCATATCAAAATGTGTTTTGGTTTTTAATATTTTTTAATTGCTGCTCTGTTTTTACTTTTTACGATTCCCAAATTAAGGTCAGCTTGGACTATGCTTTACAATAAACATTTTCAAGCAATTTTGCAGTATTGTTTTTTATTTTAAGATTCTTCATAAAGCTTTATCAGCCTCAGAGTTATGGATTTTTCAACGACTTTTGTTGCTAAGTTGAAAAAGGTCATTTCTATATGATATAGTGATTATACTTAGTGATATAGTGATTAGATACAGTCCATTTTCACATATGTGCTTTCTACTGGAGTATTATCGATAAAGCCTTTAAGCTAAGTAACTAGTTTGCTTATAAAGGCAGACATACAGCCAGGAAGACTGCAATACAGATGCATTTATGGTGAACGTAGAAATTAATGAATATTGAGTATGTGCTTTGGCAAAGAAAATGTCCTGTGCTATATTATGTGTATCTTACATACATATGTATTTACTCTGCATATGTACATATAGTATTTATAATATCTATACTTTTTATAAAACTCCTTGTACATTTTATATTGTATGCAACACAATTTTCAGCGATGCAATGCATAATTCGCGTCGCATGCACGTGCTCCTTTCCCTGCTAGTACCAAAGAGTAAGAGGTAAAAATCTACATACAAACAAAAAAAAAAACAAAACAAACAAAAGTTATAATTATAATTAAATTAATTTAAAGAAAACAAAACTCTTATAGACATCTTAGTTCGGTTCACCGAGCGTTTTATACCCCTGCAGGATAAATATGAAATCATTATAAACTGCCTGGCCAATGAACTCGAATTCAATTTAATTTTAATTCAAATTCGAATGTGTAAAGCTTTCAAGAGCTTTTGGTGCCAATCGCAAATTAAAATCAACTCTCCACGATGTAATTAATTAATTTGAATACACTTTCGTCCTCTTTAAGTTGTTTGATTACTGCTGGTCCGACATGTCAATACATAGAACATATATATAACATTTAACTGCATCGCTGTCAAACATCGGCCTTACAAGTGTTTCTGCAAAGGTATATACAAAGTAACTGGTTTCTCGCTTACTATCAGGGACCGTAACATAAATCGAAATTAAATGTTATTATAATATAATCATTGCCAATTTTTTAAATATTTGTACACCTTCGGTGTAAGACTATATTGATTTTTGCACAATGTTCGTCCGTATGACGTCAAACCTTTCCGACACCCTGAAAGCTGACGACTTCTCACATATATATGCATATATGCATACTTGTACTAAGGTCTGAAGTGGTCTATACAAATATTTAAATGGTCAGAAGGTTATAGATTAATCGACTTCTCATACATTGCATAAAAGCAAATACCAAAAACAGGAAATAATCGGACGAACATTCCACAAAACCAATAACTCTGATACACTCGAGGGTTGAACAGGAGTGGTCTTGTCGAGATAGTCTGACTTGAAGATACCCATTTATACATACTTGTTATAGCATTTTTAATCGGATATTTTGCAACTGAGAAAAATAACTACAAACTACTTCGATATGAAAATAAAAAAAATAAGTAAAATAAATGAAAATAAAAAATTCTTTACAATGTTAATTATTACGTATTTTTTAGAGTGTCGGTGAAAAGACACAGCACTTTTGTTTACGGCTTGGGTAACAGAGGGTATCATCTTATCGGCTACTCTCGACCTGAACACTCTTGCTTATTGAAGCATACTATTTATTCGTATGGATGAAAATGTAATAATTTAGAGTACTTTCAATTTATATTCATTATGATAATGACTTGAATGGCATTTAGTTTCGGTCTCTGATAAGAAGCTAACTGCTTTTAGCTTACTATTGCTTATTGGTTTGATTTAATTTGGTAGTCTCACTTATAGCACGGCCATAATCAAAAAAAGATCTACTATATGCCAAAAGTACACAATAACAAAAACACGCTGCACAACAACATATCTTAGATACATTACATATATACTTCAAAATGCACTAACTGTATAATTATATGCGTAACTAAAAGCATTATGTGTTTATATTGAGAGTCGAACGACCCCTGAACTAACTGAATTCGTTCTTAAACATGTAGTGAGTCGATGTCTGCGTTCAATAAGATCGGAATACCAGCTTATGAACTGTATTACACACCCAAAACTGCCGTGCTGGAAAAGCTGATGGCCGATGCGGCAACCAGCTTAAACATGACCTGGGTTGGCGTCGATACTGCTGCTGATCTCGAAAACGATGTAGCGACCAAGAGAGGGTTTGCTGGTGTCATGTTTGATGAATCAATGGCCGGCAACGTGCTGCCAGATAGTTTGAAATACACATTGCGCTTTCCCTCCGAGCTGCGGACTACATCGTTCAAAATTGGCCTCACGTGGTTGACGATGAGATTATTTCCAATGATCGATCTAACGGGTCCACGCAACTTAGAGGATGGCGATGGCGGCATTCCTGTAGGCTATCTGCGCGAAGGCTTCCTGCCCGTGCAAAATGCTATAAGCATGGCCTTTATACGACAGAAATCGAATACGGATATATTACCCGAGGTTGTAATGCAGCGATATCCACATCCGGCCTTCACATTCGATCCACTGCTTCAAGGCCTTTCCAGTTTAATGTCATTGATAATACTGCTGAGCTTCATCTATCCGTGTACCTACATTACTAAGGTATGTTGTATGTTTTTGGTTTTTTTTGACTTTAGCCCCTAACGTTCACACGATAATTTCATCCTTTTGCAGTACGTGACCAGTGAGAAGGAGAAGCAGCTGAAGGAGGTGATGAAAATAATGGGAATGGACAACTGGTTGCACTGGATGGCCTGGTTTGTCAAATCTTTCATCATGCTGACCATATCGGCTATTTTGATAGCTATTTTGGTGAAAATTCGCTGGACTCATGATGTGGCTGTTCTAACTTATGCTGACTTTTCAGCACTACTCTTCTTTCTAATCGTGTACATAATGGCCAGCATCTGCTTCTGCTTCATGATGGCCACACTGTTCTCCAAGGCCAGCACAGCGGCTGCCGTGACCGGTCTGATCTGGTTCATTGCGTACATCCCATACTCATTTACGATAAACACATACCAATCGCTATCTTTGTCAACCAAGTTGGGATGGAGTCTGCTATCGAATTCGGCGATGGGATTTGCCATCAAGCTAATACTGGGTTTCGAGGGAACGGGAGAGGGACTGCAGTGGAGTAACATGTTTACACCGGTCAACGTTGACGATACCTTGACAATGGGCTACATTATAATTATGATGTTGATCTCCTGTGTTCTTTATATGCTCGTCTGTTTGTATGTGGAACAAATTTATCCCGGCGACTATGGTGTGCCACGCAAATGGAATTTCCCCTTTACACGCCAGTTCTGGTGTGGCCAAAAACACTATATGGGCATCGAAGATAGGCCCAGTGATGGACTTGAAAATCGTGATCCGAACGCTTTCGAAACTGAGCCGGAGGACAAACACATTGGCCTGCAGCTAAGAAATCTCAAGAAGAAATTTGGAGACAAAGTGGTTGTGAAGGGCCTTTCGCTCAACATGTTTGAGGATGAGATAACCGTACTACTTGGCCACAATGGAGCTGGAAAAACCACCACCATTTCCATGCTGACGGGCATGTTCCCACCCACATCCGGTACGGCAATTATCAATGGTAGTGATATAACCAGCAATATCCAAGGGGCACGAATGTCTTTGGGCATTTGCCCGCAGCACAATGTGCTCTTCGATGAGATGAGCGTGTCCAATCACTTGCGATTCTTCAGTCGCATGAAGGGATTAAAGGGCAGGGCGGTGGAAAACGAGGTGAATAAATATCTTAAAATGATTGAACTGGAGAACAAGGCCAATGCCCCATCGTCCACATTGTCTGGTGGCATGAAGCGCAAACTGTCCGTCTGCTGTGCTCTTTGCGGTGATACCAAGGTTGTCCTTTGTGACGAGCCCAGCTCTGGCATGGATCCATCTGCGCGGCGACAGCTGTGGGACCTGCTGCAACAGGAAAAGATTGGCCGCACCCTACTGCTTACCACACATTTTATGGACGAAGCCGATGTATTAGGTGATCGCATTGCCATCATGTGCGATGGCGAGCTTAAATGCCATGGTACATCCTTTTTCTTAAAGAAACAATACGGCTCTGGCTATCGACTAGTAAGTATATAAAGAAGAAGTTTTTAAGCAATCTAATAAGATAAATAATAAGATAAAAGGAAAATCGAAGAAGGGAATTTATATATAATATATATTATATATATATATTAATAATAATGATAAAGAAAAAACGCTGGAAAAGTAAACAAGGATTCAGTAAAAATAAGCAAATAGGTAAAAGGGAATGTTTGATAAAGTCAAAGTAACTCATTAAGGCAAGGGGAAATGAAGACCAGAAATGATGTGTATATATTTATATACATTGTAAGGAACTGTAAGCTTAGGATGGTAAAAAAAAAGTTTTGAGGAAACTGATGAGTGGTAGATGGAAGCGAAGTAATAATAGTGTTGTAAACTGACTAGGCAACTGAAAAGAAATAATATATAATAGGGTTATTGATCAGGCTAAAAACAAGTTTACCATCTTTTAGATCTGTGTCAAGAAAGAGAATTGCAAGCCAGAGGAAGTGACGGAACTGCTTAGAAAGTATATATCAGAACTGGAGCCCGAAAGTGATATTGGTACAGAGCTAACGTACCAGCTGCCCGACAAGTATTCCGAGAAATTTGAGGAGATGTTTAGCGATCTGGAGGAGCGCTCGAACGAGCTGTATCTGAATGGCTATGGTGTCGGCATCACTTCAATGGAGGAGGTTTTCATGAAGGTGGGTGCCGAGAAGTTACCCGATGGCAACAATATGGATTTAAAGAACAGACTAAAGGGCAACACCGGCTATGAAGATGACAGCGAATCAATACAATGTAAGCAGTGTTTGAACTGAATCTCTGGCTACCCGACTTTATATACTGATAAGCTCAACTCACTGTTTGCAGCGGATGGCGTCTTCTCGGACAACCGTCGACCGCTGCACGGGATGAAGCTTTCCCTTAACCAATGGCGCGCCATGATGCTCAAGAAGATACTCCACACGTGGCGCAACAAGCTGCTCCTCGTTATACAGAACGTTATGCCCATATTCTTTGTGATTGTAACAGTGCTAATAACACGCACCCAGGGCACTTTCCGCGAGTTGCCTTCCATTACGATTGAGTTGCCACAGTATCCCATTGCGACCACTGTAATGGAACGCAATGAAAATGCGTGCGACTCGCTATGCAATCAGATTGCTGAGCAGTACGAGGAGCTGGCAACGTCATTTGGCTCGGAATATACATACGAAAGCACAGGCACTAAGACGTTCACCGAATTCATCCTCGATCTGGGCAAGACGATACAGGTGCGAATTAACTCACGCTATTTGGCAGCAGCCACCGTTAGCAATGATAAAATTATCGCCTGGCTCAACAACCAACCGTTGCATACGGCACCCCTCACCGTCAACATGGTGCACAATGCGATCGCACGGGTGTTGTGTGAAAAGAATACGGAAATCAGTGTATCAAATTGGCCACTGCCCTATACGACAGAAACGTTACTGACTCAGCTGAATGTTGGCAACAATCTGGGCACACAGCTGGCCACCAATTTGTGCTTCTGCATGTGCTTCGTCAGCGCCATTTACATATTGTTCCTGATCAAGGAGCGTGAGTCGCGCGCCAAGCTGCTGCAGTTCGTTAGCGGCGTTAAGGTTTACACATTTTGGTTCACGCAGTTCATCTGGGACTTGTTCACCTATGCGATAACCGCAGTGATTGTTGTCGTGACCATTGCCTGTTTCCAGGAGGCGGGCCTTAGCCAATTTTCGGAGCTTGGTCGGTACTTTTTGTTGCTGCTGATCTTTGGCTGCTCCGTGCTGCCATTTACATACATTGTGTCGGTATTCTTTAAGGAGCCGGCAACTGGCTTTGCGCGTATATCCATTATAAATATATTTGCCGGCATGGCCTTGTTCATTGTCGTCGTTGTCATGTCCTTTGAGTTCTTCAACACACAGGATACGGCTAAATTGCTCTCCTGGATATTCCGCATCTTTCCACACTTTTCGCTGGCCATGGGTCTAAACAAGGCCTACATCAATGTGGCCACGCGTAGTGCCTGCGACAAATTCAGTGGCCTGCCGCCCATCTTAGTTTGCGAACTGGTGCCCAAGTGTTGCAGTAAGTAAACTGCCAATTATCCTGCAGCTGAGCCCATTACACATTATTTATACATCATTTTTTCCGTTTTGATCCTGCCAACAGACTTAAAGAGTTACTTTGCCTGGGAAGAGCCGGGCGTTCTGCCAGAAGTTGTCTACATGGTTGTCACCGCCATTGTGTTTTTCCTTATAATCATATTAAGTGAATACGGCGTAGTTGGTGAAGTCATGTATCTGATAAGCAGGCGCGCCGTGTAAGTATCATTATGAACACCTAGGAGAACATTATATTTATGTTGTCTGTCGGTCTGTCAGTCTGCCAGTCTGTCTTTCTCAGACAAAGCGTTCAGATCGAAATCACTACTACGAAAACACTTAATGATAATTTTATTTTTATTTTTGTCTTGTAGTAAACCACCACCACCTGTTGAGGCATTGGATGACGATGTGGAAAGCGAACGCGAACGTATTCTACAAATGGATTCCACAACATTGTCCACCAAGAACCTAGTTCTGGATCGCGTTACAAAGTATTATGGCGATTTCCTCGCCGTCAATCAAGTGTCACTTTGCGTCAACGAGTAAGAAAATCGAATTTCCATGGTTGAATTAACTACTAATCTGTGTTTTATCTTATAGAAGCGAATGCTTTGGCCTGTTGGGTGTAAACGGTGCCGGAAAGACAACTACGTTTAAAATGATGACCGGAGATGAGCGCATCAGTTCGGGTTCCGCATACGTACAGGGTCTAAATTTGCAGATGGAAATGAATAGTATTTATGAAAAGATTGGCTACTGTCCGCAGTTCGATGCGCTCCTAGATGATCTAACCGGTCGAGAAGTGCTTAAGATATTCTGCCTGCTACGCGGCGTGCAACCGTCACGCATCAAACAGCTGTCCGAGGACTTGGCCAAGTCATTTGGCTTTATGAAACATTTGGACAAACAGACGCATGCCTACAGCGGTGGTAATAAGCGCAAATTGAGTACAGCCATTGCAGTGATTGGCACGCCATCTGTCATTTATTTGGATGAGCCCACCACGGGCATGGATCCCGCAGCGCGACGACAGTTATGGAATATTGTTTGTCGCGTTCGCGACTCTGGCAAGTCCATTGTGCTAACATCGCACAGCATGGAGGAGTGCGAGGCGCTATGCACACGTCTGGCCATCATGGTCAATGGCGAGTTCAAGTGCATTGGCTCAACGCAGCATTTGAAGAACAAGTTCTCTAAGGGTCTCATACTTAAAATTAAAGTGAGACGCGGTAGAAGGCGATCACTGCATCCTGATAACAGCAGAATACGTGCCTCAAATGGTTCACTTACATCTGATAACAGTACGGCACCCACGCCAATTGCCTACTCGAACCACAGTCTTGCTGCAGTGCGCAGCTCAAGTTCAAATTTTAAGGATGCACAAAGCTCAGATGAGCAGTATGCGGGCAACAACAACGATATGCGATCAGGACGCAGGTGAGTCAATATTCGGAATGCTATTAAGAAAGTACTCACTTATATTTAATCCATCAGCAGATCCATCAGCTACAATCGCAGTTCAGACGAGATAACAGTGGCCAATCAACTTGCACAGCAGGACATCAATAAAGTCAAGGAGTTTGTGAATCTCAAATTTCCGCAGTCAATTTTGCAGTAAGTCAATTGGCAATTTTGAATGGCGAACATGATGGAACTTGTATTTCTATTATTTTTAGGGATGAGTACCAGGGCATGTTGACCTTTTACATTGCACTGCATGGCGTGAAATGGTCGCAAATCTTTGGCCTTATGGAGCGTAATCGCAATGATCTGAATGTGGAGGATTACTCTATCAGTCAGACGACATTGGAAGAAATATTCTTAGAATTCGCCAAGTATCAACGCGAGGATCCGCGCTCCGTGAAGTGAGCTGGTCTTAGAATTTACCTTTGATTTACTGTTGCTATTTTGGTTAAAACATCAAACTGCCCATAAACAGCAGACACTCACCCATACACAGCGACATAACGATCATTTAGCACAATTGTTTGAGCTTTATCCAAAACCGCTAGCTGCATGTCATATTCATTTTATTTGCTTAGCCAATTGTTTTTATTTTATTTATTTTTAATTTTTTTTTTTTTAATCATTAATTAGATGCCTAAGCTTTATACAGGGATTGTGTGCACATTTAAGCTAACCTGTCACTTTCTAAACTATTCATCTGTGCTAACCGCGTAGGTAGAATTGAAATTGTTAAATTTTTGGCTTCAGCTGTAAACTTTGTACAAAAAGTAGTTTTGCTTTTAATTGTATTGTATAAATATTAATTATTATAATTCGATCTATATGCTAGCAGAGGCCGTAAAAAGTGCTACTGTTGCTGAGCATCCTGACTTTCCCGGCTATATCAACCTTGGACCTACCTTACACTCCGACCACCGTACATCGGTGCATAAATAGTAACCGGTTATTATTAAATAATTTTTTAATGTCGTTGAGCACAAAAACTTCAGATCTGAACGCAAATATTGACAAACAAAGTATTTTACAAAGATGGCTAGTAAACATTTATCTTGTGATCTAATCGTAGATAATAAAATCAACATTTTTTGTTTTTTTTTTTAAATAAAGTGCGTTTATTTTTTTTTTTTATAATATTAGTTATTTTTATTTAATTACCCACAGATTAATTACAAGAGTAATTTAAAATTTGATTTTAGACTTTTTGTATTCTTAATTTTAATTTTTAATGCTACAGTTGGAAACTTAGTCATCCAATTGTGTAATTAGTATTTTTAAATTGTACTTATATCTTTGTGGAAGTTATTAAATACACGAATGCATACATACTTATTCGTTTTTATTATTAATTTTTATTAGGATTTGACGCGAAATTTATAAAGAGATGGTGACTGTGTTGGCATCTCTTCTTGAACCTTGCGTTTTATTATAATTTATTATAATATATATTTTTGGAATTACTTGGTTAGGGTGGCAGCGGTTTTTAGGACTGAACGATCGAATAGATCAGTTTGCATGCCCATAACAATATTACAGGTAATGTAAAAATCCTCAATGTTCAATTCGAAGGCGTCTCTACGTATAGTCAATAATATTTCCGAGAAATTTGTGGAGTCGGGTGGTAAATAGAATGCCATGATATTCTCCCTTGTCTGCCTAAGAGCAAAGTATAAACTTAGATGAGATATAATATTCTATGGCATTTAATCACTTACTGCAGCGTCGCTTCTGGGAACTTAATTTGAACGAAGAGGATAAACTTGTTGGGTGGCGATACGGGAAATTGATTAATGCGATCCCAGGTGTTCCTCGCGGTGCTTATGTCTGCATTCATTTTCCGTTTGAAAACAACCTCCAGCAGATAGCCACTTTTATAGCGCTGCTCCTGTGTGCCCATTGCCCACAGCTGACCATCATGTAGCACCGGGCAGCGATGGCACATGCGTTCGCAGTCCAAGCCCATGAGATTTGTGAAGAGGAAGCTGCAGCCACGTTGCTGCATCATGGTCGTGATGATATACATAATACGCTTGCCATTGGGATCGATGCCGCCCGGTGGCCCATCCACGCACACAAGTCGCGGATCACCGAGTATGGCAAGAGCGAAGGCGATACGACGACGCTGCCCGGTAGTGCAAAGGCGCATCAACTGTTTATAGCAAACGTAAAATCCCAACACACTCGCCAGCCCATCACAGATCTGTGAGCAACTCTGCTTGGGCAGCCCGTGCAGATTGGCCTGAATGTGAAGCAGCTCGCGTGGCGTCATTTCACACGGCAGCACGTGTTGCTGGGCACAGTAGCCGATTAGAGGATAGCATTCGATGCGCTGTTGCTTCCTGCTGTGGCCACCTATCCAAATGCGACCATAAGACGGATGCATCTCACCCACCAGCGTTTTGATAAGTGTTGTTTTCCCGGTATTGTTGTAGCCCATAAAACCAATGCACTCGGCCCTGCAGACAGAAGCAATTATTAATAAAACCGCTCTGTAATTTAGAAAATCGCTATACAACTGAAGCTAAGGTTTTCGTTACTAATAACGAGGGTGATGTCATTTGTGTCTATTCTCAGTTTTACTTTTCTTAAAAGTAGAAAAAGTAAAAGTTTGCATATTTTTGGGATTGCCTAGTAACAGCGAAAAGAATTGAATAATTTTCTGGTTGTGCAGGGCGATATAGTCCTTAGTTTTATATATTTTATTTATATTTGTTGAGTATGCTTACCTGGAGACGCAGAGATCGATGCGAATTAGCACCGTCTTCTTGCCAAAGCTTTTGCCAACGTCCTGGCAAATAGCCGCCGTGTCAGCTCGCTCCTGCTCGGTGAGCTTGTCGACGCGAAGTCGCTCAGCAATTACGGACTCATCGCCCATATAGTCACCGAGGCGCTCGTGGCGCGCCCGATGATCCTTCTTGTTGCCGCCTATGCATTTCTTTGGTATTCCGCGATTCATAAATGTCCACGCCATAAGCAAATAGTACTCCCTCAAAACAAAGATAATGAGCGGTACGCAAATTGAACATATCATCATAATCATATCAAAGATAAAACCAAAACTCCCATTGACATAGCTGTACGAGACTGTGGGACGCCACAAACATTTTGTTAGTTTTTGCAAAAGGTGTGGCACAAGTGTGGTGGCACCCAATCGATAAGATGATAGGGCGGCATTGGAAGTTGTTAAACTCTAAGCAATGCATTTAGGACAAGCGCTTGATTATATAACCATTAGGACTAAAGTCGAACAGTCAGTTGAATTTAATAGAAATAGCATACTTAACTGCAACAGTGTGGATGCACCGAACAATTCTCGACCTCCATTGAGATGAACCGAATATTGTCATCCTTGCAGAGGCATTCGTACTCATACATAAAGAACAGCTTGAACACGATCTCACCAAAGGTGTATTGCGTTAGAGGCTGGTACAGATCGTTCATATCAGACATGTGATCGCCGACAGTAATGGTAAATATAATAATGCCTAGGGCATTCAGGAAACATATCGCAATAAATGCATTGTTCGATTCCTTGAATATGGTGGAAAAACAGTAGGACAACGTGGCGACGGCAAGGCCCACCATTATCAGCATCAGGAAGATCCACGCTGCAATGGTACAGGTTCTCCACAAAATGAGTAACAAGTTAATTTAACAATGTTTATAATTGTGTACGCACTATAGAGATATATATCATGCTGTGGGCTAAGATAGAACGACATCATTATCACCATTCCGAGGCTAACTAACACCACTCGTGCGATATCGAAAATAACTAAGCAAAATATATATGTGGAGAGTCGTACTCCTGTGAGGAACTGTTGATTTTTAAAGCTGTGCTCGAGCATGCTGAAGACGGTCATGCTCTGCCACATGTTGGCAAAAATGAAGGAGAAGTTGATGGCCATCATACCGCCCAGACTGAGTGGTGTCGGTGGCATTGCATTGGCCATGACCTGAAATGGCAGCGGATACAGCGTCACATCAATGGTAGCTTCCTCGTCATAGAAGCGTCTGCAATTGGTTGGATAGAAGATATATCAATTAAGTAGATTTTAAATAGTCTTTACAAAATTTAAAAATAACTATAACAAATAAAAATTCAACTTAGAACTTGCCGTGCAATAACATTGTGAACCAAATTGAGACCAAATGGTGCCGCATGGAGTGGTATATTATTGAACCAGACCGTTATTATGTCCTTTCCAAAGGAGGCGCCAAACATGTAACGGAAATTAACAATTTTGTTAAACTCCTCCTGTTGCAGCAGATATAAGTCCGTAGGCTCTGCGGTCTCCAGCTCTTTCACATGACCATCATACCAGAAGAGCAGCTCCGTGAAGAACTCCTGCATCTCAATCATATCCAAAGTATCGGATATGGTTTCCACGAAGGCGTTGACAGAGCTCAACTGTGTCAGATTAAACGAAAGCGGACCCAACTGGTAATCCTTTCCATAGAGCAATAACGTGGAAAATGTGCATGCCAAGGCCACAATCAGTGCAAACACATTGATGATTTGAATTGGAAAGTGACGACTGTTTATGAGCCAACGCATATTCAACAGGGCCCAAAGGTGCATCCTTGTACGCTTGAGTCCATTTACCCGGCCGTTGATGTCGGACTCTTCGAGCGCCATCCTAAGATCGTCCATTACCGTTGATGGCTCACCGGTCACTTCATTGCCCTCGGAACCGAAACGCATAAAGATCTCATCCAGCGAGGTGTCGCGCAAGCGAAAACTGAGTATGTCCAATTGTTCCATATTTTGTTCCAGTTCGTCAAACAGTTTGGCAAATTTATCCTCGTACTTGGTCTCCAGGACAAACGTTATCTTTTGGCCAATATCACTTTCTACTGTCAGATTTGGCAAATATTTGCCCAACAACAATTTTAGGTTCAGAAAATCAAATGTTTTACCCTTGATGCAGCTCTGAATACAACGGACAAAAATACATGTAAATAATGAAGAAGATAAAGTATCTTAGATGCGCCGAAGATTTCATACTCTTGCAGGCAGGCAACCAGCTGGTCTAAATTGTATTATTAATTTAAGGAATCCGTTAATGAAATCTCTCAGAATCAAATATGTAATAAGACAGACTTATGTCGATCTCATTGATCTGCAAGAGTATACAACCTCAATAGATTTCTCCGAGTGTACAACTTACCAATCGAAAACCATATCCGTACATGCTACGCAGAAATGGTTTGCTGCCAGTGCACTTGAGCTCCCCTTGAGACATGATCGCTAGACGATCGGCCAAGTGGTTGGCAAGCGATGTTGAGTTCGATACCAAAATGATGGTACGCCTAGATTTCTCTTCATTGATGAGGCCGCAAATGAGCGATTGTGTGACCAAATCCATATCGGAATGGAGATCGTCGATCAGTACTATGGGACTACCGCCGGCAAAGGCACAGGCAATGCTTACGAGATTACGCTCCGAAGCGGTTAGGGATTTAATCTTTGACAATTTCGCGTGGGTCAAGCGGAGGAACTGCAAATAGAGTGCAATATCTTCATTGGCCTTCTTCCATGACATACCTTTCATCATGCATATAAAACGGATTTGATCAGTCACGGTTAGGTCCTGAAAAAGCAGATCATCGCCGAGAGCCAGACCAATCTGCATGGACGCATTGTGGCCATCGATGTGTGTATTTTTTTCAGAAACCAAGACGACGCCACGTGAAGGTTCCAATAGGTTAGCGAGTATCTGGAGCAGCGTCGTCTTTCCACACCCATTGTGTCCCATTAGGACAGTCACCTCGTTCTCGTACACATTCAAGGAAAATAAGTTTAGAGAGCTGTTTTTGTTGTTCGCATACCGTTGGCATATCTTTTTAATTTTGATTTTGAAGCGGCGATGCGATGGTTCCACCTCGTAGATCTTGGTCGACTTGATGCCACCTGGCTGTGAGATCTGCGGATAGGTGCTATCCTCCCGATCCGGAAATGAGAAATCTCCACTATGGAGGGGAGCAGGTATATGCTTGCGCCGTCTTCCCCCCGTTTCGGTTGAATTCCACACTTCCATATACAAACCGATGGCGCAGTAGACCAGTGAGTCTATCAAGAAAATACAAACGCCATGATAGACAGTGATCGGATTGACGGCAGAGTTCAGAATATATCCACTCTCTATCCATTGTTGGCCAAAGAACACCTCCTGTTCCATCAGTCCCTCGAATAGCAGTGCGACCACAGTGTTGGGAAACGCACACGATATATACCGTATGAGCAATACCGATTTCTCCCGATTGTTCCACAGCACAAAGAATGGCATATATGTGAGCAGCCAGAAAACGGTCACCACCCGAACGGCAAACTGGCTGTTCTTAAACAACGAGGCGACCATCGTGCAAAAGCTTATCGATGACACATTATATGAGGACAACACCAGCAATACAACATACCATGGTGTTTGTGTTAGCAGGGTTCGGTTGCTATTCCAGGGCACCTTAAGGTATGACAAAAGATTTTCTGTGAATGGCAGCATTGCGCATTGAAGGAAAACTCAAAATGTAAAGCCTTTTGCTTTATAGAGAACGTAGCAACAATACATATAGTGTAACTGTAACATAACATGCAACAGTGTATTTAGTATATAATATCGATATCGATCGATTTCATTGGTTTCAACATGGATCAACAGCTTGAAGCAGAAGTGATGAATCGTTGTGAATAAAGCAAAATAATAATAAATAAAATAATATTAATAATAATTTTGACTCCTGTAAAATATTCTTAATTTAACATTATATCTCCCGCCTACAATCAGTAAAAAAAACTTTCTGCTCTGCATAAATAAAAATTAAACATTCGCCTATATAAAAATACCATTCCCCATTTCGCACACAAAAGGAGTCAGTTTGAGTCATCCTACGAAATGAACTTATCCCAATTATCCCAACTGGGATGATCCCCCAGTTTACGGATGAACATTTTCAAAATCCAATCTGAGTGCTCGCTTGGTTAAACCATTATGAAAATTTGGTTTGCGATTTACATTAATAAGCAATCATCAAGCGACTATCGCCAATCAGATTAAATAATTTTGAAAATGTCAAATAGTATTTACATAATTTTACAGTAAGAGTTCGATTAAAGAACATACCTTGATGCTCAGCACTATAAGGATCGAGCTGATGAACATATAGACGAGTCCCTTGAAGTACCACGATGAGAATTGGATAAGGTTGCTAATGTTCATATTGATAAGAAAACGTCGCAAATGATGCTGCTTTTCCTCTACGATTTGCTGTACAAATACGTTATTTATATATATACATGATGGGTAGACATGCACGTATTGGAAACCTACCCAGACCAGTATCTGTGCCGGAAATAGAAAGCCAATGATGATAAGCAGCGGCAGTCCGCGATTTACGTAGTTCATGAGTGGATCTTGTATGCGACCATCGACCGGAAATCGTCGAAGCACTATCTTGGGAAGACGTGAATGGCTCATCACTTTTATATACGTCTCGGATATGGCCATTTGGATTTTAATGAACCCCTCGCGCACATAGCTAATATGACCGTCTGACCTGGCATCGTTGAGGCGACGCACTATTGAGATAATTGGATCGTCATGATAGAGTGTCTTCCAGTTATCGCCAATGAAGGTGTCATGAAACATGCGCAGCTCACTGGGGAAAAAGAGCGTATAGTTAAAGTGTGGCATCAGCTCCTCCTCCTGCTTTAAGTGATGATCCCTAAACGAATAGATCTTCACAAATTGCCTCTGATCAAAGCAAATGCCTGCAAATAGATAATCATTCTTAACAGCCCGCTCCATGTCTGAGCAGTCACTAAAGTCGCGTGTGCCCAACGAATGTAGATCCTTAATGGCCAGATCCATGATTTTATGAAATATATTGTATTGATTGGGCGCCCAGGCCAGCACCAGCTGCGGAATGAACACATTGTTGCTCTTATTGAGCTTCTTGCTCAGATCTTGGCGCTCCGACAGCGATTTCATCAAATCGCTCCAGCATTGCTCTATATCAATTGGATCATAATAGGCATTATAGCTCTCGGGTTGACCAACACACATTCGCATGCCCACCGCAATCATGCACAGAAGAACAGGCACTAATATTACCCAAAGCAGCTCAATTGGACGATTCCATTGTGACTTATGCAACTTCCATGTCATCAGTGCGAACTTGCTTATGTAGTGTCGAATGCTCATGGCGACAGTTCTTCCAATTTCAAAATGGAACGAACTCAATGGAACTGAAACTCAAGTCAATTTCTATTCATATTTAACACACAGAAAATGACAGCAAATTAAGCCTTTATTTTGACATTACAATTTTAAGTTAAAACTAGCAGCCATTCCACAGATGTATATTTTATTTTTATATATATTACATTTATAAATTCCAATATGCACTATTAAATGTAGCCGAATTCAGTGGAAATAACATAATTATTGATATTTGGTATTTAGTAACACTCTGTAGAAATAAATATTACGCCATTTTGCAGATTATCTAAATTTGGCTAATATTTGTGGACGTTTTATTGCTTTCGCTTCTGTTCCTATTCAATGCGTTTATTGACTATTGACCGAGAAAACATTTTAGTACTTTACGCTTGGCAAATGTTAGTATACAAATGATATCGGCATGGATATCTAAATGTGTTTGTGGGCACATACATGTATAAATATTTGTGGATGTGTACCTGAATTATATATATATATATATATATATATATATATTTATATCATAAATGAAAGATGCTAAATCAGTTGGTTCAAGCTCACATGGCGTATACATTTTAGTAACTGGGTGAAGTGAAGAGGTATGAGGTGGGTGGGGTAGTTCTCAGCACTTGAATCTTAAATACAGCCAATGAGAATCATGCTTAGGCCAAGTTGTCTTTTTTTTAAGTTAATAGAAAGGTTGCATGTGTGAGATTCAATAGTTTTTCGTGTTAAGTAGGTATTTTTGATTGATTTCAATTTGTCTGATTGCGTTACCACAAACACACACACACACAAACAAACACATACAGGACACATTTTTGTTTACAAAATTTGACAAAGATTTTGACAATAGTTGAAATTTGCGTGCCTTCAATGGTTTTGTTTGTTCTGCCGTTCACAAAAAGTTTATGTAATTGTGTATGTGTGTGTGTGTGTGTGGCTCTAAAAGTGGGTAATTCGGTCATGAATACGCGAACAATTTCTCCCATTGTATGTCGTACAATGTCCGAGGATTTTTGGTGTGTGCATATTTGTGACGAATAGACTACATTACTGCGACAGATCTATCTTGCATGTATGTGACTACTTACACTGAGAAAATATAAGCTTACATGATTTATATATTATATATATATATATATATTTCATTGCATATTACTTGTAGTATTAGTAGTTAGTTTTACAGAATATATGTATATAACTTTAGGGAGTGAAATCAATGTACTGTTTTTTTCAAGTTTTCTATAATTGGATGTGTTCTATTTTTTTGAGTGTTTGTAAATGGATGATGTATGAATGTCTGTCTGCCCAGATGTGAATATATGGTATTACTATTAGTTGACAAAAACACAAAAAAAATAACAGAAAACACGAAATGTTTGCCCATTATTCGCAGTATTTACAAAATCAAGTCGAAGTTTGGCACTTGAGTGTAGTCGACTAGTAGTTAACCTGTAGCAAAATCAAACGGACACGTTTTAATACATACAAACTATGTAATATATGTATGTATATATAAGGTTAGTTTCATCGAGATTGCAGGCAGACAGATGGATATGGAAATATCGGCTCTGCTGCTGATGTTCAACAGCAAAATTATAAAATTATGAATTATTAATTAAAAACCAAAAGGTGAAAAACTTAATATGATTAAGTGCAATAAAAGTGATGAAAAAATATTTATTTAATTTGCATTATCTTTCTGATTTAAATTCTGCACACACTTAAATTATAAATATTATAAAATCTTATCATATTTTTACGCTGTCCGGAATAACGTGTTTGCCACTGTTGGTATAATTAGAGAGGGGGTTTAAATTCGCACATGTTGACATATTTAAGTTCACAGTCGTGTGTATGGGTATTGTATCTGTGTATATAGGCAGAGCAAGAGCTTATCTCATAATTACTGTGCATCACAAACAAAAAGATACAGAGCTACAAAATTAGTTAAGCTGCCTATGTGATTTGTAGCAGACTGTACAGATTGTTTTGATAAGGGGAGCTCGGCAAAGCGATTTTGAGAGTAAGTTTTCAAATCTACGTGTAGAGCAGCGCTGCGCCTCCTTGACCGTTAGTTCCTGCTGTTTCTAAAAAATAACAACAACACACAAACAAGAAGCAAGTACATCGTGATCGGGCATAGTCGACTAAGCAATGCTCTGTTCCTCAAAACAGCTTTCACATTATTTGTTACTAGATATGAATGCAGGTTATCAAAATTCAGTTATACATCTAAAATAGAAAAAAACATACGAATGGAAATATATTAGAAGTCAAGGAAATAAACGATTTGCCTTGGCCAGTGTACTTTAATTTATTTTGCGAACAGGGTATGCAAAAACAAATAAGCGTGAGTATGTTGAACAGCTGCTTGCTTGGCATTGAAAACGTCACCGAGCGACAGGGCATTACAGAGAGTAAGAACGAGATTCAGTGAGACAGAGAGGAGGCAGACGTGTGCGGGCCTCGTGCTTCTTACGCACGAGGAGCGCATGCAGCACGAGCGGCCATTTACAAAAACGACACATACGACACGATGTACGCCGAAGATGATGGCGACCGGTTTTGGGGCCGCTGCCAGTCAATAGCTCTGTCTGGCGCCTCAGTACGAAGCGAAGCATCGAAAGTGTTAGGTGTATAGCGGAATTTTCGTTTGTTTTTGGCCTTTGTATATTGGCGCATATTTTGACGTACGTTTGTTTCACTGCGGTAATTTCTGTAGCGGCTTTCATAAGAAAAAAACAGAATTATAATAGACTATAATTAAAAAACATTTAAAAAAAAAAATTAATATATATGGAAAATATGTTTTTTTTTAAAGTTTTTTTTCTTCAAATATTGTGTGTCATTAAATCATCTTCCAAGCTAAAGTGCTAATACTACGCAAATAAAAAACAAAAGTTATAAATAAAATGAAATGATATACGGTTGTGCTGTTGTTGTGCATGTTTTGACGAAGTTAATTAAAATATTTACATACATATTTGTGTCTAGTAAAATGATCAATTCTATATGTCTTTGAGATTGAGTGTGTGCTAGACAAAGACGCTAAGAAAGAAACGAACGAGATGAGGGAACAATGAGATAAGTAGATGGAGAGAAGAGAGGGTCAGAGAGAGACAGGTAGAGAGAGAGAGAGAGAGAGAGAGAGAGACAGGGGGGAGAGAGAAAAATAGAGGCGAACAGCATCTTATCGGCATTCAAATTGATATTTCAATTTCATCTCGGCCTTTTTGTCAATAACATAATTAGTAATTTTTGAAATTGAATTTTTGTTGTTTTCGTCTGAATTGACTGAATTCGAAACGCAAAACAAAGCGAACAGCAAAAATTATTTATATACAATTGGAAACAACAGCGAATGTTGGTGACGCAGGCAATTATTTATTTTGCAAACTCCCGTAAGTCGAGTATAAACAGATCTATTGTAGGTATTGAAAACAATTCGCAATAACCTTGTGAGATCATTATTTTGATCAACAGCTTAAAGTAGCAGCAAAATGAAAAAATAATTAGCAATACTAAATGACAAAAACGACTTTTGGCAATGGCTCGTTCGTTGTTCGAACTCGCTGGTCTCAAATATATTCAAAAGTAGCTTCATAAAAAAAGAGCTACTTAATGTGCGATTCAAATACAAATGTGTATATATTCAACAGTTAAGTGTTTTTGTCAGTTTGTAAATTTATAGCTTTTTCAAAGCTTAACTCGGTGCTGCTATCAACTGATGCGTTTCAATTGCTTCAGTTTCTCACATTCGTTCATAGCCGTAAATAGCTGGGGTTTTTGTTTCAAAGCTTGAGCAGTGAAAGCCCCACAAATCAAAGTGAGTCTCAGTGAAGCGCCTTCGAACTTCTCTCTCCCTCTCGCCCACAGTCTGTCAGCAGCAGCTGCGATCAGACTGCGATAAGCTTTTTTCTTGGTGCTGTTGTTGTAACATTTCAACGGTAATTTGAGCAAATCATGAATTTGCTAACCGCTTCGAGTGGAGAGCC
The DNA here is from genome assembly GCA_035043845.1 of Drosophila picticornis. Lineage (NCBI taxonomy): Eukaryota > Metazoa > Arthropoda > Insecta > Diptera > Drosophilidae > Drosophila > Drosophila picticornis. Next base: position 14,034,934 of record JAWNMR010000492.1, on the reverse strand, counting down.
TCATTGAACGAACTATAAACATTAAATAACGATAATCAACAACAAGCGAAAGTTGAAGCGTCTGTTCTTAATCAAGCTAAGTAAAATGTTTATGTCTGTATGCACATACATATGCATTTATGTATGTATATATAACAATAGAAAGTTCATAGTTAGGAACAATAAAAACAAGAAGAAGCACATTGAAAACTGTTGGCTTCAAAACACGCAACAGTCCGTCAGGCAAAGTCGCAGTCTTCATCGCGTGTGCTAAGTCAGACTTCCGCTCCCACCCCCCATTCCCCACCCCCTATACCCTATCCCCCAACGCCAGTCCTCCCGCCATCAGGTACCGGTTGCAGTTCCAGTTCCTACAACAAACAGCAGGACAAAATCCGACTTCAAACAGTGCTCGCCGTGCGGTCGACTTTGCAACCGAATGCATGCATATTAAAAATATACTGACTACTTCTGCCATACAATATTCTACTTACATAGTTATATTTCTATAACGCAATTTCTGTTTTTACCATTTTTTTTTGTTTTCAATTTTTTTGTTGTATTTTTTTGTATTTTTTTTTTAACCGCCACCGCTGTGCACCGCTGTTCCCTGTTCCCGTTCCATAACACCGCGGACGTGCTGTTCTCTTTGCAAACCGGAGAGTAGGTCAGGTCAGTGTGTATTATTTTACCAACTATTTAGCTATACCATGGCGGCATTATTCGCATTATACCATGTACTATTTATGGTATACTCGTATGCCATATACCATATATGTTCTAATATGCTCCATACTCCCTACTACCTACAACTTGACGATTGCCTCCCACGTGCAGTGCATACTAATTTTACAACTTTTGTTTTCCATATTTAATCAATGTTCGTGTTGTTGTGGCTAATATGGTAAATGCACTTAGTGTGCACTCGGTCACAGCTTACATTTTTTCAGCTTTTGCTCAGCGGACAATAGCTTTTCATATTTCTAAGTAAGTTAAATTCTAATCACTTTCTATTTTAGATAGTGCGTCTTTCAAGCACTTTTTTCTAGACTTAAAGACTCTGCGCCAAACTATTTTTTTCTTGGCTACATATTTGAGACACAGACACACAGACATACTAACCAGAAATGTCATTATTTCACACTTATTTCCACGATTTGGTTTGTCATTGCCTTGTGCCTTATTTTTTATGTTTTGAAGCCGACGGCAAGCAATTTGTGTTACTTTATCGATATCTGGTTTTTATTTTCTGGATTGACGTGTGTGCAACTAATGACTTAAAACTAGTTATTTGTACAAGTTAATATTCACTTCACTTCAGGTGAAGTCTTAAGAATTCTGTGCCGCCACTAATAGGAATAGCTATTCTCGAAATGTATTGATTGATACTAATTATTTGTTAATTGAAAGAGCTGTGGGGAAGTACCCCAATTGAACTGGTAGACTTGTTAGGCAAGTGTCATCTGAAGCTTTCAGCACACACACAAAAACACAGTTAGTTTTAAAGAGGGGACTGATTGAATGCTTCAAATTCATCATTAATCTGGCAGATAACACAATCGTGGTAAATAATTAATTTTGTCACAATTTTGACAAAAAGAAAATTTGCAAATTGCTTGGCTAAAAGATGTCATTCAGTATGGATTTTGACTGGTTGGGGTGGTTTTGGTTGCGAGCAACTATTGAAAAGTTGGTGACTCAACGAATTAACTTCGATTGCACTTTAGGCGCAACGAGATAATTGTTGCCGAGAATTGTGGTGTTGTGGTTCAAGCACTCCTTCGAGTGGTTCTAATGACTCCAACAGATTTTGCCATAGACAAAGGGCAACAGCAGCGTATTTAAATAATGCAAGTCTCCAAAAAGGCCTCAAAGTGTAACCTCAAAATGCACAAAGGCAATAAAATCGAGAGAGCGAGAGAGAGAGAGAGAGTGTGTGTGTGTGTGTGTGTGTGTGTGTGTGAGTGTGTGTGTGTGTGTAGGTGATAGAATGAGAGAATAACGGAGATAAATGTGAAATCGGCAGGGCGCAACAATAGCAAAAGGTACAAAGCAAACTTTTGGCTACTGCGACAACTGTCCACCCAAATGCGTCCAGACAAAAGGGCAGCAACGGCAGCAAGGACGCCGAACAAATGTTGATTATGGGGGCCATGTGGCATGTTTGTTGTCCCAGAGTCCAAGGCGAAATCTGTGTACAACGGATCGCATCGACCAGCCAGATGCCCTCCCATTTCTAACCGAGCAACATGAGAAAAACATGACAAACAACAGCCTTGTGTATCTATTCAGCAGTGCACAGAAGTTCGCAGACCGTTCAATTGATATTGCTATGCATTTGAATATTTCTGCAAAAGCTGATCGATTGGCTACCTTCCCCCGCAGCAGCAATTGTTCAACTTTTAGCCCTGCAGAGTAGCGTTTTGCATTACTTACAATTTGGAACATTGTTTTTGCATGTTATTTTGAAAATTGACAAGTTAGCACTCTGACATCCATTTTACTGTCCGGTTGTGTATCTGTAAACATACAAACAAATAAACTTCAATTTTAATCGATAATCGATAATCGCTCTGTGGAAAGTTAAGAAGTATGTTTAAGCATATTTCTATATTTCCCAGATTTCTTCTGCTGGACTGAATATCAATAGAGTTCTTCAAAGATCAGATACGAATATATATATAATGTATGGCATTCCCATTGTTAGATGAACGCACTATGCTCTTTGACCTTTCACGAATAGGGTATACAACGAAATGAGACAACAGAAGTTGCAGAAAATGCTTTACAATACTTTAAAGGATCCCAAACTACGGCAAAGCGAAATCATAACCTTACACACAGAAAGGGGGAGAGAAAAAAAGGTGACTGGGAGAGAGAGAGAGAGACAGAGAGAGCGATAGAGAGAGAGAGAGACTGAGACTTAAAGTTAAGGAGAATCTAACAGGCAGCTGGACTTTCAGCTCTAGCGTTATTTTCAGGCATAGAGAGAGGGAGTGAGAAGTAGAGTGAGAGAGAGGGAGAGAGAACAGAGAGCGAGAGAGTCAGACTGGGAAGTCGAGAAAAATCTTACAACTTGCTCTCGGGCTCACGACTCTGGCGCTGTCCAAGTTAATATGCGGTAAACTCTAATGGCTTAATCAAAGAAGTAAAATCAGGAAAATTTTACAGTCAAAAACAAATTGCTGGCTCGCTTGCACACCCTCCCAAAGAGTTTCCCCCTGCGCACGCCCCTCCCTCCCCCATCGCCTCTAACGGCTTACAGTCGGGACACAGTTGACGATTACAGCAAATTGGATTACGTGAAGTTTGGTTAACTGCATCATCAGTCGCACACACACACACACACACACACACACTTTGATACATTTATATATTTATATATATGCATATTTATCTGTGTATTTTTGTATTTAGGTGGTCATTCGCTATGTGCTTGAGAATATGCTCAATGCTAATGAAAAGTGCTCAACTTTATAGTATTTCACAATGCTAGCCTCGAATTGACCCCACAGCTTTGGCAGTGAGGTTATCACTGCCTCGAGCATAATCTCATTGATTGTCGGTTGGGCCGAGCTAATGCAAACAATTTCAATTCACTTCACTAACTTAACTGGAAATAAATACTTCATGTTCATTTTCAATTAATTTTAGCTCGCGATTTTTTTTTGTATGCCTGCCTTCGACCTTTGTACACTTCTATGAATTAGTTTTTGAAAAATGTTAAATTGTTAACGAACTTATATATCTATATATGTATATAATTTTTCTATTAAATTATTCATACGTCCATTAAGCCAATAATAATAATTATTATTTTTATTCTGATTTGATCCGATTACATTTTGCATATTTTTGATTTTCAATTTGCATTTGAGACTTATTTTTATGCACGTGTGTGTGTGTGTGTGTGTGTGCGTGTGCCTACTTCACTTCTATGGATTTTTTCCTCATATTACCTCAACTGTTTTTTTCCTTTGAATTTTCTTCTCATTTTTTTTCCCCCGTTTCATTCAGCCTCATCTCTGCCCCGCTCTTCTCCGACCCAGGAGCAGCAGCCATACTGCGTTGCACACGGCGGCGGCTGTCTCAAGGGCGCCTCAAAATCACCATATGCGAGAAGACATTTTAAAGCTGTCAGGAAGGGCGTGCAACAGAGAATATTGAAGCTGAATTCAAAATATTTACCTGGCACTTTATTTTTGTACTCAAAAATCGAGTTTTTCTTATGTTTTGTTTTCATTCAGAGAACGTCGTCTCAGACGGAAAGGCTGAAAGAAATTCCCCTGTCAATTATAATGTTAATCTATGCATAGATTTTTATCAATTTCAACACGAGAGCTCAGCTCGAATTCAGCTACGATTCAGAACCCATTTGTTTGTTTCACCTTTTGAATATGATTAATTACTTGAATTTTTACGTAATGCGTGGAATTTCTATAAACATTTTCTCATTGGTGTATTCCCAGCAGTTAAACACAGTGAGTCGATTGTCTGAGTGTATCTCAAGCAAAAAATATTTTGTGTGTTGTTAATTATTTTGATTGAGAACGGCTTCTTGCCGACTTGTTTACTTGTTAGCGACTTACAGGATTACACACAACCGTAGAAATCCCCCAATTGCAACACAATTGGATATTTACTTTATTAAATTTAATGGTTGCCGCATAATAATCATCATATCATCAATATAGTTGCCAAAAAGTATATTTATGTGAGCCACGTTAACTGGCTGCTCTACTCATAATGTGGCTAATGTTTTATTGCTTATCTTCTTTTCAATAAATGGCCATTTATTAAACTTTTGCCCATCCTCAGTGCGTTGAGGCATCATTTCCTAATCAACATCATTTGTCCAAGTTAACTTTGAGCTCATGTTACGACTATTTAAAAACATTTTTGTTTCCGGAAAGACAAAGAAAAAAATGAGTCGCTCGTCGTCTCATAGCGGAAAAAAAACTTGTGATAGTTTTGCAGAGACTTCGAGTCTTTAATAATAATAAATGGGGCTATTTTTACCAACATTTTTCAGCTGCTACTACTGGAAGCAGAATAATAATTTTCCCAGCTATGCATTATATATTATGGACATAAATATATATTAAACTGGTGCTCCAAATGTGCTGCATAAGTGAATGAGAACAATTTATTATTGCAAGCAATTTGCTGAGATGGCAAATTGTTTGTGTCATCTCGATTGAATCGATTGAATCGTTTGAGTAATTTATGATTAAATTAAATAGGTTCAATACGATTACAGATGATGTTGTTGTCAAACGAAAGTGCCTAAAATACGCCTTTTTTTTGGGGGTTATTTCATTTAAAATGCTCTATTGAGCCATTATTTATGATTTAATTATAAAATATGAAAAGTGGAAAGTGTGCGTTGTGCCGCACAAAGAATCCAAAATTGAAAAGCCCATGTTGATTTATGAAAATTTGCTGGCCAAGTTAACCAAACTCTCTCAGCGCAGTGTGTGGGGAGGGCCGGGAAATATACTGGGTACCTCGCACCTTTTAGCCCCAATGTTGAATGGCGCTCGGCATAATTGTTTCGCTTTTATATAAATATGTATTTATATATATGTATATATATACTTTTGCTTTTGTGTACAAGTTTTTTGATAAGTGACCTTCGTCTCACACCCTCTCGGAAGGCGCTCCTTATTGTTAATCGTCATCATAAATAAATCTATTCAACAAATATTTTTCATGCACAATTTGTCGGGGCGAACAACGGTTGTTCTCTGCATGGGGAAAAAGTTCAGTTGAAACGATATAAAAAATTATTTTTTATGTATATATTAATTTTTATTTTATTTTTTTTTGTACACATCTTTTTATGTTTTGTCGCCCTGAAAATGATGGGGATCCATCTTTTAGTTTCAGTTCGTTGCCTTCGGCTTTCCCGTTCCTTTCATTTCTTCCCCATTTTCACGTCATTTACACTTAAATAGCTTAGCGCCCATGGATACAGAGTCGTTATGGATGGCAGCGGGACTGGAGAGAGTTGTGATGTGCGTGGGGGATGAGATACAGCAAAGACAAATTATTATTATATGATGAGGCTGTTGATGATGCGCTGATTATACGAACTCCGACATTCCATTTAGGGTATTAAACTTTATTGCCGTTACACATTCGGTTCCGCAGCAACGAGTATCAAGCATAGAAGATCTAAAGTACTTTAGCCAATTTATATACGGGACCATTTACACATTTACATTTACTCCCCTCCATTCATTAGTGTCAAACACTAGCTGATCTGCCTGGCAAAATATATCCGTTTATCATTTGCTTGACTGACTGATGCTGATACAGATATCACTGTAGTTCCTAGGTAAGGGTTAAAAGGCCGGTGTCAACCCGAAGAGTTCTGATTCTGATTAGGAATTATAGATTTCGTTAATTTTCGGGCGTTACTGATAGTGGAATACTCTGATACCATTACCAACAGACACATAAACATACCTACCTGTGTAACCGCATCGATCTAAAACCATTTGTTGTTTTGGATACAAATAACTTCAGTTCCGGTTCAAATTTCAATTCCAAACTGACACGTTGGTTAAATTTTGCAAAATATCCCTTAATTGAATAATAATTACATATTATGATTAATGCCAATAACATACCCATTTATAAGCTGCATAAATATGAGAAAAAAAACTATTTTAAAATTGTTAAATGTTATTGGAATTACATAATGTACATCATCCGGATACGGGGATTTACTTAATTGAAGTGCGGTGGCTTTGTTCCTGTCGTCGGAAACATATTCGACTTGATGCGAGCATGTAAAATGTAATTAAGTGAATGCCGTTTGTTAAGTGTAGTCAACTGTTGTAATACTCGTTTCGCATTGCAATTTAAATATTTCCCAATCAAAAACGTATGTCAAATTGCGCCCGTCAAAAGTGAATTGTTTCTGAATTTATACTTGCAAATCTCATTGCTTTTTATACTTTTATGCCGAACGTTTCATGGCATATTGGTTTTGTGCAATGTCCGTCTGTAAAAGTGTAAGAAGAGGAGGACTGGGGGACCATCGATAAATTCGATAATTGGAAATCGATATCTCTAGATTTGAAAGGTTGTTGGCGATGTCCATCAAATATTGCCACACCCCAAAATTGTTAGAAGCCGCCATTTAAAAGGCTAACTTGAACGGTATTTATTGGCTATACCCAGCCTGGTATTTGGTTCCAGTTATCAGCTGGTATTACCTATGGTCTCAGAGTATTTCGCAGTCGGTTACGCTCGACTGCAACGTTCTCTGTTGTTTTTTAATTTCTTTTATTCGTTTATTTATTTATTTTTCCAAATTAAATAAAACTTGAATGTGCGGCAGAAGCAATTCTTGACGGGATTTTCTTGTCTGTAATTTTGCGAATAAAATAAAAGCATGTTTAGCAATAAAAATTAAATGAAAATGAATTTCATGTGCAATTAAATAGTTGTTGTAAATGCTAAAGTCCAAAATACATAAAATTTAATGTCAATGCTGACTCAGTCAATCCAACGCCCTCACACCCCCAACGGCGGGGTCAAAAATTCCCTTTAGCCCAGCCACAGTTGGACCGTTTATTGTTTGTATAGCATCATAAATTAATTTTGCAGTGCATTTAATGAATTGTGAATTGTCCTAGCCAGAAGCCAACCAGCCGACCAACCAGCCCCCCAAACATGGCAATATATTTGTGTATACCCTGTATACCCTGTAGCCAATGAAATTGTGTGATATGCTTGGGCTGTTTGGTTGCTACCAGCTATTAATTGGCAATGCCAACAACTGAACGCTCTGCCTCAGCCAAAGTGGACAAGTGGACAAGTGGACGAGTGGACGGACTCGATCGTTGAAGCATGCTGGCTCTTAAAGCCAAGTGAGTACTTGGCCCTAACGTTATTACAGCCAAGGCTTAATGATGGCAAAATGCAGCCGTTTCTGCTGCCACTAGCTAGTTGCGAGCTGAGCTGAAGGGGTTGGTTGAGGTGTGCATATGCATCCATGAGTGTATTGTGTGCTTGTGTGTGTGTGTGTGTGTGTTTATGTGCGTGTGTGTGTGTTTTGTTCTGTAAATCTGTTGATTTACTACGTGTGTGGCAGCGACTATTGTTGTGTTTGTTGTTGTAGTTGTAACTCTTTTTCCTGTTGGATGTGATGAGTTAAAAACAAAAATTATTATGCGCTTGCAAAATTAATTCATAATTAAATATGAATTTATGCTCAGCTGTGGCTTAACACTGCGCACACACACACACACACACAGACACACACACACACACACAAACAGACAGACACATAACCTAGACCCAAATATGTGTGCCTGCTGTAGAGCTGTTAGCTGACCAGCAATTTTCCAATTTTCCAGAGAGAGAGAGAGAGAGAGAGAGCGAGAGAGAGCAGGATGGAGATATGCACTACGGCAACGGTTTTGTGAAGCATTATTGCCTCACCGAAATACCACAAAATGTTGTATTGCTTATAAAGCAAATTAAACATTTAAGAATTGCACTCAAGTTGAGCACTCCCGACTGGGACATATCTTGTACTCAGTGTACTATGTGTGGGATACAGGGTATCCCTCAGTCGGACACTCTCGACTGTTGAAGATGCAAGCAGGACGAACAGCTGTTTTGCAGTGCTTGTCAAAACATACATTTAAAAGCAGAGTCGAGTGCATGTTTGGCAATTAAATTCATACAACCAATTGAAGGGCTTGTCGCGAACGCCTGTAATTGAGCAGTTATTTATGCTAGATAACCGTTTTATGCATGCTATCAACGGTACCATTGCATAATTATATTGGCAGGTTTTTCAAATTAAATCCATGCATAATTTGTTGCACTAAATACAAATTCAGATCAGATAAACATATCCCTAAGTGGATTATATTACAGGTTGGCTAGTTGGCAGTTTACTCGCAACGAAGAGAAAGAGAGAGCGAAAGAGAGAAGGAGAGAAGAAGAGAAGGAGAGTGAGAGAAACTGAACGAGATGGATCGAAGTAGAAGCGGGGAGAAAATGAGACACAGATAGTGAATGACAGAGAAAAAAAGGGAAAGTGAGAGAGATACAGAGAAACAGATAGAGAGAGATTAAAAGAGGGAGAGACAGAAAGTTAGAGAGAATATCAGAGTAAGAAAGTAAAAATGAAGAAACGCAGAGAGACAGAGACAAAGAGGGAGTTGTTTAAGTAAAGATATAAAAACTGAAAAACAACAAAGAATGAAAGAGATGGCAAAAACAAAGAAAATAACAGAATGCGAGACAGAGACAGAGACAGAGAAACAGAAAGAAAGCCAGAGAGACAAGTGAATGCACACATGGAAACATACATGGATGGAGAGAGCATATTTGCGTCGCAAAATTATTGTCAGTGCTTTCATACAATTTGGGGACGCTCTCGAGCTGGCTGGCTGGCTGGCTGGCTGGCTGGCTGGCTGGCTGGTTGTTTGGACAGCCGGCTGTTTGTTTTAGCCACATGACACATGCCGGGCATAAATCTTGAATGCGGCGTATGGCAAATGAATGCGCCAATAACTCAATAAAACACAACAAAAATACGCAAAAAAAAAAATGAGAAGAACAACAACAGCGGGAAAACAACAAATAAACGAAAAACGATTCGCTCTTTATATGCTTGTGTGTGTGTGTGTGTGTGTATGTATGTGTGCGTGTGTGTGTGTGTGTATGCATGTGTGCGTGTTCGTGTAACATCGTTATGACCAAACTGGCGTCCAATAACAGCGCTGCAGCTGCAGCTGCAGCTGCTGCTTCCGTCTCGACAGCAGCGCCAACGTCGGCGACCATTGCGCTGGCTGTCTGACAATTGACTTCCGTTTTAAATTTTGCGCAAGTTATGGTGGCGTCCATGTCAACGTAATGCAGCAGCAGCAGCTGCTGCAGCAGAAGCATAACCAAGTGCAGCTCCAATTCGACGACGATGGGCAAAAGACAAGTGCAGAAAAGGAGTGAACAAATTAGCTGCCAAGATATTGCCTGGAGTCCTTGACACAGGTGCCAGCAAAAGCGTTATCAAACAGCTCCGATCAATGTGGGACAGTATGGCAAAAAAAAAAATCTACCGCAAAATATCTATGTGAGCAGAAGAAATGCCAACAAAATCAATAAACAAAGTGCGTAGAAATAGACAGACGCAGAGAAAGATAGAGAGAGTTAACCGATCTGATCAACTTTAAAAGTAATACAAATATTTTATGTACTATTAATCAACAGAGCAGCTGTGCCTCAAATTTGAAATTTGCGTTTGTACTTGAAATCTGAAGAGGCAAACTTTTAGGAGCACATCTTTAGCGTTTAACCTTAGCCTTTGTTTTTTGTTTTTTTTTTTATTATTGTTTTGCTTAGGTGCACATACCACACGTATGTATATATATATATACATGCATATATGAATGTGTTTGTGTGTGTGTGTGTGTGACAAGCGCAACCACAAAAGTCGCTTTTGACCTCAAGCCGGTAAACGTCATGCAATGGACGCTATTCTGAGTGGATAACTGTTTAGATTTGCCGAGCTGAGCGGAGGTGAGCATCTACGAGTCCATCTCTGTTGACTGCAGCGTTTCTACTTAATTCCAATTGCCAGTTGTTGTTTTTGTTGGTGGGCATAAAACAAAGGCGCGCGCCAAATGCAAACAATGACAAAATGGCAACGCCAGCAGCAGAGGTCGCCAAGTGTTGGCAGCGGCAGACAGGCGGACAGGCAGACAGGCGGACAGGCGGACAGGCGGACAGGCAGATAGACAGACAACGTCGAAAAGTAGAAAAACAAGTCGCGCCATTCGCAACTTTCGCTATTCCTCGGCTCGTTTACTCATTGTGGCCAGACCAAAACGAGGTCGGCGCCGCAGCGTTGCCATATTTTTGTTTTGCGCGTCTTGTTTTTAATTTTATTTGCGCTCGCTCCACTTGAAATACATTGTGCAGCCGCCGCTGCAACCACCCTCCTGACCTGACCAAAACTAAGGACAAAAAAAAAAAAAAGAACAACCAAAACCAAAGCCAAAGCCAAAAGCAGCACCAACAGCAGCAGCAACAGCAGCAGCAGCAGCAGCAAAGCCGAACGAGCCATCTCCCCATACTATTCCGAGCAGGCCAAGCTACGAAATTGTGCCACATGGCACCTCTCGGCCTGGTCCCAGGCCAGGGCCAGTCAAAGACAGTGGCAGCGTTGACTAATATGCGCTTAGATTTAGTTTTCCTGTACGCCCTGCACCCTCCAACAGCCAACCCCAACCCGCAGCCACCAGTCCTTTTTGTCCAAAAAAAAAGCGAGAGAAAGAGAGAAAGAGAGAGAGAGAGAGAGAGAGAAAGATAAAAAATAGATATGTATGTATGTGTTTAGAAAAAAAACAACAAGAAAATTTATTGTGCCACACAGCGAGCTGTGCGGCGGCCCCTTACGAAAATTGGGCCATGCAATTGCAACGGTAACGGCAATGGGGCTACAATCTGCTCCCCCACACCCCTGCAACCTCCCCCAAAGCGGATCTTAATTTATGCTTTGACCAGGCAGCACTTTTTCCGTTTTTCAGCTTAATAAGCGCCCCTTCGCTGCAAATGACATTAGCGGGCTAATTAGACTTGCACACACACACACACACACACACACACACACACACACACAGAGAGACACATCTATCAGTGTGCATCAGTCGGCTAATGAACCAAGGGATGAGCCGCATATCTGCAGCTACGGATCCTGCCACACCCAAAGTGCAAAGACTTTGCCGAACATATTAATTGGACACGGATTAACTGCAAGCGTCAACTGGCAAAAAACAACCCAATTAGTTTATTCTTATTTAGTAGCAGGCAATTCATATTTGACAACAGGGTGATGCGGTGCATTGCAAATTTGTGGCATACTTTTTGGGGCAAGGCTAATCATAGATGGCATTCAAACAACTTTGACGGATTAATTGGAAATATTTTCCATTTGTCGAGTGTCCTTCGCTATGCATTCAATCGCATCTGTCCTGCAGCCTTAATTAATCATTAACCAATTTTATATAGCCCCAAATATTGAATGCATTAATATTGATCTTGTCAAAAGATAGCACACAATTTATCTAAATTCGAAATGTTTGGTAATTCTTGAACTCAAAACTGAAAAATTGGTATCTGTCTGTGTGCAGAAAATTGGGAATATGTCGATTTAAAAATGCAAAAGTCGAGTTTGCTCTTAACGTAGCAGGAATGCAGCCAAATGGCTTCAATTACTGAAATTCATATTGGCTACGTAGTTTTTGATTACATAAATTGAGCAAAGTGGCATTTATAAGTGCACAAAACGAAAATGCTGCAAAACTGAGCAACAAACTGTCTGCTCACTGCAGGCCTGTCTGTGCCTGTCTTTGTATATGAATTTGCTACTCGAATTCGCAAAATGCATAGAGAAAGAGATTTTTCCAATAGCACAACCAGACCAACACACACATACACAAACACAAAACACACACGTTTGGACAGGGTCAAACTGGTTTCTTTTGGAAGCGTCATCAAATCGTCTTGTTTGATTTTGCTACCGTTGCCAACCTGGCGATTGCTGTGGTTCGGCGGTCTTCTTGAAATGCAATTATACTAAACTGACAACAACAACAAAAAGGAAAAAAAATAACCAACCACTTTGGACATAAATCAATTTTGAAAGTGGGCCAAAGGAAAGTAAATGATCTGTCAATAACTTACTCAAATTCACCTGTTCACCTGTTCACCTGTACTGTTTTTGTGCAGTGTATGACCTTCTAGTTGTGGATGAACAAATTCGCATTTCATTGTCCCGACGGGTTGACTTGCATACTTTCGAATCGCATCAGCTGTCACGTCCTGTTCCATTTAGTGCTCCATCCGACCCAAACTGACACTTAACAGGCGCCGGCTCTAATACAAGCAATTCCAAATTTAAATGACAACGATTTGGCCTCTAAGTGTTTGTTCTCCGTTATCGCCACGCAGCGTCTGTGTCGCGTTTCTCAAAAACATTAGCCAGCACTTATAGCCTAAGCTCTAAACAAGCTAAAATTATAATGATAATGCCAGCTGTGTCAGCCGGGGCATACTTCATTACAGCATTACTTGGTGCAACTACACTCTGTCCCCCACTCGCTGACTGGGTACCCACAGTCCACAAGAGCTACAAGGATGAAATTGGTTTTACATTCCCCCAAGTTGGGCGAAAATGGTTGAACTTTGTTGAATACCCGTTGTTGTTTTCCATCCATGTGCAAAACACAAGGCTTCAGCTTATTTAAGTTTTCGTTAGATTGGCTTCCATCTCGTTTTTAATCAATCGCGCTTAAAGTTATTATTATAATTTGGCTTCGTGCAGAGCAACCTAGTTTGATCTACTGTGCACCCTTTTGATCTTTCTCTTACAATAAATTTGGTTCTAAATTTTGAAAATTCACTATACTTTTGTAGCCTAGGCTAATTCACCTTATTCAGAGTTCCCAAAAACCAGGTGCTACGCGAACTCTAAAGTCAATGCCAGCCAAACTTCAAGATCAAATTTCATTACTATTTGCTGCATTTCACAAAGGACTTTTAGAATTTTTAGAAGTGCATTTTTTGATAGTAACATTTTTTTTTTTAAATTTGAAAAACAACATGTTTTACTTTTTAGAAATATGTTTTCTTATATTAAGAAACTATTCCGAATGCGATCAGTTTAGGGATCATCAATCCTGATTCTTACACGAATTCAAGATTGTTTAGCTGGTTGAGGTTTTCAATCGGGCTCAAAATATCTTCTTTTTGTTTTAGATCTTTGTATAGAGAATGGATATGGTGCAACACAGGTACACTTGGTATCTGCTAGTCGAGCAGTCCCGCTCAGATTGACATTCATTGCCACTTTTTCTGTGCCCAATGCCGCCGGTGATGCTATTGCTCCATCTGACATTATTTCCGCATGTCGTTAGAGCTGTATTTTTTGTTGCTTTGCTGCTGCTCATGGTATTTGTAGGTTTTGGTTTATTTTTGCCTTTTGTGTGCTCAAATTGGTGCAAAAAGAAAAAGATGTGTTATGGGGACAAAATGGAAAGTTGTGGAAAAACGTAGAAAATGTCAGTTTATTTTGATGTCTCTACATGGTTTTCCTGTGGCGCGAGCAGACATCAACGTCTGCGTCTCCGACTTCAGCTCCGGCATTGATGTTGCTGACGAAATTGAGAATTATTATGTTTAAACGTGTGCCGTCAACGGCATTTTATTTGGCTTCTTATAACTTTCATGTGCCGCCGTCGCAGCCCCCGTTGAGCCGTGTGACTGACATGTGTCAGCTAACAAAAACAAGCAATTTTGAATGCCTGAATCCAGTTGCCTGAATCCAGTTGCCTGAATCCTGTTGCCTGAATCCTGATGCCTGATGCCTGATGCCTGTCATCTGCAGTTGTTGCAACGCAGCCGGCAGATGAACTAAAATTAGATTGCCTTCTGCTGCCATTGCTGCCACTGCTGTTTCTGCAATATATATGGAAATGTATAGTTTGTGAACACACCATGGATGAAGTAATAATAATCAATTTAGTGCTCGAAAGAAGGGGGCGTATTTAGATATTTCTGATATTAATGTACGTAAATGCATTATTAACAATATTTTTGATTTGATCAGTCCAATACCGAATGGAGAAGAGAATATTAATGAGAATTCAGTTGGTCAATAATATGTCAAGGTATTCTGTACATGTTTTTGAAAGACTCTGGCTTTTCTATTCTCTGAAAGCCGTACTCGGCTGTTGATCCTGATTAAGAATATATATATATATATATATATATATACTTTATGGGGTCGGAGATGCTTTCCTTCACCAGTTACAAACTTTTGCACAGCTTCATTACGCTTTTCAGGGCATAAAAATGATCTTCAACTTGGCATTGATGCGTTTAAAAAATCTGCTCTGTAGTCAAAAAGTCTGTGGAAAGTTCAAAATGTTCGAAAGCACTGCACAAAGGCTAATATTGAGTTTCTGGCTATTGGTTGCACAAACAGCCATTAATCGACTACGCCTTTTTTGTGTTAAAATGCGGTTTCATTACTCCTAAACCATTGTTACTCTTACCATGTTATTTCCTGATTTGGCCTCAAGTGCTGCTACAACATCGATGAATCGTTGTGAACAACATATAATTTGATTTTTACTGCTGCATTTAATTATAGTGATATTTGTTCTGCTTTGCTCAATAGCCAAAAGCTTCACAGAAGCAAAAATATTTGCACTTGAATTGTAAATGCTCTGCGTACTGCAAGAAAACAAGTGGCACTCTTCATTGAGACCACCTGTTTTACTCCCATCAACGGGTCAGCTTTTAGCCTGGCCCACAGCAACCTAAACAAAGATGTTGGCAATATTGTAACTGTTATTTAGCTTTATTGTTTTATAGTTTGCCATTGTCGTTCAGTTTGAAATGTTTTTCAGTTTGTAAATTATTAACGTCTGTTTTTATTTTTGTTTGCATTCAAATTCAAACTTGCAATAAGCTCAGGCAACGATATTCGTTGTGTGTTTAGGACTAATTTCTCATATCTAACAAACGAATGCACAAAACATTCGGCAGCACAACCAAAAACTATAACTATTGAAAATGCACTTAAAGCAATTGCGACTGCAGCACAAACATGCAAAGTTGTTAATAGTAAACAGAAGGGGACCTTTTTCAGCTAAATGTGAATTGCATAAACTCATTCTTCGAACTTTGCCATCAAGCTTTATGATAAATTGAGTCATTTAAATCAAAAATATATGAAATGCATAACCAACAGTCTTGTAATGAAATTGCCAACTTTTGAGCCATAAATCAAAATTCACAGAAAAATCCCAGTTTCGAGTATTCGACTTAAATGGAATTATGCTGTAACATGAGGTGAACTTAAACTGGGTTCCAAAACTGAACAATTGCAGATTTAGAACTCTTTGTGCTATTTGTGTTTTCTTCAACGAATAAGAAACGATTCCAGACTGAATTCGACGAATTCTCGAAACATTTCGACTTGCTTAGGAGCTTAATATTGCCATCGTTCTACTGACGGCGATTAAGAAAAGTGCAGCTCGAGTCAATTTATTAAACTTAAGATGTAATCTGTTCACTAATTACCTTTTTAAATTTACTCCATTGCTTTCTGTGGAAATTGTGTTAAAGCAGCAAAGTTTGTTGTTCTAACGTTTATCTACTATGCAAATAAAACAGTTTGTCCTGGCTGACCAACGCATTGCTCAAATAAAGTAGTTTTCTTTTGAAGAAATCGACCCGTAAGTGGGGTGGACGAAAGTAATCAAAGTTTTGTATGCACAGCACTCAGCCACAATGCTAACATATGCCATGTTTACTGCTGCAGTCCGTTGCAAGGAAACAAAGTAGATTAGAAGACAGAGTCTATGCAAGAATGTGTCCCCTTCTTGAACCACTTGAGGTACTCGCCTCTATTTAATGTCAAGCAACATGGACTTTTAGTTATGCTGTGTGTGTGTGTGTTTACAATTAAAAGAATAATTGAATTTCCTTAAAACAAAATTACAAAATCCATGTAAATCATGTATTTATTTATACACAAAAAAATTGTATGGTCAAAAACGGCCCGGTTTCGATTTAAACGCAATGCAGGCAGATTAAATAAAGCGCAGCAGGCGCTGCAGGCCAAACAGACGATGGAAAAACTAATGGAGTTGTCTGTGAGAGATGCCTGGCGGGGATCTGGAAAGTGCGCCATTCCGGCTAGGACAACGCGTCGACGCGACATCAAGCAAAATAACTTTAAATTAATTAAAAAGCGCATGCAGAAATATTTTAAGCGAGCACGTCAACAAACACGACACGACTAAGTTGTATGTATGTATGTGTGTGTGTGTGTGTGTGTGTGTGTGTGTGCGTGTACACACACTAGCTAGCAAAATAAATTTGTATGTGTAGAGAAAGTCTGTCTAGCTAACAACGACATAGACGACGACGGGGCGCATCAATGTTGCGGAAATTAATTGAAATGAAGGCTGGCATTTTGTATGACTTGCGCTGAAAAGTCTTGCTTAAGGCTGGTTCCTGTTTCTGGTTTGCCCAAGAATGAAAGAGCACCGAGCTCTGATTTAAGGAACAATGTTAGACAGCGACTTGAAATAGGACACATACACATATAAACATATATATATATATATATATTTATGTATACAAGCGGAAGTTGGAAGTAAGGACTCGAGAATTGTAATTAATGCGCATTGCTAACGATTTATGATTTGACGATTGTGTCCTGTTGCCCAGTTCGGTCCGGTTCGGTCCGGTCCGGTCCGGTCCGGTCGCAGTCGCTGCCAAAGGATGTGGCAAATGTCGAGAGCTTAATGCAAACATTATCGCACGCCCACAAGAGTCGTTGACTAGTCCTGTTTGCAACGCTCCTCTTGCCTCGCAGCCAACAAATGAAATTAAGCAAATAAATTTTCGTTGCTAGATTAGTTGGACCAAGCGGATAGCGAGAGTGGAACTGTTTTTGCGGCTTAGCAAGGCAATCTGGCAACTTTTCTTTTTACCCCACCAGCCGCACAATTGCTATGTGTGTTTGTTGGTGTATGTGTGTGTGTGTGTGACTGGCTTAGTGGCTGTCCTTGCCTGACTAAAAATACGAGTCAAAGACACTTACAGCTAAGACCCAAGTTGAATTCGGTTGAGTTACGGCTTGAGTTCGAGTTCGAGTTCGAGTCGGAGTCGGAGTCGTTGTTGGCTGCCCTAGGTGAAGTAATTAAATGGTGGTCAAACCTCAAAGTACTGCTGCTGCTGCTGCTGCGTTGCACTCAGTGCACCAGCCACAACACATGTAAAATGCCGCAGCCGGTTGCAAATCCACACACGATCATGCAATGAAACCAACAACTTCAACAACAATCACTTTTCTTCTGCACACCGAATATTTTGTACCCTTGCAGAACATCGATCTTCATGACTGCAGGCAGGCAAGCGACTCTTCTTGATCAAACACACTCACATACATATAAATATATATTCATCTATCCATAAATATTTGATTTCTCATCTGAGATGTCTGCACGAATGCATTGTCCCTCAGTCCACGAAACCCTCTAGGAGGGCACACAAATTGTATGCCATTTGACGAATGGATTCGGTTAAGAAATAAGGAAAAAAGTGCGTGTGTCGAATGAGATTTTTAAATATTTATAGCGTGGCTGGCATAAAGTAATCCCGAAGTGCGGGCAGCTGGCATAAATTAATCAAATTAAATATAACGTTCTGGCAGGCAGTAGCTGAAAATGTAATGCGTATTTATATTTATTAAATAAATATTTTTTTTCCAACTTTCATTTAATAAATTGACTGATTTAATAAATCAACAGCAGTAAGGGTCTGACTTTTAAAATGTATTCCATTACGTTACCCAAATCATCCTTTAGGCCCCGTGCCAATCCCCCCATAGCGTGTACCGAACCAGTTATAAAAATACCGAGCCATTTTTATCTTCCCAAAAAGATGTTGCCTGATTTTAGTGTTGGGTATCCGAAAAGTTCAGCAACACATTTACTTTTAACCAGCACTGACACTTCAGCTTGAGTGTGTTTCTGTCCGCATAGACTCCTAATTCAGATTGAGTTATTGACTCAAGCTCCTGCCCGACCACCCCACCAAGTGCATTAAAGGCAACCATCCACAAATGAAATACTTTTTTTTTCCTATTCCTAAAATGTTTATTTCTTTTTCTATTTTTAAAACGTTTACTCTTTTCCATTTTCATTTCAGGTGAGTGACGTTCAACTTACGAAGAACTTTTACACGAGTTTCTATATTTCGGGTAAGATAAAATTTTGATGGATCTGCCAGCTGCAAGAAGAGCAACCACTAATGTGTCAATGATAAATGGTGTAGTTTACAGCTTTTTCTTGGCCTCGTACGAGGTATTGAAGCAGTGATTGCCTCCCGTTGCACACAAATTATGCAAATAGCTTAATGTCGCCTTAAGTGTTAAGACAGTGGTGACCAAGACAGGAAAAAGAAGTGGCGACGTAGTCTGAAAAATCGATGGCTGTGATTGTGCTATACTTGTTAGTTTCTTATGTATTTTGTTGCTGCAGTACGGGTTGGCTACCGTTTGTTGGCAGTTGCATGGCGCCATTGGCACTTGGGCGAAGACTGCGACTTGAACTTGGACTTTTGTCGCACTCTTGGCAGCTGTGGCCAATATTACCAACAACAACAGAATTGTCCGCTGGTGTTTTGCTTGTAACTTGGCCAACATTAATATTTTAGGGGATTGAGACAGTGGCAGTGCCTTCTCGGACTTGGCATAATATAAGCAGGCTGCACTTGCAGTGTACTTCAAAAATCTAGGGAACAATCAGTGGAAGGCAGAAACAGAAAGAAAAAAATCAAAACTGAAATTCGGAATTTGTATTTGCAGGTCTTTGATATACTTATACATGATCAATTGCAAACCAAATGGTTTTTGATATGTTTACTTATGATAAACGATGAAACAAATTATTTTTGGATCTGTCAACAATAGTCGTTTATTTTATTGCCAAGTTAGATATGGCAGATGAATCTGATTTCCAAGATCTGTATCTAACCGGCTGTAGAACTTATTCATTGAGTAGTTCCAGTAACAAGTATCTAAAGTCTGCCATGCTGCTGCTTTTCTATGCCAATTTTACTGTTCTGATTACATTCGTATGTAGAAAGATTAAACTAAACTAAGCTCGCACAACAAACACACACAAGTGCCGTTTGTTAAGTTGAAGCATTAAAAAAAACAAAAAAATAAAAACAAAAAAGAGAAGAGAAGAGAAAAAAGCTGAGTGAACGCGAACAGAATTGCAGCCGGAGAGAGTTCATTTCATAGGCATTGCGAAGGGAGCTCGGCGTGGACAAGTGTATTCAGAAGGTGCCTGTCTGCCCTGTGTTCATCTGACGATGCAACGTGGATATCTCGAACTTCAAAACGGAAATGACAAAAAACAAAAAACCAAAAAACAAAAAAGTGGAGTAAAAGGGCACTGGGGCTGCCCAGTGCCTAGCACAACAGAACTGAACTGAAATAGCGTTGACTGCACAGCTCCGACGGTATTCACATCATTTTTTGGTCCGCACTATGAAATAAAGTGAATTTGAGTTCTATCACGTGTTAACACACACACACACACACACACACACACACACAAAGACGAGTGTGTCACACACACTTGCCACATCAGCAAATGATGTGAAAATGTAATTTTCAGCCAACGGGCAAAAACACACACACAGCCACAGTCACTGTGAAAAGGGCCGAGCCGCAATTGAAGCCGAAATTGGAGACCAGTTGAGCTGTCAATGGTCGGCTGCTTTTGGTTATCAAATCGTTCACAGTTGCTAACACACACACACACACAGAAGTACACACACACAAATACAGTCGAGCACTATGCCGTGTAGTAAATTTGCGGCCAGCGACGAGCAAAAAGCGCACAAAGAACGAAACTAATGATGAGTAAAGGCGAAACGGGGAACTGAATGACCAACGACGATGGAGCTTATCAAATTGGCAATGCATGTCACAGTCTATGTGTATGTATATGTATATGTATATGTATATGTATATGTCAATGTGTGTGGTGAGGAAGCAAATCAAATTTAATTGAAGCATTTGCCAATTCGCAAAACACGTCGAAAACAAGACTAAAATGCCATGAAATATGTACAGCACATTGAGTCATATTTCGATTAGATTATTTAGGGCAACAACAATTCAATTATTCAGTATCATTGAGGTTGTCAAAGCTAACTCTGTAAATTGCCTCGATTGACAAAACTGAATAAAGTTAAACGATCATCAATCGATCGATTAAATTCACTGCCTGCTAAAAGGCGAAAGGGGAAGGCTTCTTTGACGGCGTGGGACTTGTTTCTGTTGTCTACAAACTGTCTTTAAGAACAATTCTATGCTTGCAGTACAGTAATAGTAATATTTCCAAACAAATTTAGACTGTTTTGCTCAACTCTTGCAGTTTGAAACTGCACTGCCAGAGCGCAACCAGAGTCTGGGAACAGACAACTTTCAGTTCAGTCATAGTTGCTGTTATGCTTTCATTATGTTTGCCTGAAAGCAGCCGTAAGCACAGCAGTTTGGGCCAACTTGATTTGCATTCGTGTCCTGCTCTCTCATGTATGTCCTTTTTGTTGTTGTGAACTGAATGCCACTTTTTTTGTTGGTTTTTTTTTTGTTTGCCAACACTGATGGTGAGCAACAAATGATGCGTAAGAAATGCTTTAATAAATATGGGCGAGGTTTTATTTTTTTTTTCTTGGCTGCTACGTGCCATTTCCATTTCTAGGCGATTTAGTTTAGGGCCAAAACCAAATAGATCGGATCAGCTTAAGTCTTTAGCTTGCAGTCTGTGAAAAAATATTTGGGCTTAAAGGTTAATAAATATTTGAGGTAGCAACAGGAAGAGCAGCAACTGATATTGGGGCGAGAGGGCAGCCAACGGATGGGTTGCGGATATATGTAAAACAAACTGGGAGTAGCAGCTGCTGAAAATGTGTTGCGGCCAAACAAGTAAATCAAGGCACACTTCCACTTCCACTCCAACAACAACAAGAACACTGCACAGGATCCACCTCCTATTACTCACTGGAATGATAGCGGACTTGTTGTTGCTTTTATAGCACTCCGCTGGCATATAATATGCGATAAAATCCAGCGGCCAAATAATCAGCCATGCCGGCAATGTAGGGTCGTCTAGCATAGTATGGTGATGATAGAGAATGTTTCCTTATAGGACGGAAGCTTTCCTAATCATGTTTTGCATATCTGGCGTTGATTGATTGAAATCAGGCTAAGATTCAAATAAAAAGCGCACTTGAAGAACGATACGAATCGAAAGGACGCTCATTTAAGATGGGAGCCTGTAATATTGTTTACCTTTAATCCTATCATTTGGGGTAGATTGAGTGAAAGCAAACTGATCGACGGGCTCGATGGTAAGCAGGATTCATGAAGATTACTTTAAATTGAAGACGTCAGCTTGCATGAGTGAGCAGTAAGACGGACATGACTTAATCATTGACGTCGGAGTTGTCTTCTTTAATGCGTTGCACATTTCGTAATAAAATTATAATACTCTCTGCAAGCGCATTAGGTATAAACACATGTGCAGCTGCTTCTGTACTACTTTCTACTTTCTATTGCCGTGCTTTTTGGTGCTTGGCTCGTTGCACAAATAAAACTCAGCTAGGTGCCCCAATCCCCAACCCCCAACCCCCATTCTTCATTCCCCGTTGCCCCACTCACCCGGCAAATCCGTTCTCGGTTGCATGCTGCCCTTGCCCATGGTTTTTTTTTGCCCCGCTGCTTGCATCGTTCTTGGAGAGTTGTGGCACTGCTGGGTGTTGTCGTTGTTGGTGTTGTCTACTGTCTGCCAGCCTTCTAACTGACTGAAAGCTTGGCACGTTGACTGATTTCGAATGGATTTTCATGATTTGCATGTGGGAGGGTCGCAAAGTCCCCATAGGCACAAAATAGAGCACTTCAAGCAACGAAGCATGTGCACATTTCTGTTCACTTCTCTTGTTCTATTGTTGTTGTTGTTGCTGTGGTTGTTTTTGTTGTCTTTGGCTCTTTAGTCGCTTGCTTTTGATTTTTTTTTTTACTCTTGGCAGTATATATTCAACTGAGAGATGGCACGTATACCCTGTACATTTTAGCGTACACCCAGCGATCCCTGTCGTGTTAAACTTTGCTTAAGTATTTAAAAGGAAATCGAAAAAAAAAACAACTGAATAACTTTACTGATATCCAGTCAGGGAAGTGCATTTTCCAAAGAATCTGTTGCAATTTTCAATATTAATCTGTGCAACTGGTCAAAAGACAAACAGAGAACAGTTAACACGTCAGATTTCTCTATATGCGCGCTTGGTGATCGAGCTTTAAAAAGGAAACTATTATCCAAATTTTACAGCCGTTGATGGGCTAAAGAGAGTGAGAGAAAGAGAGAGAGGGAGAGAGCTAGTTTTATTCCCACTCAAGTTCGATCCTATTGTTGTTATTGTTGTTACTCGAAATATGTCGCAGTATTGGCCTGTGTCGTTTGACGTAGGGGACCCGGAATTAGGGGTGACCGGGTTGGAAGTCGGAATCGTTGCAAACTTAACGATGTGCTTAAGCGAAAAATCACGCTTTGTTGCTGTGTTTACCACTGTTGCTGCAGCTGTTTGCTGTTTGCTGTTGCTGTTACTGTTGCTGTTGCTGCATTCATGGTGATGCTCCTACTGCTTTTGGGCGCCGTTGCTATTTTTGTTTTTGTCGATTCCTGCAAAAAATATGGCCAGCTATTGTAGCCGCATCCGCTGCATGTGCTTGTGTGTTACTTTCTCTATGACATTGGGACATATGTTTGGATTGGATTAATAGCGACGAGCATCGAACATGGGCGGCTACAGTGGCAGCGACAGCTCAGACAGCATAACCACGAGGGAGGCAGGCTGCAGTTGCAGCAACAGCACGAGTTATGCTGTCTTCCATCGTTTCAGGCGTTCATTGAATCAACAAATAATCAACGAACTCATTTTTGAACTAATCTGTTAATATTGTTACCTTCTTGTCAAAATCTAATAATCATAATTTTCAGTTTGAAGTAACCAAATTTCGGTTGTTACCGACTTGTAGTCCCCTTCAAAGATTTCTACATGTATTTGAACGAATGTCTTTGTGTAGATGTGCTGTGTCCGTGACTATTTTATTTTATCAAATGAATTCGTTGTTAGATCGCAACTGCAATGCAATTATTTTGCACTCATGAATTGTGCTTTTCACTTGTGACACTCGAATGAATACATATGAATATATGCACTGGATGGATAAATGTTAGTACAAATATATGTACGAGCATACATGCATACCTAAAGGAGCTCACATAAACATCTGCACACTCAAGACTCATTCAGAGACACTCGTTAAGCGCCCTTGACTGAGGGCAGTATGGAAATTGTTTTTGGCAAAGTGCACAAAGCACTTGACGACTGTCACATTGGACATGGGCCATGAAGGGGTTGTACTTGCTGTTTGTTGTTACTGTTGTTGCTGTTGATGCTTTTGTTTATATTTACATATATGAAATGTGTTGCACAAGAATAACAAGGGCACAGGCAGCCGTTGCACATGGCCGGCAACGTGAATACAACAATAACCAGAATATGCTGCTACCCTAGGAACGCCGATGATTTAATACTTGCTTGCACTTTAATATATTACCATATATTTCATTTTAAATTTAAAAAGAAAACTGATCGATTGTTCCCAAGGGAACTGTAGTTTATTTATTTATTTTTTTCTGTGCAGAAATAGCTCATCTTTATATACACTAAGCCCATTAAATATGGTTAAAATGGATAAAAGTGATGAACAGCCGAGGCGAGCTCAGAGACTCTTAGAGTTCATAGAGTTATAGAGTTATAAGTTCTATAATATCCCAAATCAAGTTTAGTTAATTTTCTACACATGTTCTCCCATAGCTTTTGCGCTGCCTTAGCTTTTTTTTCCTCTTTATCTAACCGATCTAAAGAAATGACAACTGCTCACATTTGGGTGTGCAAAACTGGGTTCAGGGTATATCGAAGTCGTTGTGATGTCGTTGGAAGGCTTAAGATATAATGATTCGATTCGGCATTTGTCTAACTGTTCCCAGTTCAATTAAAGCATGGACAGCCTGACCGACAGATATCCTCTAACGCCAATGAATGCTGATTAAGAATATATATTTGTATGTTAAGGGGTCGCAAATGACTCCATCACAGCGTTGCAGACTGCACGACAAAGTTATAAAACCATTCGCAAGGGTATAATGAGGGCAATTGCAACAACTTTCCGGCAATTTTATGTGTGTACACACACACATATATATTTGCTTAGCAAAGTATATACATGTTTGTGTGTGTATTATGCATATGTATATAATGAAACAATGGTATTTTGTTGTAGCTGCTGTTGTTTCGGTCAGTGCAGGCGGCAATAAAAATTTGTCCTGTGGAAAATGAAATGGATAGCAATTGCGATTGCGATAACCGGCGGACCTCAACCCGCACCCGGTCAAGCGGTCTCACACAGACAGGACAACCGTCGTCGAAATCTCGATACGAAAAAAACAGCAACAACACAAAATAAAGTTATAGCCGATTCACACTGGGTCGAGGTTAGCGTTTATTTTTTTATTTATTTTTTTTTTTGTTTCACTTTGTTCTATTTTTTGTTGTTGTTTGTGTGGGTTTTGTTTTCTGCTGTCGGTGGAATTGCCTTTCGATTTTATACTTGGGGCAAGTGCTTCATTAGTTTTTTAATATCATAGTTTTTGGGGGCGATGGTGAGTAAAAGTTGATCTGGGACCGTTTAGTGGGTCAATTGGCCGGCCATGGATTGGATTCAGCTGTACCTAATTAACAAAGGCCTGTGACAGCCAGCAAATGGGAAGACCCGGAGCTCGAGCCAAAGAAAGGAAAGTTATTTCCCGTGAACTTTGACATGGTTTTGCGTTCGTTACGTTGGCATCGTTTTTGCGTACGTGCAACTGTGTCAGGTAATTGCGTTCAATAAGCAGGTCAAACTGTGGCACCTTCACTCACACGTGCCCAAATGCGTGTATATAGGCAAAACACACTGTTGCAAGGAACTGCACAATTTACTTAATTTGGCTTAAAAACAACAAGGAATACCTCAAGGATAAATGTACAAATTGTTGCACCAATAAACGAATGCATTTCATTCTCTTCTAGATAAAAGTATGACTGCCGCCTCTCATCAGAACACTTGAACAATTTTGATATATATATATATATGCTACTTAAAACAGTGCATTGTACTCGGCCTTAAAATTATCAGCTGATTGCATATGGCACGACGCTCTTTTTCTGAGCATGTCTCCTTCATTTGCCATGGCATGAATAATTAAGCTTGCCCCACTTTTGGCAAGCCCCAGCGGCAAAGTCTTCTTTATTGATACACTTAGAAAACATCATGTTTGAAACTTGTAGAAAAGAGTTATTTTCATTTCAGTAGAAGAAATTTGGAATATTAACGATTAGACCTAGATTTAAACAATTATATTTCGGTTCGCAAGGCATGTTAATTATCTGTGCTCCTATTGAAATATTGCATACAGTTTGGATTATGTGAGTTACTTTTAAAAACCAGTGAATACTTTTAAAAACCTGCGGGCATTTGTGTGTGCGCCTGTGTATTTAAAAATATTCGCTTCTGACAATATTGCTGCAACTGATACTATTTTTCGATCAGTGTACATGCATCGTATAAGAAATCGTTCTCTTTGGCATTGCCAATTGGGATTAGCCAGCGACGACCACAAAATTTGAGAGCCGGCCAATGCTTAATTTATACAACACTCGCAATGAAATCGTGCGAAAACCAAATTTGCACACCACACCGTTTAAATGGGCAGTCGCCAGCCATTTGAGATGGCTTGTGGATGGGCTCAATGTGCACCACCAGTATTGATCAACTAGGCAAAAGGCGCCTCCTACCGCCCATCGCGCCTTGCCTTGTTGCCCCTAATTCTAAATACTTGTAAATGGCAACATGTGGCCAGAAGATACTCTAACTTGAATTCCTGTCCATTTTAGTGATATTTACAAAGCAAACGAGGGTTGTCTAATCAAGAGTTGATGGATCAGAACTTTTCACAGTCGTTACTTTGTCAAAAGTAATCTGAGTTTGAAAAAACGTGGCTTTTTAATCATGGTTTGACTTCAAGTTTTATACTAATTTCAAAGTTGAAAACGCGTTTCTGGCTACAGTTTTAAGTTTTATATTCTACATTTGAAGTCTCTGGCACCAAACCAATATGCTCATAGTTTTTATGAGCGTATAAAATGTTGCATACAACGGTTTTTCACATTTTTCCGAGAGTTCGGATTACATTTTTTAGAATCTGTGCCACTCACCAACTTCACTTTTGATTAGGATGATAATTTTAATTAGCATTGCTTGGGATATATTGGTCACAATACAATTTATTATGAGAGAATTCATCTTCCTGGTATTTCCTATAAGAGCTATCTGATCAGCTTGATCGAACTAGTATAGAATAAAATAATCAACTGACTTGTTTGAACTAAAGATACATACAAGAATAAGTTTACTCACCGGTGCGCAAGTGATTATAGCTGCACGTTCCTAGGAAGGCACTCCTGGATGCTACGATTAGATGATAAGATTCGATGACACCCTTCTCTTACACGCCGATGAGAGCTGAGATCCACTCAAGTTTATTGCTGAAGTTTGCAATCCACTGCAATTAGAGACAGACTTTGACTGCGCTTTTGGTCTGTGTCTCTTTCTCCTTTACCCTCTCTCGCTCTCTCTCTCTCTCTCTCTCTATTTCTTTCTCCCGCCATTTATTTTATGTCTTCAACTTTAAGGCAATCAAAGCTTTTCGACTGGGCAAGAAGTGCACTTGGTCGTTTCAGTGGCTGTCGTGGCGCTTTGGCGCTGCCGTCGCCATTGCGACTGCCACTCGATTATAGGGCTTGGAGCATAAATATTAGCAAGGCGTTACCGTTGACGTAGTCGCAGTCATTTAAATGCTGCAATGTTGTTCGTTGGTTGGTCCTGTGTGCTGCTGCTGATGTTGCTGCTGTTGCTGCTGCTCCTGCCACTGCAACTGATTATGCCATAGCCCAAAAGCTGTCAACGAAGCATCGCACAGCTCTTAACCCAGTGCCCCCTTCCATCTAGCTCACAATGAATTAAATGAATCTCAATTTCCGTTTGGTTTGCGGTTAAAAGCCACAACCGTCGTCGTTGCCATTTCCGTCGTTGCCGCTGTCGCTGTCGAGTTTGGCCCTTCACACCCCTTCACTCTTGTCCAACCCATTGAACCCCTTGGCCAGCCTTTCAGCAAATGCAAATTCTCCAGTAGCAGCAGCGAAATTGAAAATAAGTATATCCTAGACGACGGCACTCGACTTGAAAATACCCTGTGTCCAGCATCAAAATACCTTTTGCTTAAATGTATATAAATACAAAAATGACCGCTTTACATGTCAGCTGTGCTTTCTCTTTATGAATACATCAATATCCACGTATATCTTGTGGGGTCTATGAATTTTGTTTTATTTGTTAAATACGTTGCATCAATTTCGTAATAGCCTTTTCCATTTTAATTTTAAGAAGTATCCCGTATAAACAGCCGACAAAATTTGTCGAGCAAAAAAAACCAAACAAATTCATGCCGCATTCGTTGGCGCGTTGCTTCAATTGCCAGCGGTTCCAACTCCCTTTTTCATCTGCTCTCGAAGTTCTTAGCCAGGCCAAAAGAAATGCCGTAAATTGCTGGAAGATGTCCGTGCGCAAAACTGCGATTTTGCAGCCAAACTTTTCTGTTGGAAAAAGTTTTAAACACACAACACCAGGACAGGCGGGGCAAAGCGAGGCGAGGCCAGGACCATGTCACGGCAGTCTTCGGGGCCAGTAGCAGATCATGTAAGAGCCATCTCGTTCCGCGTAGTTCCGCTCCAGGCCAAGTTAAGTCGCTGCGCCTTTGCGACGACTCGACGTATGCACAACTTTTCCGATTGTTTGCTCGAAATAAATGCGACGCATATAATTTGCGCAAAAGTTGTTGGTCTGGTCCTACGAAACTCCTTATCATATTATCCTCAACTAGAGCATTCGCTTCTCTCTGTCTCCCTCTCTCTCTCTCTCTCTCTCTCTCTCTATCTGTAATTTTCGCTCTGCTGGTAATTTGGACTTTCTCAACAAAGCCGCGAAATTATATACCAATAAAGAGTAAAGACACTCGTTACAAGGCATAACTTACTATTCGTTGATGAGTATTCGTTGATGACTATTCGTTGATGACTATTCGTCACTGATTATTCGTTACTAACTATTCGTTGCGGACTTCTCTTTACCGGCTACTCGTTATATTAAACTGAATTAGTCATTATTATCTATTTGATACTGATCAGATCATTATTAATCGCACATTTATTGGTGTCACTTAATACGACATTGGCTCTTCATAGGCTCGCCGAAAGGAAACTGATGATTTATTTAAAAACAAACTTAATCAAATATGCTGGCATTGTTGCATGGTGGCAAATATTGAGAATGCTTAACGCTTTTCACTAATACTTTTTGCTGGTCATGGCCTCCTCCATGATGTATCCCTTTTTTTCCATCTTGCGGCTGTACACGCGATCGAACTCTTCGGTGGAAACCAAATCAATAATGGGACATCGACTTGAATATGGTATTATCACATCCGCTTTCTTTTGGGTTGTATTCATGGTTGTAGTTCGTTTAAATTCGAAGCTGTTACAGGCATCCTTCGGGACTAAATAGGGCAATAAATCCTGCGGCGGTTGCCCATTTGACCCACCCTGCGAATGCTGCTTTTGCATTCCAGACGCTTCATGGGTCTTGCGCTTCCTCTTGGTTCTTTTAATGCCTTGACGGGAGTCATCAACGATTCGAAGCATTGTTTTTGGCGCTATCGCTTGTGTCCGACTGGCCACTTTGACGCGACCAGCTTTGACTAGCCTCAATTTTCCCTTGGATTGCGGCGATAGTGCATTGCGCATGACTATGGAGCGAATCTTGAGTAGTTGCTGAGTTTTCTTTTTTTTCGAGATGAACTTTGGCCTCGGTTTGGTTGCCTTGGTCTGAGGCTTCCGTTTGATCAGCTTAGACTTGGACTTGCAAAGTCGTGTTTGTGGATTGTGCTGCTTCAATTTAATTGCCATGTTCCTTTGTGGTTATCACTTTGAATTTTTGGTCTTCTATTTTGCTTGGAAATATATGAAAATATATGAAAATATGAAAATAAATATATGAAGCTTTGGATGTTGTTTCGAACGTGTTGACAGGCAGCCTGCTATGTTTATGATGCCCGTAACAGATGATAATGATGTTGTAGAGGCTGCTGCCAGTTGCCTGCAGCCGTCGGTCGGCACTGATTGACTGACTGTCTTGGCATATAAACTTGAACACGTTTTGGCATACGGCACTGTCGTCCCATCGACATATGCGACGCATATAATTTGCGCAAAAGTTCTGTTGGTCTGGTCCTACGAAACTCCTTATCATATTATCCTCAACTAGAGCATTCGCTTCTCTCTGTCTCCCTCTCTCTCTCTCTCTCTCTCTCTCTCTCTCTCTATCTGTAATTTTCGCTCTGCTGGTAATTTGGACTTTCTCAACAAAGCCGCGAAACTATATACCAATAAAGAGTAAAGACACTCGTTACAAGGCATAACTTACTATTCGTTGATGAGTATTCGTTGATGACTATTCGTTGATGACTATTCGTTGATGACTATTCGTAACTGATTATTCGTTACTGACTATTCGTTGCGGACTTCTCTTTACCGGCTACTCGTTATATTTAACTGAATTAGTCATTATTATCTATTTGATACTGATCAGATCATTATTAATCGCACATTTATTGGTGTCACTTAATACGACATTGGCTCTTCATAGGCTCGCCGAAAGGAAACTGATGATTTATTTAAAAACAAACTTAATCAAATATGCTGGCATTGTTGCATGGTGGCAAATATTGAGAATGCTTAACGCTTTTCACTAATACTTTTTGCTGGTCATGGCCTCCTCCATGATGTATCCCTTTTTTTCCATCTTGCGGCTGTACACGCGATCGAACTCTTCGGTGGAAACCAAATCAATAATGGGACATCGACTTGAATATGGTATTATCACATCCGCTTTCTTTTGGGTTGTATTCATGGTTGTAGTTCGTTTAAATTCGAAGCTGTTACAGGCATCCTTCGGGACTAAATAGGGCAATAAATCCTGCGGCGGTTGCCTGTTTGACCCACCCTGCGAATGCTGCTTTCCCATTCCAGACGCTTCATGGGCCTTGCGCTTCCTCTTGGTTCTTTTAATGCTTTGACGGGAGTCATCAATGATTCGAAGCATTGTTTTTGGCGCTATCGCTTGTGTCCGACTGGCCACTTTGACGCGACCAGCTTTGACTAGCCTCAATTTTCCCTTGGATTGCGGCGATAGTGCATTGCGCATGACTATGGAGCGAATCTTGAGTAGTTGCTGAGTTTTCTTTTTTTTCGAGATGAACTTTGGCCTCGGTTTGGTTGCCTTGGTCTGAGGCTTCCGTTTGATCGGCTTAGACTTGGACTTGCAAAGTCGTGTTTGTGGATTAGGCTGCTTCAATTTAATTGCCATGTTTCTTTGTGGTTATCACTTTGAATTTTTGGTCTTCTATTTTGCTAACTTAAATATATGAAGCTTTGGATGTTGTTTCGAACGTGTTGACAGGCAGCCTGCTATGTTTATGATGCCCGTAACAGATGATAATGATGTTGTAGAGGCTGCTGCCAGTTGCCTGCAGCCGTCGGTCGGCACTGATTGACTGACTGTCTTGGCATATGAACTTGAACACGTTTTGGCATACGGCACTGTCGTCCCATCGTCAGCCCTTCAGTCCGTCAGCCCGTCAGCCCTTCAGACTTTCAAGATTTGTTCATCCGCTTCCTTTCACCTTTTGACTCGCTGAGGTTACAAGTTCAAATGTTACAACAACTGCAGGATCTTTCGGTAGCGGTCCCTTCCGCCTTAGTTGTGCTCGAATTTGAAATACATTCATCCCTATATATATATGTATTTATATATACATACATATACGTATATATATATAAATGTTTTTTTTTTTTTGTCCAGTGCCTGGTTCTTGGTGCCTGGTGCTCCAGTTGCTTGATTTGGAGTTCCTGTTGTTTGTCTTGGCCTTTGCTTTATGCGCTTGTTTGTTTTTCCTTTGCCTTTGCTGCCATCTTCTGATGTTGCCTGCTTGCACTTGACTGCTACTTCATTTCCAAAGCTCAATCCTGTTGCCGTTCCCATTTCCATTCCCATTCCCATTTCCCATTCCCCATTTCCTTACCCCCATTCCATGCCATTCGCATTCCTAACTTGAAATAAAGTTCCGTTTGTTTTCTTAGATTTTTGTTGCTACATAGTATTTGCATATGCCAGTCCACATATGTGCGACTCTGCACTGAAGTCTTGGGGACTACACTTTGGATTTGTGTACCTCTCAGACCCACCACAAACGCCCATACCTAATATTTTCTGTTTCATAGTTGACTGCGTCGCATTTCCCCCACGAGTTGCGTATACGCAACGCGTGTCGGCATCATTTAAATTCATTTGCCCAATTTAATTGCATACTTTGCGGCAGCAGCTGCCTTTCTGTTTTTCTTATGACCCCACCGCACCAACGCGAACCAACCCGACTCAACTCAAATCAACCCGAATCAACCCGAACCAACCATCAGCCCACAACTCGCTACTAAATGCAACTTCAACATCAAGTTTGACAGCAACATTGATATCGACTCATTAATAAAGCACACACATAAATTTCTCAATCATTTTTGTTGCCTACTTTAATGTTTTCCTTCAATCTCTCCTTCTCTTCTTCTATTCCCTACATGCCTCTTTCCTTCTCTCTCTCTCCCTTCTGCTCAGTTGCCACAAGTTTGTGGTTGGTTTCATTTTTCTTATGTGGCTGCCCCGGTTTAGTGTGAAGTGTTGCGTATCAGCTAATGTGACACACACCACACACACAAACACACAAACGCAAAATGTGCAAGTGACAGTAACACATGTTTGTTTGCTGTGCTAAGTAGTTAGACATAATGACGCAGTCTAATAACCGCGCCAATTAAACAAACAAAAATTGAGTACACAAAAAACTAGTCAATAGGGCCCAGTAACCAAATTTCTATTCCACAACAAATGATACGTTTTTAAGATGGTAAAGGAATTTCTAAGATGATCTGTGCAGTGCTGATAAGGTCTTCCATTCGCATATGACGGCAATATTATTCGGACAATGGACAATGGAGTGGAGAGAAATGTTAAGAGCTTATAGCTTATGCCATACATACATAGCTATGAAGTAGCTAAGCTGCAGTTTACTTGTCAGCTGCTAAACTGTTTTGTTATCAGGGTAGCTGTGTGTAATTGGGTAGTCGTGTAGCTGGTAGTGCCCGCATGAGCGACTAATATAGAACAATTCAAAGCAATTTGAGCGAGTTGGCTGATTTCAATTGTTTCACAGACAATGAATGTCATGTGCGGTGATTAGCATTTGAGCTTTGAGCATTGGCACCGGACGGACGCAACGAGCTGTAAATTGTTGAAGTGGCAGTGTTAGTGTGGCATGGTTATGTGTACATATGGAATGGGCTAACGATTTGCCGTTTAGTTTGGCGATGACATCTGCTTGCTTTGGCCGTAATTTAAATGCAAACTTGAGATTCTCATTGTCTCTGACTGCAACCAAATATGACTCTGGTTTCACATGACTTGAATGCCGTCCTCTCAAATTGGGGTATGAAATGTATGCTGATATAGCACAACATATGCTCAATGTACCAACAGTACAGCACTTGCCCATGGCAGAGTTCCTATGTGTTTGGCATCCTGTGCTATTAATCTGATAAGACAATATTTAACTTACTTAACTCCGATTGAAAAAACAGACTGAAAGTCAACTGAGCAGAACTGCTCTTCCAACCGATACTTTATGGCTCAGTTTTTGGTATATAAAATATATGTTTAGTTTTAGCCATATTTTCTTTCAACTCAATTCCAAATTGCGCATTGCAATATATTTATTTTATATTATTTTTACTTCCTCTTTAACTATTTGACTTCAGGTTAAACAACCTTCAGGGTGCTGGGTTCTCGATGAATCTGTCAGTGTTTGTGTCTGTGTAGATGTTTATGGTATGCAACAACAAAATGCAATTGCAGATGCATTTACGAGTGACATACGCAATTTATGTCACAGCCATTTCTGACCAAGTCAGCTGAAATAATTGCGAGTGAAACGCATTAAAAAACAGCAAATTAGGTCATCACTCATCCAGCAAAACGAACACTAATCTACATCATTAGCCAACGCAGCAGTTCAACTATTATGTCAATTTCAATTTCTAAACTTCATGGCTTTTGCTTGTTATTCTTTTTGCTGGGTGTGGAATTTGGATACCATTTATCTGTGCTAAAACAGTTAGTTGTTTACATATTACACACGTCGCTCATAATGGAATTAACTCACCACACGTACAAACATGGAATTCATAATGAAGTGATTAAGCCACAGACAACGTGTGTGTGTGTTTTTGAGTAAAGTCGTATTGACTTTAATCCTAATTGTGATTGATTTCCTGTGAAACGCGGTAGTCAGGACGTTAATGGTTGATCCATAGGTGACTGATTAAGACATGTTGAATGCAGGGGGAGAGCACAGCATTTAATAATAGTCGGCAGCGATCATTGAGCAACAGTTCTCAATTATTCGGACGATGAAACACGTTGAGAGCCCATCAAAGTCAAGAGCAGCTAAAGCCCGGCCAACATAGCCTCAACGGAAATCTGCACCAATATACCAATGTGTCAATTAGCAGTTTGTACGCCATGTTTATGAGTGCCACTCAAATGGATAATGCGGGAACCGGGCAGACTGTTTGCCAGGCCCCAAGTCTCATTAGCACCGAACAGCTTTACGAGTGACTACGACTGGAGTCTAATGTTTACTTATGGCCATGACCGTGCAACCGTAACAACAATAAACAATGAACGACAGCTAAATTTATTCAATTTGCTTGTATTCATGCACGGTTAAGTGAGTCAAGTGCTCGTTGAAGACATTGGCAATTGAGGCAAGTGATATGCCCAAGTGCTGGTGTCAGTGAGTACTCGTTCTGAGCACTATGTAAATCCACATTTTGATTCGAAATCTCAGTCGTCTTGATTGCAACAGGTTACAAAACTTTCCATGCAGCCACAATTTGTTTTCATGCTTTATAATCGAGCGACTTGATATATATTTATATATATTATAAGAAAATTAAGAATTTCCGTTTAATTTGCGTTTGAGTGAATTAGCTCTCGTCGTGAATTAATTGCTTGGACTCTGTTGCATATGTTGAGGCGCTTAAGCAATTTAACTGACTGACTGATGCGCACAAACCAACAGCTGCATTAGCTGTAAGTCTGCTAAATCGCCACCCAAAGCCAGTCCACACCCAAAACAGCCAAAACAGCGAAAACACCCAAAACACCCAAAACACCCATCACTCATCAGCCATCGTTCATCGCTCATCGCCATGTAATTGAAACATACCGTCAAGCTGTTCAAAGCGGATTCAGCAACCAACAATGAAAGCGGCCATGAAAATGCTATGAATGAATGGCATTGGGCTTACAGTCCATTAACTGGCTGACTGACGAGCTGATCGAATGGCAGTGGCAAGCAGTGGCCTGCACGAGTGCGCTGAGTGAATGAAATCGTTTTGGCACAATTAAAAACTCACAACAACTCTTTAGGCAGCTTCCCATACGTGCCCTGTTTATTTTTAATTACAGGATCTTAACTTAACTCTACCTAGAATTGTTAGCAATGAGATTACTTGTTAAAAAGCTAAGTTACCGAAGAGGTCTATGCGAACACTTCTTGTTTATTCCATAATACTGCAATATTAATGCCTTATTTCATGGTTCGATATAGCATTATTTAAGCTGATTCTAAATTTGCAAAAATGCTGTTAGGAAATCTTTAAGTACAGGGTATCAAATTAGTCATTATTCAAGTCATTCTCCGTTTTTTTGTGTTGTTTTGCTGCACATCATTTGGCTGCCAATTGTCTAACAAAGACTTAAAGGCTTAAAGCACAATAATCTCGTATGTCAATTGTGTGTGTCTGGGGGGGCGGGGGTGCACAATGGGCGTAGCTGTGGAACCTCTTTCAAGCCCCTTCTGCATCTGTTTGAAGCTGCGGCTGCTGGTTTTGCAACAGCTCGCACATTCAATCAATGAAAATGAAAACTAGATAAGTGGCGAGGTGAGGTGGAGATGCGGGGTGGATTAGTAGGACTGTGTGCGCGTTGGGGGTGTCTTGGTTGTGAGTCTGCCCACTTATTCATTCATTTGTATACTAATAGGCGCACAATCAGACAAAATGACAAACAATCATTCAAACAAATAAACAAACAAACGAGCACAGAAAACGACGCGGGCAACGGAGACAACAGTGGCAACAGCAGCGGTAACAAACGACATTATCCAAAGTCAACAGCAAACACACACGCAAATAAGTGGGCGGGGGTAGACCCACATACACACATGCACACATGCACACACACACACCTCCTACTTATACTACACACACTTACACACTCACATATTCACACATCCACACGCCGTAGGTGCGCTTTATGCTTATCTCAAATTGCGATGCTTGGCTGCTGATGAGTTCTTTGAGCCACATTCAGAAGCCGCCGCCCGTTTTCTTTTGCCCTGTACCCCAAGACTCTGGCAATTCGTTGGCTCTTAAGTTTGTTGATGTTGATGTTGTTGTGGTTGTTTTTGCTTTTGTTGTTGTTGGTGTTGTTGTTGTTGTTGTTGTTCTTGTTGTTGCATAAACCGCTTAGCGGTATAATTGAAATCCCTTTTGTGTTCAAAAACTCGAGCAAAGGCTTTCAAAATAATTATCATAATAGCAAATGGCTGTTGTTTGTTGTTGTTGGTATTACATAATAGGTTGGCACTTGGGCCTGTTGCTACTTAGTCAACTTGTTGGCCACATATTGATGTTATGAACGTCAGCAAGCAATTTTAGTCTGGTTTCTTCTCGAGTTGTCTTGGATTCGTTTAACATAACATAATTAGCAATTCAACGAAGTTCAAAGGATCTGGTCTTAAAATTGAATTCACATGACTAACAAAGCCATACAATATTTATAGAAGAACAGCTTGTTAATTATAATCTGTATCATATGGAAAAGTCCGAACAACTATCTTGAATTTGGATAGGAATCTGGATTAATGAATGAGCTGCAGACGCAGAAAGGGGCACAATAGATCAAAAGATAAGCAGGCTATCTAGTGAGCATAGAGTATTCTTGCCTAGATTAAAGACACAAAATAATAACGATTTTATTGGCATAGTTAGTCAGTGACTTGTCTAGCAATTTTGCTGATAACCACCTGAAGTTTAAATTGACTAATTGTATTGCAGTTGCTAAAAGTTCGGCACTGAGTTGAGTAAGTATTTGCAAGAAGATTTCTAATTTGGGTTGGCACCATGCACAGGATGACAACTGCCAGCCAGCTAATGAACGATAGTTCCTTTATACTGCGGCACAAACAATGCAATTAGATGAGCACTTTAATTAAAAATTCAATTCTATCATACTATTGAATGCTGTTGTTGGCGTCGTCATTAACATTGTGTTGTGCTCCCCTTGGCAATGTTGCAGATAATGGGGAGTTAATCTGCTTTCAGAGCCATTCGGGGGCATTCAGGTATATCTGTGATATTCACTTTTGACGCTGTCACGGCAACTTATACTGTGCATATATTTTTGATTCCCTCTACCCTTATGGCAGTTGGTCTCGCTCTAACTGTCTTGAAATTCCAAATGACGACGCCAAGTCACAATTAAAATGTCTTCTACCGTTTCCATAAAGTTGCAATGACAATTTTCTGATTGCCTTCAACATGTTCGATATACGAGTAGCAGCTGGCAAAGAGTGGGCGGATTCCGGATGGGAGTAAGATGTTAGAATGCTGTGCTTGTTAAGTGTAAAAAGTGAACTTACCTGGCCACAAGGAGGATGGAGTTGGAGGGCGGTGCCCAAGAGGCGACTTCCGTAGAACCATAATAAGCATTCTGATACCCGCCTTCCCCAGTCAGGGACATGCCAGTTTATTTTATATATGGCTTGCTTGTAGTTTCTTCTTTAGTTCGAGTTGCGCCCGGATGAGAAATTCCTCGATGTATGTGGCGATGTGGGTTTGTATGTATGTACCACGACAAGGAGTCTCTGCGTCGATTTCGTGTACTGCGCAATTTTCATGTCTGTGACTATTACTTTTTTTTCATACACTTGGTGAGGGTATTATAATTTCGACACGAATAGCTTAAGGCAGGTGTTGAGATATGAGACATCTCTGATCTTGTAAGGTGCACACAACTAAATGTATATTCTTGATCCACATACATCTATCAAACCATATCCGTAAATTGTTGCTGCCTCCATTTAATCATATGGCTGGCAACTATCAGTTAAAGACTATGTTTTTTTCAAAGCTTGTTGCTTGACTTGTAAATGCACTTAAAACTGTTTCATTTATAACTATCAGATATTTTAAATAACTAAGAAATTGTCGCTGTGAGCAAGTTGAGTCTGCTGGGCAAGGGTATGTTATATTCGGCGTGCCGAATATCTTTTCTGCTATATTTTTTTCTTGTTTTTTATTCAACCAGACTGCCAGAACACGACTTTTTGGTGTAGGGGCGGGCTTGGGCGGCGTGGCAGCCATGGCTGTCTGCACGCGACGTTTAACGTCTGGCGGCTGCTACTTAAGAGCCAGAGGCGCAGAGCAACTCAGCACATGCCATACGACTAGAGGACTAGACGGGCACGACAGTCACGACGGGCACGACGGGCACGACGGGCACGACGGGCACGACGGTCTAAATGCCCGACTGCTAGACGATAGGCAAATGCACACATGAAACTACGTTTTTCGGCGACGCGACGGAAGCGAGCGTCTACCACATCGACGGACTTTGGATTTTTTTTCGTCTGGTTATACTTAAGCAGCAATCCCGCCAACCGGCACCGCCAATGATTGGCGTAAATTCAGCTTATTGTGGCCTAACACTATTACAAGCTCTAAGATATGGATATATATGTGTGTGTGTGTGTGTGTGTGTGTGTGTGTGTTGCTGTTCCAGTAGCAATTCTAGCAGAGAAGGCTGTGGCAGCTGCTGTTGCTGCTCCTGCTAAAATTCCAGCAAGCGCATGTGTGAAGTCGTTAAATGCGGCAAAATAAAATAAATTGAGCCAAGTCATGTTTGTGTTTGTAGTGCACTGGCAGATCCAGGAATTCGCCATGAACAATTGAAATGCACAAGATATTGACTGTGACCGGCTAACATTGTATTTATATATGTATAACAAATTTATTGCCAAAGTCTGTGAAACTACATCAGCATTTTTTGCATACATACCCGGACCTTTGCCAAGCTTAAGTGTATTTTTGCGTGATAGTGTTTTCTATATTTTTATTTTCGATTTTAGTAATTCTACTCCGTCAGCTATATTTTCTATAATCAGTGAAACACTTAGCATTTTGAGAGTGAGTTGGAAATCAATTGCACGAAATTCAGACAACTTTGATCTGCCTACACATAAATCCCAATTGGCTGAATATCAAAACGGTTTCGACTCATTCCCCAAGCTTGGACGCCGAATTTTCCAAAATACTGCATAAAACAGTGCTCAATTCCGCCCTGAAACGAAGCAACTATAAAATGTTAATCTTTTTATGAACATTGATATCTTCTTATATAATATTTTCTGACTTTTTTGGGTTAGATTTTAGGTTTGTTTTATGTATTTTAAATTGATTTTGATTGATATATTTGATATCAATAGAAAATGTTTCAGTTAGATTTGATTATTTCAGTTTCTTCGCTCATTTGCATAAAGTCCACTTTAGGAGTAAGATCATTTTTTAACTTGCCTATCATTAAATTGAAAATTCAAAATGCATATTGTGAACTTATTATTTATTTTTGCATCTCTTTGCAGGTAAGCTCAATGAAATGCTTAAAATCAACACGATTGGTGCCATTTTCTTGATGTTGGTGTTTTTTTAAAGATCAAATGCAGAGCAAGTGGGGACTTTATTTCAATTTAATCAGGTTTTTATTCCAGCTTGTTTCTTGTTAATTGTGGGTTTGTGGGTACCCCGTTGCTTCATAAATAGCTTTGTAATATTTCAGTGTTGTACAAATTGATGGCGCCATTTTACAACGCAGAAAATTATGCTATAAAAATGCACTGCACTAATTAGACCAACAAACATGGCCAACAAGCAACCAGCTAACCAACGAACCAAACTACCAACGAATCGACAGCGAAAAAGTGGTTTTCCTTTACCATATTTTTTTTTCTTTTCTTTTCTCTTCTCTCTTTTTGACTCTCTCTGTCTCCTTCTGTTGTTCAATCGGCGCCTTCTTAACGACCGCACATTTTGTCCGCAATTTGTGTACCCTCACTGGGGGTATCCCAGTTAGAGCAATCATTATCTACGCTATGTTATTAATCTTACAATAAATATTGTAACTATATAATTTATTAATTTCAACTATTTGATACAGACGGGTTGAGTATTGATTTATGTATTTATGCGCGCAAACGTAAGAATAGGAAAATTAATCTTATACAATC
This sequence comes from Drosophila picticornis, assembly GCA_035043845.1. Lineage (NCBI taxonomy): Eukaryota > Metazoa > Arthropoda > Insecta > Diptera > Drosophilidae > Drosophila > Drosophila picticornis. The sequence goes on along the minus strand of JAWNMR010000492.1, from coordinate 13,994,654 downwards.
ATAGATCTTCCTCTCTCTGTCGTTTTTAGATGCTCAACTGTTGAGGAGGTAGTCAAACCTTTACGAAACATATTGGAATTAAACTATGATTTGATTAGAAAAGGCACCCAAACTAAATTAATTTGATATAATTTGGCTCAATCTCAGTTCGGTTAGATTCCTATATTATTCTCGTTAATGTATCTGTCTATTTCTGTCTCTTAGAGGTGGCAGTCTATACTCTATCATACCTGCACGAAACTGGTCGTGATCAATTTAATTTGATTTGATAATTTGATAATTTGATTAATCTCGTCTCTGTTAAGCTTACAATTTGAAGATTAGGTGACTATATTGTTGAGTTATTTCCATGGCTCACTTGCATTTACTAACAGCAAGGGTATTTAAGTGTCGGCAACTCGATGCGAGCATTGGCTTGGGGTTTTCACTGTTTTGTATTGCTAGCTGCTTTTTTGGCCCATGCCTATCCTTGTCTTGCGCCAGTTCAGTTGTAAGTGTAATCATTTCACGATGAAAGCCGCTTACAATAAATGCTATACGATGTCGGACATTGCGTCCTGATGCTGCCTGCATCCACCACCCCGCACTGCGCCCTGCCCAATCGCGGCAGTCGTTGAGGGCGACCAGTTGGCTAAAGCACTATGTTAGGGACTGAAAAAGGACCCGTATCACTACTCGGAAAACCCAGATATTTTTTTTTTTATTCTGTTGCAGCTTTTGGTTAATTCATTAAAGGCATAGCACAAAGTGCAACGCTTTATGGCGACTTCCAAGCAACCGTCAGTGGCCATCGAGCAGGGGGCAGCGGAGCAAGGACTAAAATGCAAAACATAATCGCATTCAAAAGTGTAGCACAGTTAATGTGCTGCTCGGAATACAAGCAGAGCAAAGCAGCTCAGCGATGTGTGTACGTATAAATCCCTCATTAGAGAGATTTTAAATGATTTAATCTGTGCAGCAAAAACAGATTGGCCTCAAGCATTTCGGTGAAATGTGGCTTTGTTTTAAAACTTGTGGCAAAAATTCTGCTCAGTTAATAAGCTTATTTTGTGGATGTAAAATGTAGCTAGTTTACTTTACTGAAGAATTAATGCCGATGGCCTTAAAGCTGTAATTTAATTGCAACAGATTTTGCACATGATTTTCGTAGTCAGACAATGTGGAATACGTTGAGGAGCATGCCATATTTGAGTATGCTTTTGTCTGACAAAAGAAATGACAGAACGGACTCATAATGCCAAAATTGCAGTACTTTCATCATGTTGCTTGATTAATATTATTTTATGTCGCTCCGCTGATTGTTCAAGCAAACCGTCGGCAAATATTTAAATTTATGTAAGTATTTTTAAGGCAGCCAGAAATGTTATTCATGTGCCCAGACGAGGGTTGACGTTGTGGCTACGCAATCGGCTTTTATTCTGCTGTGCCTGTATTCATAAACATTTAACGGACCAAAAAGGAAAATAAGAAAAGAAAAACTATAAAAAACGGGAAAAACATTGTCGTTGCCTGGCGTTGACTATAAGTAACCATATTTTCCATTCTTAAATATTCTGCTATTTGGCGTGGCGTATCCCATTTCAAAATAAAATTCTATCAACATTGGCTTAACAGCAATATATTGCTCCGTTTGCAATCCGCTTTATCCCCGACACTGGCTTCTGCACGGCATAAGTTCCTTTTGGTTATTTATGTCATTTCATATTTACTAAGCGGTCTCCGCATAATTGCCGTTTTCTGACAACGCCAAAAACTTCTGGCAGTAGACCACACAAGCTCTTTTTTTCCTATTTTCCGTTTTCCTTTTTTTTTTGTTTTGTTTGGGCAAAGTGCAACGTTTAAGGCCACCACCAGAATCCGCTCGGGCAGCACTTAGAAGCCATCGAGCACTCTCCGTGGAGCGTTGCTGGTCCTGCTGGTGTCGGTGTTGACGATGGCGATGGCGGTAAGTCGACGATGGGATGACATTCAAAAAGGACCAAAAATACAATTTAATTTGTTAATTGAATAAAATCGACTGTAATAAGTGAGAACGTTACTGCGGTGCGTAACTTACTGTGAAATACTCTGATACTAATGTAATACCAGCTTACAGCAGCTGGCCAAGAACTGGGTGGACGAAGCCATGAAATTTTGTTTTACATATCTTTGGAAGATTTTCCTAGTAATCTGCATTCTAAGCTTGGTCAGACTTGGTCGGACTGGCTGTGTGCGCCCAGTGAGGTCGTAGATATGACGATCTTTGAAGGACATCGCCAACAATTTACCAACGCAAATTTGGTGACTGAAGATTTCATCGATTTGCTTTATCGCCTTTATCGCTTTCCAACTTTAATACTTTGTCTGTTCCGGGAGTTAAAAACTAAGCAGCGACAAAAAATATGAGAAAAGGTTAACTAAACAAAACCTGTGATATTGTTATGCATTGTGATATTGTATTGCATATTGGCAATTTTTCCCAACATTTGGTTTCCATTTGAAGATTTACGTATTCATTTATTGGATTTTTCTGAGTGTTTCCAAATTCCTGCAATAAATGTTGATCTTCTTCACAATTTAAAAACCTAATGGCTCTGTTACATTTTTTATAGACTATCAATTAAGATGTAATTGTATTTATCCATATATATTTACAATATTGCTTTGAAATTTTTACGACTGTTTAAAGTGGAAAAAATATACTTAATAATAAACTGCTACTACATTTGTGGCAGGAAGCTGGTCGTATTGCATAATTTTTGGCGCACTTGACTTTGACTTCGGCACATCAAAACCCAGTGGGAAAATGCAAATGCAAGTTGGGGCACAACTCCACAAACTGTTGCCCTGTTTGCGGTTGCCAACCATGCTGTACTCCCTCCAGTCTAGCTGCGATAACCACACTCGCTTTTGCATATTTTATTGTGTTTTAATTAACTAAAACTCTGCATTGATTTTATTTGGCTAGTTAGACTGAGCCAAGTCGAGCAGAGTGGTTTTGTGCCCTCCCGAGCCAAGACTCTCACTGCGACCATGTTGGCCCGTCCGCAGCCAGAAACGCTTATTGTGGTCTCTGATTATGCAATTTGTTCCGGACATTTTTGTCACAGCTGCATGGCAAGTGTTGGCCAATTGAGTTTGTGGTCGATGCGTTGGGAATTTAAACCTGGCAAATACTTACGCATTTTCTGTTCCCAAGTCAGAAAGTTGCCAAATGAAAATTTCAGTACATCACAAATGGCTGACATCTTCCCTATTAATGAAATGTCCACTTGTGTGATATCAAATAGCATTAAGTCATTTAGTATGAATATAATAACTATGGTCAAAAAGCATTAACCATAAGTTCTGTTTACTGAGGTGAATCGTTGAGCGTGCTGAAAATATTTATTGTCATTCAGTGCATTTTCGTTGACTGCAGCAGATTTGAATAGTTTCACACACAATTCGAATATATAAAACATGTCGGTCAGCAAGTTAATGATAGTTGTTAATAAATAATTCACTCATAAAATTCAGGGCAATCAATTTGAATGGAGCTTGTTGCAGATTGAATTATCGTGCTGTCATGTTTGATGGACAAATATTTTGATAGCTTGGCAAAGTTGTAGACCAAACTGTTGGCATTGCCTTAATCTATAAATCTGCATTAAAACTTCATTTGCATATTTGCCTGTTGTCGGCAGTCTAAAGAGGCCAGAAGAGATGTGGCTTATTGTTCTTACCAGCTGCCTTGGTAAAATGGCCAGGGACACCATGGCGTAGAGTTAAAAGATTTTTGTGTTGAAAAATTAAATGTCATTGCTAAGGCACTGGCTAAAAAGTTGTTAGCCAAGTTAACTGCCGTGTCATTTGCCACTTGCCCTTTGAGCAGAGGAGCAGCAAGTTAAAGCATCACTCAGTTAACTTTAACTTAGCAAATTGTTAAATGCAACTGTCTGCAGCTTTTCTGGCCAGGCCAACAAGGAATCTAAATAAATGCACAGAAAAGTCTTTTTTAAGCCTTGTGCATTATAAATTTGTATTTAAAACCCATTTTTTGCTCACCAAGTTATTCTAAATTTAAGTTTAAAATATGTATATGCATTTTGAATGCTTTTTGAATTTAGGCGTGATATTTGCATAACTTTGATGTACTTCGCCATTGTTGGCTTACAAAATCTCAAACATCCATAAGGGAGCAAAAGAATCTTTTTATTCTCCCATTCCATTCGTGCAACCCACCCGAGTCGCAGCTGCACGCAAATTTTTGTCGCAATTTTTTTCTGCGCGCTGCAAAAACCACAAAATGGTATTTTTCAGGAATTGTACGCCAGCTGTTTGTCATAAATTTAACAGCAAGTAAATATTTGATGTTATTCAATTTGAGATGGTTTCAAATAAATGCACTAAATCCAATAAGCAGTGGGTATTATCATTTCTTGAATAAATGCCGATTTTCAGCATATCAGTTTGATGTGTGTTTTAAAAGCTTTTCGATGATTTAAATTATTATTATTTTTATTATTATTATCATTGTTATTTGCAAGGCGTTAGCTGGTAACCAATTGAAATAATCAACAAGTAAACACTGACGATAAGTTGAGCAAACTTTTGGTGGTATTAAATTAACATGTTGCAATTGCCAATGGTATAAGGAAAGTTAAACCAATTATCAACTTTCCTTGTCCTCGTCGTAAACATTGCTCGAGTGAATCGAGTGCTTTGAAATGGCATACAAGGAACCCAGGGCAAGCATACTTTGTAGGTATTGACATAATTTTGAGATGGCATGTGCACATGACTGGCATATTAAAGTGTCTGTCGTCTAATTTCTAAGCAACCTGCGCCTCTCGGCACAACACTCATGCCTTCCTTCCTTTCTCCCTCTCTCTGTTAGTGTGTGTGTGTGTGTGTGTGTGTGTGTGTTTGTGTGTGAGTGGGTGCAGGAAAATGAGCATAAAACAAAGTTGATGTGCAACTTTTTGATTACAAATGCAAATTACAACGCCGACGTTGACGTCGTCAGCGGCAGCGGCAAGCTGCTGCCAGAGAACTAAGTAACAAAAAAAAAAAAAGAAAAAAGAAAAAAAAAGGGAAAAGAAAAGTTGAGGCACGCAGTTGTGCACGACTGGGACTTACCATATTTATAATTATGTGTTTGTGTACAAATTAATTAGTTTTCCAGACAAACTGCGACCGATGATGGATCACTGTCTATGATTGATAGAGTTGTACTCGATAATAACCACAGCTAGTTTCAATGCCATTTGCCCTCTCCTTTGCATTTTCAGCTATTACAGGGTATACGAAACCTTTGTTGAACTGCAGTCAAATTGCCCTAATGTTTGTTTGTTTGCTGCTTATTAGTGTGTGTGCGCGTGTGTGTGTGTGCGTGTGTGCGTGTGTGCGTGTGTATGCCTTTCCGTCGTATAACAGTAAGTTGTGTGCTGTTTTGGCAGTAAGTTGGCAAAACATTTCATTTGCAGCCAAAAATGCGAAATCATAATGTCAAAAGGGAGATAGAGATAGGCAGAATGTATATATATATATACATATATGTGAGAGAGAGAGAGAGGGACCGAGTTTCAGCGTACGCAAGACGTGTTCAATAGGCACGTCTCGGGTTAATAGATGTTCATGCAACATAAAGTTGTCACCAAAGGCAGAGTGCACAGGTTATGCGAGGGCAGAGAACAAACAGAGGTGGTGCTATGAGTGGGTAAGATGACAGCAAGCAGTAAGTTTTCGGCTTTTCGGTAAGTTCAGCTCTTAAATTATCGCTCATTACTTCTACGACTTTGCACTCTGAGCCAAATTTGCTTGACTACTTTCTTTAAAACGCTTCGTTTTCAAATTTCGGGAAGACGGTTATCCATTCAAATATTAATAAGTACAGTAGAAACAATTATATATACATATGTATATATATTTATATATTCGTTTCTGATGCTGATGATGGGCAACTCCAAATCGGCTATTTTCGATATCACCAACATCCCCTTTCTTCTGCGAAATTACAAATGGGATCTGATTGGACGATTTATAATTTTTATTTTATTCTTTTTTTTACCTTTGTCGCTCATAAATTGCCAACAGAAACAGTAACAACAACAACAAGGATCGCATAATCGGTCTGACATTTAACATCCGGGTGAAATTGCTCGACGCATTTCCCGTTTGGGAAAACTCGTTGTCGCTGATTCGTTGAGTTTTTGACCTGCAATTATCGAAAAGTTCGTACACAGACAAACAAAGAGAGAGGGAGAGAGAGGGAGAGAGAGAGACAAAAAGACTGAGCCGACAACAAAGAAAGAGACAGAGACAGAGACAGAGACAGGGACTGAGGCAGTTGGAAAGTGCGACAAAGGTAAAATGGTGCAGACACCGATACTGCAGGACAAGCAATGAGCTTGCGCTCCTTGTGTGCATTCATTTAATTGGGGTTATGGTCGCCCACCTTTCGGTCAATTTGCAAAACTTTTGCGAAAGGCAAAAAAATGAAATTATGTGACACCAAACAGACAGAGGCAGCCAGCAGCCAGCAGCCAGCACACAGAATCCAGTATCCAGTATTCAGTGTCCACCTGCACCATCTGGCTGCATATGCAGACTGGCTGCACAGTTCAGCTAAGCTCTCAAGGAATTAATTAGAAAAACGGAGGTCAGTGGAAGAAGGTGCAGAAAAAAAGGTGACGTAAATAAATCGAGTCGATCGCATCGAAATTAATCACTTCCTTCTGGCGTGTGTGGCAGTCAGTGAATGAACGGCTATAAGAACAAAGTGGAAACATTAAAATTGAGTAATGATATATATATATATGCGACGATGACAAATAATAGTATGCATTCGAGAACAAATCAAATACAAAAATTCAACTCCTTGCCCCGGGCATCGTGGGACATCACTCGAAATGCGAACTCCGATGACGCCGCATCCATTAGGTCAGACGGTCACAGGTAGGGGCATAAGCGGAAAGACACGCTGAGACGAGGCAGACGGAAACCAGGTGCCGCAACCAATGCCATAAGCATAAATGGTAACGTGAGTGTGGATTGGGAACAGCAATTGGAGAATGGGGAATAGGAAGTAGGAATGTGTGCAAAACAAAGCGCGACGCTAATTAAGCGACGCTCTAATGAACAGACATTCCCCCAAACTCACAGCCCCTCACAACCCCAAAGCCACCGAACCTCCACACTCCACTACGACAAGCGACACACCAAAAGAGATGAGTATGTGTGTGTGTGTGTGAGGGAGAGTGTATGTAAGAGAGTGTGTAAGTATGCGGGCACAGCACAATAGAGAGACACGTCGCATATGCAGGCTTTGCAGACACAATGCTATACATAACAAGAAAGAACAGATTTCTAAGGCACACCGAAGACGGCATTCACTCGTTTCACTAAGATTTATTGGAAAACATTCCAGTTTTCATACAACAATTCCTCATTTTGTTGCCTGGACAGCCATACGATAAGAGGCACGATCTGGCTAATTGCACTATTAAATAGACTAATCACAATTAAATGAACAACTGGATAATTAACCAGAAAGACACATTTGGCTGTAAGCGAAAAATGTATAAAAGTTATGGGTAGTCTTCAACTACTTCAATGCGTTACCTGCAGCACAATAAAATGATGATGCCCTCTGTAAGGGTATTTAATGCTGAAACAACTTGCCGCTGAAATGAGAATGTCAAGGAAATGTGCAAAATGAATTGTAAAGTCGTATGCCCCTGTCCCGCCTCTCCCCACCTGTCTAACTTAAGCATTCATTGTGCTTCCATTGTTGCTGTTGTTGTTGTTGTTGTTGTCGCACCCACAAAAAACAACACGAACATTTTGTTACAAATATACCCTGGGTAGCTCTCTTCCGGCGCCCGTCGTTAACTTAAGACAGCGTTAATTAGTAAAAATCTAACAAAGCTTTCGCATTTTGCTCGCACTCATGGAGCGAAAATAATATACAGATAAATTTAAAGTGACCATTAAAACACAGTGCAACGTAGTGCAACATAGCTCGTAAACAGAAAATTCAAGGATTTAACACACAGAACAATTGCATGCTGTCTGACAACAACCGCCCAAATAACTTGCCATACATATATAGTTACTTCTACACCGTCAACAGGCGCTGTATAAAAAGGATGGCTGAAAACAAAAAAACACTTTTGGGCAAAAATAGTGAATTGAGTGAATTTGGCTATTGTTGTGTTCTTATTCCCACTGACTGATTGTATAATACATAATCATATTTAAAAATATTTCAGATTGCATTTATAATATATATTTAGGTACATTTCTAGATCTTACCTCAGAATAAATTAAGGCATAGCAGAGACTTGGGTACTCGGTATCACTGAGTCAAGTTCTCTCGCTCATAGCTCTCCCTCTCTCTCTCTCCTCGACTAACTGTGTGATACACAAACACATATGTGTATGCGTATGTGCATCCATATGCACAATTACCTACGAATTGATAACAAAATGCCATTTAGCTGAAAGTCTCATTATACTTTGCACTTCTTTTTTTCCTCCTTTTTTGACTATATTTTGCTAGAGTGTCGAGCCATGCCTTCGCCGACTGCACAGTCCCATTCCCGGCGGAGCGTGAGTGGTACAAAATGAAACCGAACCCGCATCCGAACCTGAACCCGAACCCAAACCCAACCCAGACCAAGACCAAATGACGTTGATAAGTTGCGCAATTATTGCGCATCGCTGGCAATGTTGCAGCATTCGCAGTCGCTGTTGACGTTGCATTCGATTTTCCACAATTGAATTCGATTTCATTCACAATGAAATTCGATGCCAGCGTCATCATCATTTTCATTATCGTGACCATCAGCATCATCATCATTATCATGTCGTCTGGCAACGACCCGTAGTCGCATTTGGGGAGACTTGCTACATTTTATTTGACTCAATCTTTATTTCAATTCAATTTATTGGAATCATGACTAACAATTTGCAAGGCTTGGCGCCCTCCGTAGCTCAAAACAAAATGAGCATATTTATTTTTATTTCTCCCACAGTTTTGATTCCCCCACATTGTGTTCTTTATTTTTATTTATTTTCATTTTTAGCAGGTCAGAGGTCGTTGTTTGTGCCATGTAAATGTTTTAATTTTATGCCGCTCCTTGGCAGCCTGTCAAAAAGGGGAAGAACGCCGAAAGCAGAAACAAAAACAAAAACAAAAACAAAAAAAGCAAAACAAAAAATACCAAATTTGAAAGGGCGAAAAAAACAATATGATAATGTGCATTAAATAAGCTGTGCGCACATTTCGCAGGCGTCGCATTGGCTATTGAACTTTATTAGCCTTGTACGACGAGCTGGATTTGCGCCTGCTTAAAGTGGCCAACATTTTGGCTCAATAGTGGCCAGTTACCCGTCTCCGTCTCCGTCTCCGTCTCGGACAAAGTTTCAAGTTGGACGAGGCAGTTTATCAAAAGCTTAACTAAACAACAGCAACGACAACAAATACAGTCTTAACACAAAATATGAGCGCGCAGCCATGTGCAGACCGCCGAAGATGGAATGCCCTAACGAGTATTGCTCAGCTAAATAATGTGCTCTCAGATAAAGTAAGGCAAAAAATAAAATTCTTGTTAATTCCAGCAGCTCGCTCTCTCCTAATCCTTAAATAACATTGTATGATCTTATCATTTGTGTGTTTAATGTGAAAATGATCTGAAAAGCTTATAAAATTAATTAGAGTACTGCCATCTGTGCCATATATATACATATATAAATATATATATCTATATATATATTTATATATATATCTGTTATCTGTAGGGCACGGGCCTAGTTACAAAACACACATCATTCTGCCGGGTCGTGCATGTTCAAAGTCCACTCTTAGCTTGCAAGATAACGACGGCAAGAATAAAAAAAAAATAAAAATAAAAACAAAAGTCCCGTAGCCCAGTGTCCGGCAACTGCTCTGACCGCCCTGACGCAACATTTTGTCCTCTTTGTGAACTGCTGTGCTGCTGTACTTGCGAGCTCTTGCTGCCGCTGGCAATGAATTACCCCTAAATTATGGTAATTTATTTTGCCCCAAAGAGCGATCCAATAAGACGACATCCAGTGTCCAATGGTCTCTGGCGTCATTGTTGTCCTCTGTCTCTCTCTCTCTCTCTCTATATATATATATATGTATGTATATATATATGTATATATATGTCAGCTACAGCCACTGGCCAATGCCACTCCCAATCTCAACGCCCACTCTTCTCCGTTCGACTCGCATGTGGCACTACTTTGTCTAGCCATTTAAAATGTATGCGATTTACGAATAGCCCAGCTATAAAGTTGTTTTGCTTGCGGTTCCTTCTGCCACTGCCTTCCTCCATTTGGTGATGTGGCAACTTTGGCGACCAAATGTCTGCCTGGCGTTGACGCCTCGTCAGCGTCATGATGTATGTGACTGCACTCGATGAATAAGCGCAAAAAAGCCAGGGCGGTTTCTTAACCATTTTAAAAACGGATTTATTTATGATATATTAATTTTGGAGCTTTAAGGAAAAACTACAGTTGGCATCGACGAAGATTGGATACTCTTGCCGACCAGCGTGCAATTATTCATTTCTGAATTGATTTTTTTTATTGAAAAAGACGACTGAGATCTTTGTTTATTTCAGTTATTGTAAACCAATCAATTCTGTTGACATATCTTGATGAACAAGAAATTGTTCCTAAAAGAGTTAAGCTTTCCGACTCTTGTTGCTATAACAGCTACATGATGTAGTTTTATATATGTTAATCTCGCTTAGAAACAGACAGACTGAAATAACTATATCGGTTCGGCTAGTCTATATAAAGATATATATATATATATATATATATGTGCCTTATGGGATCGTTGTGCGTTACACATTTCAGGCAAAATAATAATGCCTTCCGCAAGGGTATAGAAAACTGCAGAGTTATTGTCCTTAGTGATTGGCAGGAGAGTCGGGAGGCCGCGGGGCAATTAAATCACAAAAATTACGAGGCTCATGAATCAAATGCAAATAGCCGGGAGGTCTCGGAGGTGGCAAACAGATGCATTTACTAACTGGGCTTAACATGTTGGCCACGTGGGGCTCATTAACTGCATTTCCTTTGCGCTCTTTGCCCCTCCACTTCCCCATAGGCTGCTTAACGACTGACTGAATTCGCACTCCAGTGGCCATGTGTGCACCATTGTGAGTGTTTAGGTGTGTGTGCGAGTGTGCCAGTGTGCGAGTGTGCGAGTGTGCGAGTGTGTGTTTTAAAATTCATTTATTGTGCTCATTTTAAATCAACACAAATGTAATTATACAGTTTGTACTAACTGTCTGCAACATGCACGAAAAACTGCAAAATATCAACGTGAATAATGGCAACAGTTACTGACTACAGAGTTGCTTAAAGTTAATCAACATTTGTATACTCTGATGGTGAAGGAACTGCATGGATTATATTATATTTTTCCAACACTAAAATATATACCAATTAAGTTGCACGCTAATCAATATTGTCGCATAGTTAATAAACTGAATTAACACACAAAAAACCACACACTTAATTTATCGATGTGTTTGTCTGCACACCCTTAGCTAGGGGTTGTGCACATACTCACATTATTGAATGCAATCGGTCTGCCCATGACAAGAGTGACCCTTAACCTGCATCCTTTGCAACCCTTGGCAGGCCGGGTTACATTTACTCGTTAGCAGCAAGCAGCTTTCGTGTAGTTACTCTCCGTTGCTGCTGCTCCGCTTACGACTCATTTGCGTTTGGCGTCCGTAAAGCAATTATGACCCAATTGGGTTGGCTTTGGCGTCGGCTTTGCTGTTGCCTTTGCCTCTGCCTTTGCCTCTGCCTTTGCCTTTGCCTTTGCCTTTGGCGTGACGCTGTTGTCGCCGTCTGTGAGAGTAAGCCTTCCTCATATCCCATGCTCGCACAGCCCACTGCACTCCTCGTTCATCGTAGCTCGCAGCTCATTGCTTGTGTGTTTAACCTGATTTGCCAGCTATGTGTGTATGAAGTCATATGCGTATGCACTGAAACAAATTCCTATACCTATACATTAATATTATTATAATTCAGAAAACGAGTCAAATAGTTTCTTTCGTATTGTCAAACAATCGAAAATCTCGTGTTCTTCTTAAGCAATTTTCTTTATCCATAACAAATCCACATTGATGTGTTTAAGTGCCAATTTGTGTATGTGTACATCTAGGAATCACGCATAGGAATCTAGGTTCTTAAGAATAAATTCATGTTGTGTGTAGGCAATGAAGAGACGCATGCACCGTCTCCGAATCAATTGGAATATAAGCTGGCAATTAGGACAGACCGAATAGCAAAGAGAGATGAGAGATAGGAACTAAGTGAAGGAAGTTCCACCCGAAAATGTACTGACAACTTGTCCGAGATTCGACAGGAAATCCAATAGAAGCGAATACACCAATTAGGCCACTGCCAGATTCCAGGGAGAGTCCGACTTGCAGATGTTTTAAAAATAAAGCTCCTACAAATGTGGAAAACCATGCAGTGTTCCAAACAGCAGCGCGGACTTAAGTCCAGCTTATCCTCCGAAGCAAATGTTTTGCTGCAGTTTTGCAGCATGGCACAGACGTAAATATATTTCTTGTTTGTCCTGTTGCTAATTAGTTTATTAAATGCTTATTAAAAGGAACAAAATGGTGAATAAAACACACACATGCTCGATGCGCAAAGCCTTTTGCCTTTTGCATTTTTAACTTTTCAGATTTATGCTTTAATTTGCTTGCAACGATGTCGACAGAAAAATGGAAGGGGAACTGCAACAAGCAGAATACCATTTGCATACTTTGAATCGGACAAAAAAAATATATATAAAAATAATTTGTTAATAAATGGGAAAAGAAGTGAAAAGTATACAAAATCTGAAATATTGTTTACTTATGGTGACTATACAAAAATATACGCTTTGTACTTGAATTTAAACAAAAAATGTTTGTATTTATCTAGATGGTAAGCCATGATCATGATTAGAAAATCAGTAAAGTCCGAGAAAAGCATAACTCTGAATATTGAAATATGCAGGAAACAGCAAACTCAAAATAATATTATTTTGACGTTCAAAAACTGTTTGGCATAAGAACAAAATAGATGCGTGCTAAGATTATTACAGAAGAGTACAATAAATTCAAAATTCCAACAAAAATGTGAGGAAAATATGGAATCCGTTACGGAAGGGTATGCAATCTTCGGTGGGCCAAGTGTCTGTCTTTTATTATCATGTTAAACAATATAGTGTGACACATTGCAATTCAACTTCTTCCGCTAATTAGCAGGTCAAGCCCGAGGTGCTGTTTTCTGCTGGATGCTCCCTATCATTTTACCCTAGTCCCTTAGCTTCTTTCGCTCCGTGCACGCTGCTTTATCGCTTTAAAATTTGCCAGTCATCTTACGGAAAAATGAATTGGTGGGAATCCGGCACCCTGTTCTTAACTCACCCATATCACAGCATGCTGACAAAAGCAAAAGTGTCGAGCTTCCTGTTCCCACGCTTACTTCCATGGTCATGTCCATGTATATTCATTCATTCCTCCCACTAAGGCTCATCCTTAGCCACAGCCCAATTCTGATGCCCATCCTCATGTTTGGCACGCTTCAGTGGTTCCTTTTGGCCCCGGTCCATTGTGTGCGTGTGTGTCGCTGATAGCGCAAAACTGCCAGATGATTATCGTCGGCCCAAACGTTTTTTGTCAACTTTATAAACGAGCTTACAGCATGCAGCATGGGGCACGAGCACGTTTGCACATACACACATACCCACATACCCTCAATTTCTTGCTCTGGCCATCTCAGTCGGTTGGTCACTGTCTGTGTGTCTGTGTGTCTGCGTGTTTATCTGTGTATGTGTGCACTTTGGCCCGTTTTGTTTAACTTGTGCTTTTCTTAACGGCTGCACCCGCTACGGGTAAGGGTCTGATGCCTCGGTCGCTGTTAATTGGCTGCCACAACTTGACTTTTTGCGCCTATCAGCACACAAAATCTAGCTTAAGGAACACGCAAATGCAAAGTCAAAGTAAAAGGCAAAAGCTGTACTAAGGGCAGCCAGCTCTCCTTCTCTCTTAGTGAATATTATCATTGCCACACCCACTGAACGCCCTATTTTGTGGTGCGTGACTATCGAGCAGTGCCACAGTTTTGCATACGAAATTGAAAATTTTCACTTTATGTTTGTCTAACCATGGCCAGCATTGACAGACACGTCTGCACTCTCCATCCAAACCACCCATACCAAAACCTACACCCAAAGTGGCAAGCGTTCTTTTATTCTGATGAGCACCCATTACAAATTAGTAATAAGGGCATCACTGTGTTGTGCCAATTTGAACAATAGTAAACAATTTGAAAGTTACATTGCTGGTAACCTCTTCGGAGATCGATCCACTCACGCCTGTAAGCAGACTGTTTTCGACCTGCTTTCGGCTATTTTGACGCCTTTATCAGTAAAAAAGAATGATGCTACTCGATTGAGCTCGTCTCGAACCTCAGCCTTGCATGGAACTAATGTATTCCATCTGTGTGTGTGTGTGTGTGTGTGTGTGTGTGTTTGAAGAGAACTTACCAACACTGGCGACCGTCTGTAAAAAATGTGAAAATGGCGTCCGTCAAACGAAACGGAACAAGAAAACAAAATGAAAGGAATGGCAAGAAATAATATGAGGCGATGCGAGACGTTGTGAAAAAGCAGCAGCGTTGACATTTCTCAACTTAATTAAATTTATGCTACCCCAACTAATATAAGCACTCTACAGCACAGGCTGTGCACACAGAGAAACACCCAGATTGGAGGGTATGTTGGCATTTTGTTTAGATTTTGCTTTACACTTGGCGCTTGATTAAATTTAAAAGTCAGCAGCTCCAACATCAACATCGCGGCGCGTCACTTGCCTCGGTTGCAAGTGCCAGCATAAATATTTCAATTTCAATTAAAATACAATTTCAAAAAGGCGTTCCTGCTGTCAAGTGTTTGCAAGGCACTGTAAAGCACAGCACGAAAAGACTGGCGCCAATCTCACACATATTACGTAATAGAAGCCTGTTTGCTTGGGTGTGGTTGGCAACGAGTACAATTATTTTGCCAATGAGTTTACACTTGATGGAAGCGTTAGGTTCATTATAAACAGTCTTTTTTATTATAAACAGTTCTCTGCACTGTTATTTGCCAAAATGGGTTTCCGTTCGGGCGCAGAGTGTCAAAACACTGCTGTGCGCAGGCTAATTTTGTTTGGCCCACGATCAGTAGAGAAGTTCGTGTTAATGCAGTCGATGCATTATTTACTGAACAAATATTTCGCTTAGTTTTTGCTGTTGGAAGTTATTTGAGTGCTTCAGTTGATATAAACATTCACGTTTTTCCACCAGCTTGAAGAAAAGTTGAAGATGCACTTCGCCGGTTGCGCTTCAACGGCCTGGAATGAGTGGATTCACTATCGATGGGTGTTGGGGCTTTCTGTTTTTTACGGGGTAAGGGACAAGAGTTGGGCTGCAATGGATGGTGGCTTATTCACTTGCTTATAGCGCAAAAACACACACACACACACACACACACACACACGCACACACAAAAATGGGAAAATTGAACGCTTGGTTTTGTTATTATTATCCGCAGTTATAAGCGGTTATTGCAAAAATGCGAGGGACGTTTAAGAAGTTTTTGCGAATTAATTTTTAATAAACTTTAACAAACGCATCTTATTATTGGCAATGTTTGGATGATCTCGATTCGGGAAGGAGGCCAGATTGCTAGGAGATTATCTTCAGTATAATCATTAAAATAAATATGCAATTAATTGAAATTCAAGATATTTACATATTTGTACGCATGCTTAATAAAAGTTTTAGGGCTATTAGATGCTTGGACAACCCTCGTCTAGCAAATGTGTACGTTGTGTGTTGCCTGGCGGGCATAGACGCCACACGCCACACGCCACATGCCACAAGCCACAAGGCACAAGGCACACACCCCATGTCCCAATGTGCCGCCTTCCGCTCGCTTATTTTAACTGCCTGCCTTCTGTTGCTGGGTTCAAGTCAGAAAGTTCTATTTGGCGCATTTTCTTATAAGTAGCATAATAAAGTTTGCCTCAGTGCGAAGCGAAATTTCTCTTTGTTGCTCGATGCAATAAAATGGTTGCTCAGGGATAGGTCTAAAAGGGATGACTGCCTGCCAGCAAAACTGTTGTTTGGTAATCATTTCATTTGTTAGTCAAAGAAGCAGGCAAGCGGAAGTTATTATTTCCGATGCAACTCACTGAAGGGCAGAATTTACAAAGTGTACCGTGGCGAAATTAGTAATAGAATGAAACAACGAAGCGTATTGCAGAGATATGCAAAAGCGGGAGATAAAGAGAGCGGGAGAGAGAGAGTGAGAGAGAGAGAGAGAGAGAGAGAGAGAGAGAGAGAGAGAGGGATTAACGCATAAAAAGAAAGGAACATTTCATTTTTATGACGGATAACGAGGAAAGTTTTAATTGCCATAATATGGCCCACGGCAGGCAAAATGCAATGGCCGATTAACTGTTCAGATGGTTGCCATCCTGCCTCCCCCCTCTCTGCCACATCATTTGCATCACGCATACGCTGCGTCGCCAATCGACTAATAAATCTTTAGACGTTGAGTGGGGAAATTAAAAAATCTGCCAGGGACGGCTGAGAGGCAACAGCAGTGAAGTAATCAGCAAACCGCGCCACCGTCGTCGTCATCGTCATCTTCTTCGTTCTTGTTCTTGTCCATAACATCGTCGTCATATCGCTGGCAGCTAATAAGTATTTGTTGCCTTACTTGCATGTTGCCGTTGCTAGCCACTTAAGGCCGCTGCCACTCTGCTTCCATATCTTGGTACCGAATGCTTTCTACCCTGGCAATATCGGCAGTTGCCAAACGATTTACATAATGTCATAGACTCAATGCAAACTAGCGGGATTTGTAGAGAACGAGAGGGTAGAGTGAGTCAGAGAGCTGTCAGGCAGATAGCTCAAATAGCTCAGATAGCTCAGCTACAGTTTTGTTCAGCTGCAGTTTAGCTCAGCTCAGTTTCGAGCTGTGAACAATGGTTAAGGGATCTGTGCCATTTGTCTGGACTTGTGCCGCACTACAGGTCTGATGCCAGACTTAGAGGTCTACTTTCTGCTTCTTCTGCATGCCTCGCTAAGCTTTTTAGCTTGTTTAGAAAGTTAAAAGGGAGTTGGACATGAATTCCAGGCGCCCTCTGCCCCCTCTGTCCCGTGACCCTCTCGATTTGATCATGTGTCAGTCACAGCACTGTATTGTTTAAAAAACAGACATTTAATAGTACTCAATGTTCAGATTGTTCGTACGGTTTTGCACGTCAAACATGTTGTGGTAACTGACCAATATACATATACACTACGCGCCTAACAAATGTTTGATAAGCAATTTATTTTCTATTTCGCTGGCTGGCAACATGTCAGGCATGTTTACATGCAACCGCAGTATATGAAAAGTCAGGCGACAGCATAAACTATGTATTCCTGACCAGCATGAAACTTACAACAAATGTTTATTAATTTTTCGCTGCAGATATTGCCAAGATTCGCTGTCAACCGAAAAGTTTCATGACTTTGACACATGAGGCGCAAATCGTTTAAATTTGTTTCCATGCCTACTCAAAATGCAGTTTGAAGCGGGTTTAGTGCATTTCAATTAGTCTGCAAACTTGCTAACTTTAATTATGGTCCTATGGTTCTCTACTTCTATCTATCTGCTAGTGTTGGATCTGGTCTTTGTTCTGGGCCTTAGCGGCCGGATTTTGTCTCTCACATACAGATAGACACTACGGTCGTCTCTCCACACATCCGCTTCCCTGCACATTCAAATTTTTAATTAACTGCCTTACAAAGATTTCGTTTTTTGGGAATTTGTTCAGTGTTTTTTTTTTTTTTTTTTGCGTAGTCAGCAAAATTGTGTGCCTGGGGCGCCTTGCCACGAATTGGCATTCCCTCGTTTGCTGCCTGGAATTTAATATGCCAGAGTTGCCTGGTCATGCTCGTGCCCGGGGCACCCGCCCAACCAGCCCCTATCAGGACCCGAACTACCCACGCGACATTTGCTAATTAAACTTGTTGTTAAACGCTTTGAACACATGGCGTATGCCAATGGCCGACAAAACGGCCCAGCACTCCGCCCTTCACCCCCCATCCTGTTCCGCCCGCCATGCTAATGACAAATGGATGTCAGTTTGTCAGCTCCCGGCTGCGTTGCAGCTGCTGCGCCAATTTTCACTTAACAATTGAGCAAAGTGGACGCAGACAGGTACCGCCACATATAAATATATATATATATATATTTATAGTAAATATATAAATATAAATATATGTATACATCCAGCAGGATTGTATTTATAAGGAAATATTGTTGGGCTTAATGGAACCTAATGAATGAGTAATGAAAGTTGAAAACTATCAATTGATTAATCAACATCAACAATTGCAATAATGTTGGTCCTCTTGGCGTTGGCCAACACTGTCGCTTTAAGCTGCAAACTTTGCCGGACAAGCGGTTGCACCAGTTGGCCGCATTGACGTTGCCTCATAATCATTATCATCATCATATATCATCCTCATCATCATCATTATATCGTTTTGTTTTGTGTCTTTTGGTTTTCTTTTCGTTTGCTCTTCACTTTCCACTCTTGTCTTGTCTCATCGCAATTCGTGTTCATTTCCTTTTCGTTTTTTTATAAAAATAATTTAACATGAATATATCGCATTTCATGGAGTCATACATCACACAGCGGCAGGCAACATGCGGCAACCTGCCGCTGGGGCGTCGGGGCGTGCCCGCTTCAAGAGACGTCGGGCAGCCGGCAAGTGGCAACGCTAACATAAACCACAATAATATCCAAAGTCATGAAGGAAGTAACCAAGTGTGAATTTTCGGTTTATGCCTCGCGAACCACAGCGCTGCCGGCGTCGCTGCCAGCGTCAGTGTGCACCCTACAACACTACAACACAGGAATATCAATGCGCACATTGCTCTCAGCCAAGTTGCTGTTTTACGTAATTTATTATGCCGTTACCACTTCAACAGCGCCACCCGAACCACAAACACCCCACCCCCAACTCCATATCCAAATATTAATTTACACAAGCAACAATCGACTGCGATTGCAATTCATTGTACAGAATATAACCACTAAAGGGATGCATCATTTCAATACCAAAAATTCCACTTGCTGCCAACTAATTGCAGTTAAGAATTACTTTGAAAAGTTACCGAGTGTTTGAATGGGATGTGATGCTTCATATGTGTGTTATAGGAGTAGTCAGTTCGATGTTGATATTTTAGGTACACCGTTAGAACCGTTAGAATAGACACCCGCAATAGCACTCAGACTTATTGAGTTTGGTAAACAAATCTTGGAAAGCAAAAAAGTTGTACACACATAAACCATGAATAATGCACGAGTTTTGTGCATTTTTGGTAAGGAAAACAATTTTACCTGCCATAAAAAAATAGTAAAAATGTTAGGCAGTTTTCGCAAACAAAAAGTTGTACGTTAGAAAGACCCTAAACAGATGTGCTCATGCCCTACGCACATGGTTCGGGTATGAACATGTGGCGTTCTAAGCAGCGTAGCGGATTCATACGGCATTCTCATTCTGGCCTGCCAATTCGCCATCGTGACGTATTCTCCACATCTGCCACAATAACATTATCTAGGCGATATCACCAAAGTTCATTAACTGGAGTCGTACGCATGCTGCACTTTGAAATGTTCTTATTTGTTATTCGCTTTGCGCTTATCAAACTGCTTATCTTATTTGCTTGCGTGGGTGGCTGGCTTCGTAGGGTCAAGCTCATTGTAGTGATAGTAGAGGAACTACAAAGCAATCGCCTTACAAACCGTTGCATTTGATAATAGAAAATATGTATTTCGATCAAAGAGTTTTTAATAAAATAAAGGCTTACCCGTCAGAGCAGGCAGTTCAAGACTATTCGTCGACCCACCGTGACTACAAACTATACGTGATTCATATACACTTCATGTACATTTGCTTTTGTGGATCGCTTGAAATATTTGAGTAACCCTGCATTCAAGGATCAAACTTGTTTTCCAGGTTAATGAAGAAACTGAATCGATTTATTCTTAAAGCATTAAATACTTTCAACACATTGCTATTAATGTGTATAGACCAACTTACTCGCATAAAAAAATATATATACAAAAAATATATGTGAGTAGTTTTTCAGTGTTAAGTGGTAGCTCATTACAGGCTTCCTTCTAGCCGGTTGGCTTCTGTTACTGTGAATGCTCCTGTGAGTTATGTTGTTCTCTGCTGTGTTGTGTTGTGTTGTGCTGTGCCATGTTGTGTTGTGCTGTGTTGTGCTGTGTTGTGGCCTGTGTTCTATCTCGCTTGAGCTGGGCTCCCCTTGCAGTTGTTTTAGTTAGTGCTTCCGTTTCGCGGACAGTTTGCTTTGCTGTTTTTATTCTTGTGTGATTCTTTGACTACGCTCGTACACATGCACACACACACACACACACACACACACACAAAGTTGCACACGCCCAGAGTGCGGCACAAAAAAATGTTGCAACAAAATATTTACGACGTCATCGTTCCACAATTTTCGTCCACTTGTTTTGTATCTTAAAATAAAAATGGTTGCTGTTGCCGTTGCTGTTGCTGTTGTTGTTGGTTTTCTTGCACACGAGCAGCGCGCGGGGCAAATGTAAGAGCAACAAAGCGAACAAAATGAAGAGCCGGGCACAGAGAGAAAGGAGCAAAAAGTAAGCAAAGCGTCGTGTCATTTATCATGCATTTCCACTTTTGGCTTCCGTCGACCGGGATATGGCCCAACACAGACGAATGCACGAAATGGACGGGGAGACATACGGATGGACAACAGCGAGTTGAGTTGAGTGGGAGCAACACCAGCAGCAGCAACACCAGCAACAGCAGCAACAGCAGCAGCAGCAGCAGTGGGGCTGGGAGCGGGAACATAACCAAGAATAGCGAACAGCTGAAATGATGTGTGCGCTGCTTTTGCCGCAAGGTATAAAAAATGAAGGAATGAATCAAAGCAAAAAAAAAAACAAAGAAAAAAAAACAGACAAAACACATTTGTGTGGCGTTTTTTCCAGCATCATGCCCACAAACTCTAACTCCAACCCCAACTCCAACATCAGCTTCAACTTCAACTTCAGCTTGAGCATCAACTCCAATAGCGCCTGCATAGCCGCGGCCTTCCAGCTCCAATTCTCCAATTCTCCAATTTGTTTTCGCTTTATAGGCCCATAACGCATTGGCGCATT
Source organism: Drosophila picticornis (assembly GCA_035043845.1). Lineage (NCBI taxonomy): Eukaryota > Metazoa > Arthropoda > Insecta > Diptera > Drosophilidae > Drosophila > Drosophila picticornis. Next base: position 13,973,379 of record JAWNMR010000492.1, on the reverse strand, counting down.
CAGAGCGACAAATGAAGTGGCGCGCAAATCATCGATGGTCGCCCAATTTATGAGTTTTGATTTGGTCGACAATTCAAAGCATTCCTTATCGGTAAATCGCAATGTAAAAATTAACCACAAGTAAATTCGACCGAAATGGAAAAACAAATTCAGATAAAATATGTATAAGAAATACAATACAAGCAAATCAATGCTTTTCCATCCATTTTCATTTAAGGCAAGCAACATTTTTACCTTCGTTATATTTAGTTATCTTGGGGCTGGTGAAGAACAAATACTCTATTTTAATTAATTTGCGCACACAATTGAATATTTTCTGTGAAGTTCTGGGATATTTACTACCAAAACGAAATGCATGGCTTATTAAGCTATCAATCAATTATAATCCAACTGTTTCCGGTAATCCACCCTATGCTCGTTCCCAAAGCACTGTCTTACAGTTGGCTGAGGAACACTTGCCTCTGGTAGTATTTTCTGGTGTATTAACATAAATATGTATTTCTTTACGAAGCGTTACACGCTTTGTTATAAAATTTATAATACCCCCTGCTAAGGTATTTAAAAAATAAAAATAAACAACAAAAAACTTGCTCCGTCATTTTTGCGGAAATTTGAATATGGAAATGAAGCTTGACAGCACGCAGAGCCGTCTCCCCGTATTAAGCTGAATCCAGATTGTGCGGGCAAAATTCTGAAATGTTCCGTAAATTGTTTGCTTTTGATATGTGCCACATTTTTTGAGTGCTTTTCAATTTGCGCGTCATGTGCCATAACGCCAAAAGCTTCACAGGAGTTGCCAACATTTAACATTGAAAAGATAAATTGCATTTAAAATTAAAATGGTTAATAACCACAATATTAAGCTCTTTACTGTGCATATTTGAAATCCTGCCCACTGGCAATCGTAGTGGGATTCTTTTGTCCCCTTCGCACTAAAAGAAACTTTCAACTTCGTCTAAAAACAGCTCATTCTTCTTTTCTGTGTAAATACTACTAATTATTCCCCTTAGAATTCTTGAATTATGTTCGTCCTTTAAGGCCCTCAATGCACCAGAAATAGTTGTTGGCAGGCTCACAGCACAAAACAATGAAAACTTGCGACAGTCTAATCTTAGTTGCTCCATCTCCAAACAAATATATTAGGCGTCAAATTAAGCTTCCAATTTGCGAGATGCCCAGATATCAATATAATTGTTGGCACAGCTGCCCATATTTATTGGAGTCGTTGGCAATATCAGAAGCCGAGTCGACCGGATGTGGGCGTGTCATATGCGGCAAGTACACCAAAATAAAGTCAAGGGGAAAATGTGCCAAACAAACTCGACGCCATTTAGTCTATGTGCTATGGCTGCCGTCAGTGTCTGTGCCACAGTTCTCCTCCTCGCCCTGCCCCGTCTCCGTCTCGTCTGCATTGTAACGCAAATAACCGCAATAAGCTTGAGTCCAGTTATCAATGCTACATACTTGCACAAACTTGGTCGATAGCGACGACATTTTATCAAGAAAATATGCATACATTTTTATAAGTCCACTATCAACTTGCTAATAATCAGTTGCAAAATGTGTTCGCGTCATTTTGCAGAAACATCAACCACAACAGCAACAGCAACAACAACAACAACAACAACAACAGAAGCAATCTACTTAAGGCGAGGGATCTTGGAGAGGTCTCACATACGCACAAAGCGCACTTGCAACAATGTCGAAGATGGGTGTGGCACGGCTTACCCTAATGCTACTACTGGCAGTACAGCTGCAGTTCAGCCATGTGGATGCCTATTCCAGTAAGTATACGTAATATGGTCCTCAAAATGTTTCATTTTTATTTTGTTGTCCTTGTTGTTGTTCCGTCCTCCTGCTCCTGCGCCACCTTTGGCGTGTTGGAGCCTTGCGTTCGGCCAGTTCAAGCACCTGGCTGGAGCCTTGATCGTCTTTATCTTTCTCTCTCTCTCTCTCTCTCTCTCTGTTTCTGTCTGTTTTCCTTTCCTTGTTTGTTATATTACTCCCTTTCTTATATGTGTCTGCGTAATGTAAAAAATAAATATCATGCAATCATCGTCATCATCATCACTATAATCATCTCTCTCTCTCTTGACATTGTTGGCATCGTTATATAACGTTCGCGTCCACGTCTTATCTTATAATTTGTATTATTTTGACTTTCCCACTGAAAAACCAACAACGAAACACTTAACAACTGTTCCCAACACCAACACCAACACCAATACCATGTTGACCCCGTCCTCGCGTCCTTCGACGATTCTGTCGCCGTATTGAATTTCGTTACCCGTAACGTATGTGCGTGAAGAATATGGACGCGGCTGCGCCGACATCGGCTGCCTGCCCAGTGAGGAGTGCATCATCACCAGCGATTCGTGCAGCTATAGTCAGCGCGACGGCAAGGACTGCGGCAATTATCCAACGTGCCAGCGAAAGAGCGGTTCCAGCACCAACCAGGCCAATCCCTCTTCCTCGTCGTCGTCAGTTAATCCGTCAGGTATTTATTTTATTTATTTATTTGCTCTTATTTTTGTGTTGTTTTTGTTTTTTTTTTTTTGTTTTCCATTTATTTTTGTGTGCTTTATTCATTTTAAATTGTGGACTTGGGTTTGGTGGAGCTTGGCGAGCTCGTTCCAAATTGACGACTGCAAAAACACGTCGTACATGAATATAGAGAGATCGGCAGACGTTCAGACAGATCGAGGGACACACATGTATACATACGTATCAATAGATATACATATGTATATGTACATATAATGTAGCTAACAATTAAATATGGTTGCTTATCATTTGCATTATTTTATATATGTATATTTCCGTACATTATAATCTACTACCTACATATGAAAATCAAGAACTTTAGCTACAACACACACACACACACACAAACACACACACACACACATTTGCATAAGCGCAAATAGAAAATACAACGCTCTCAATTTGTCTCACTCAAAACAAGAGAAGTTTTGCCTTTTGATTTCCTTCAACGTGCACTGTCTCGTCGCTCATTCATTGTCTCATTGCCCAACACTGAGCTTTGGCTGCTGCACACATACATACAAATACTTATATGCATCAGTGTAGATTCATTCATACATACATACATAAATGGATAAATTCAAGCTTTGCATATCTCTCGCATCCATTTGCTATTGCTTACTCGCTCTCTCTCTCTCCCTTTCACAAACACTAGCACACACTCATAGAAAAAGCACGCCCTTCCACCAGCTGCTGTTTGCGGCATGCATGCAAAAGCTCTCCTTAGATGGCTGAAGAGCGCGCTCACATTGGAGACTGAGCGGGAGAGAGAGCTTTGACTTTGAAAGCTTGCTCAATCGCATGCAGCAATAGCAGCCGCTGGTGGATCGTTCAACGCTGATTAACCAATGGATTTGCATTCTTCTCTCTTTTTCCCCTGTCTATCTTACTCGCTCACAACTGCTCTCGCCGATCATTGCCATGGCTTTCTAACAGGATCCAGCCTAAATACGGGGCCTGAGAGTAAAATATATGCGCCCGCATCTTCAAATCCCACACTTAACACCTACACCTACTTTAATCACAACAATAACAATCACAACAAAAATAACCATATCAACGGAAATCAAAATAGTAATCAGCAGCAACCGTCGAATGTCCAACAAAATGGCGGCCTTGGAGGCCAACAAAATGGCGGCAATGGCGGCAGCCAAAACGTCGCAAATGCAGAGGGCACAAATGGTGCCGCTGGCGCTTCTGCCACCGGCGTCGATCCGCATTATGTGTTCGGGGCAAAGTATCATATGCCCATAATACCCAATATGCCAATCTTTCCATATAATTCGCCAACGCAAGCGCCAGCTTTTCAACAGTTTCCTCAACCCAATCATCCAGGTAGCGTCCTCAACCCGGGCTATCCCATGCATGGAATGCAGCCGATGAATCCCTTCGTATTTGGGCAGATACCGTTCTATTCGGGACCGGCCGGTACTGGCGGACCGCCTGGCGGCGGTGGCGGCGTTGGCATGCCTAGCTCCAGCATAGGCATTCTCGGCGGCGGCGGTGGCGGTCTGGCGCCTTATGGCAGCAACTACCAGGGCTACCAGACCCATCATCAAAACGCGAATATGTACAACAAGCCACCCCCACAATATCAGAACCAGAATCAACAGAATCCCTACAATCGTCAAACCCAAGCGCATCCATCAGCAGCGGGGCGACTCAACAGCTCCGGTGCTGCACTCATCGGCCTATTCGCAGTGGTGCTGTTGCTGCTGGCCAACAGAGGCGGCGGCAGTGGTAGCACGTAATAAAATAAAGCAGTAGCAGCGGCAGTTACTTTCCCCCTCCCCCCACACTGATCCCACTTACTCCTGATCCTGCGTTACAACGACGACAACGACGACGATCAACCATTGGCAAAACGATCGCTTTGCTTTGGTTTCTTTAAATATGCTTTCTCTTCTTGAAATTAATGGTTTTACTGCTCTAGTTTAAGACTCAACATGGGTGGTTACAGCAACAACAGCAACAACAGCAACAACAACAAGAATTGCAATGGTAACAGCTGCAACAGCCATATCGTTGACTCCTGCTTTGTGTGGCAGACTGTGCTGCTATTTAATGAATGGCGGCAGCAACAACTACAGCTACCATTCACCCACAACAACAATGGGATTTAGGTCCACACCAAACATACCCACACACACACGGCACGTCTACGTAATTTCAATTTAATATTGTGCGAGCAGACCGCTCACTTGATATCTGGCTGTGTGTGTGAGTGTGTGTGTGAGTGTGCGTATGTGTGTGTGTGTGCGTGTGTGTGAGTTCATTTGTGTGGTCTAACTATCAGTCAGTAGATGGTCCACTGCTGGCCCTAAAGGCCGGTTGCATTTCTCTCTGTTTTTTGCAGCTCAATTAAATTGGAATTTAATTTGGGGCTTGCCCCCAGTGCAGACAACAGCCGCAGACCTTGCTACACATGCACACACACACACACATGCATACACACACACATCAACTTTGATGAGAATTTCATTTTTGTTGATGCTACGAATTTTGTGTTAACCATTTCCTGTTCTCGTTTAGTCGTTGCTGCTCTTCTCACAATTGCTTTGGTTGCAACTGCTGTTGTTGTTGTTCTTGTTGTTGTTGTTGTTGATTGCAAAGGCAGTCCATGCTAGGTTTTTGTAGATAAGGACACGCATGTCAATCCAAGTGCATAACAAGCTCATTTTTAGTCCGAAAACATGTTATGAAAATGCGCTGGAAGTTAAAAAAAAAAACAACAAAAAAAAAACAAAAAAAGAAACAAAACAGTGAAAGTGCACAAAGTACAGAATTAAATGTAATAATAATAGTATTTTTTAACAAGTGCAGATAAGGCGGGAAAATTGCCCACAACTTGTAAAAGTTTTTAATGATTTAACTAAAAGAAAAGTAGAAAAAATAAAATACAAGCATTGAATCAAACTACAGCTGAACAATACTTCCAAGCATTACAAATTTAAGATACAACCATACTGAAATAAGAAAAACATGTGAGCACATTGAAATCGGACGTGACCGACTGTGCAATACTCTGATACAAAGTTATTTCGAGGCTTATGCAATTGGCCATCGATATCAGTGTATTAAGAATGTATACAAATTTGCTTACATAAATACTTGAGAATCAATTAAGAACCAAAAGTGTCAACGAAATCTTGAATCAAACTCACCACAGAAAACAGCATTTTTACATGCAACATGCAACTCATTGCGCAACTTGCTGCCGGCTAAGGTAACACAAACAACTGATAGTTTTGTGGATATTCTATGATAAAGCTGGTCTTGTTAATAGAAATCGATATTTCTGCCTATCTTTGTCAAGAGTATCCTTTTTTTATAAGCAACAAAGGCAGCAAAAACGTAAATAAAAACTCTCAAAGAGATAGTTTTTACAACATTTAATCTAATATTACAATACTGAACACAGAGAAGAACAAAAACGATGTGGAAAAATCATTTTGCAATTGTCTTTTGTTTCATAATTAAAGTTGCATATAATTTGTATTATTTTTAATATTGGGTTGTACATATTTATTTATCCAGTACGTGTTTTATTTGGTTGTATTATACATTTTCTTCCGACATGAATTTATGAATAAATGAAACACCTAAAATTAGAGCAGAAAAAGTACATACATTTATATATACATACGTATATAAGTATATTTACTCCGTCCGTACAAACATTTAGCGCACATTTGTTATTTTTCCCCATTTATTTACAAACACACAAATGCACACATTTATTTGAATGGAACCCATTTAAGAATGCAATTTCAACAGTATTAAAAACTAACTAACGCATTTGATCAACTATATTTTAACCTAACCCTGGCGTAACCAAAAAAAAAAATAATAAAAAAAAAATAATAATTAAAATCAAAAGCATGCAACTATGTAGTAATGAATAATTAACAAAAAAAAAAAAAAAAACAATACTAATTATTAGTCATTGTAAATGAAATTAAAAATTGAAAGGGTATTCGAGGAAATCGACTATTGACATTGAAGCCAATTGGCGGAGACTTAAGTGATGAAATTAGGGCATTACTTGCCCGTGTACACCCTACTAACCCTCTTGGGAAATTGATAACTTGGCGTTGTACATAGCATTCGCATTTACCAGTGCATAATATGTATCTATATACACAATAAATGTGTATGTGTATATATATATTATATAATCACATAACAAATATACTTCAAAAGTTTAAGCATTTAAAGAAAACATTTACTAAACCATACGGCAGAGAAGACTTATAAAGACTAAGCAATTAAAAAAAAAATATGATAACGATATCGCTATCGCTATCGAGAAATTCATCGACTGTAGGCATATGGATAGTATATTATCAAAATAAATCGAGCAACTGTAATGAAACTAAGCTAAGGAAGCGCATACCAAGAACTCTCCATCTTACTGAACCCCCTTTCCCGCCCCCTTTCCAACCCACTTCCGATCATAAAATTAATTTGCTTTGACTTCATTTTGTCATTAGGTATATATATATAAATATATATATATATATATATATGTATATGTTTTTTGTTTGTCTAAACGCATTTTGTGTTTCTCTTTTATTTTTGTATTTCGTTTTATTTAACGCTTTTGTGGCTAACATTAATTGCTTGCTGCTGCTGCTCTGCTGCTACGCTGACACTGACTCTGATGTAAAGTGAACACGGGCAACACCCACAACTCGTTTGCGCCAATAGCGCCCAGCGCGCCGATACCGGATGCAGCTGGCAACCAGGGCGGCAGCTCCGGTGGATATGGTGGTGGCTTCTCGTCTGGCGGGCATAGTCTCTATCCCTCGCTTCCCAACAATAACAATGGCGGTGGTGGCTACAATCCGTACGGCGGCTATAATCCACAAGGTGGCAACAACCCACAGGGGGGCTACCAGCCAGCTCCTGGCGGCTATCAACCAGCTCCGGGCGGCTATCAGCCAGCCCCAGGCGGCTATCAGCCCGCGCCCGGCTATACACCGCCCGCGCCTGGCTATGACAGTGGCAGCGGCGGCCAGAAGCCCAAGGATAAGCAGGGCGGCGGATTCTTTTCCAACTTCTTTTCAAATCCGGCGGTGAGTCAAGCGGTTTCTGGTATCATTGCAGGCCAAATTGCCAAGCAGTTGCAGGGAGGCGGCGCCAACGGCGGCAATGCCCAAGGCGGTGGTAACAACGGCTATCAGCCAAGCGGTGGCTACTCATCCGGTGGAGGCGGCGGCTATTCCGGTGGCTCATCAGCCGGCAGCAATCTGCTTGGCGGTCTGTTTGGCTCCGTGCTTTCTGGCGGCGGTAGCAACGCCGGCGGCGGCGGCGGTGGTGGCGCTAGCAGTTTCCTAGGCACCCTGCTCGGCGGAGGAGGAGGTGGAAATAACGCTGCCAATCGTGGTGGTGGCAGCGGCCTAGGCGAGATCTTCAACTCCAAGAACTTTGGCGGCCTATTCAGCGAGAATCCATCGTCGTCCCGTGGCGGTGGTTCCAGCAGTGATGGCTCTTCCGGCGGCGCCAGGAGCTACCCAACCCAGCCGCCCGGTAGCTACTACCACAATTGAGCAACTAAGCAAAATGTGGAGCTGATGTAATCGGAGTGGCGAAATTTTGCAATAGTTTCTTTCAATATCCCATTTATAACTATGCTTTACCCGCTTTTACAAACATATGTATAATCAAATGGAGGGTTTTCAATTAACAACTAGGAGAACAATACTTACATATAACAAACATATACAGAAATAAATACAAATACAATTACAAAAACCAATTACAAAATACAATTACAACATACAATTACAATACATATACAGACTTGTACTGATGCATACAAACAAACACATAAAGGACGATGATTGCACAATACAAACAAAATAAAAATAATAATAATACGGAAACCAATTATAGTTCATATTAAACATATACTTAATATAAATACGAATCGAAATTCAAATCAAATCAAATCAAATCCAATCCAATCAACAAATAGACCGAACACAGAAAAAAATCATTTAATTTGTAAATAGAAAGACGTAAGAATTGAAAGCCAGACAACAAATTGCCTTTTCTTTCCATGGGCTCTTTTAGATGAAACTGGTAGGTATAAACATCAAATTCGACTACTAATTATTCGGAAGATATGCAAGAAGATATTCGCTCGAATTACAGCTCCAATTGTGGCAAATAGCAATAAAATATATATGTTCAGAACAATTGATGAGCAAAATTTAGTTATCACATTTACCTATTGAAACTTGGCTTCCCAAAAAAAAAAAATACAAAAGAAATCCCTACAAATAGCAATTTCTTTAAAACAAACCAAAAAGCCTTTTTTTTCCTTCACAGGATGGTTGATATTTTAATTCTACATATTTTATACAGGATGATTTGTCCGATTCGCATCATTTAAAAACACAAACAGAATTTCACTCACGAACAGCAATGGGCATAAATAAGAAACGGGGCATCTTCGATCCATACATCCCACAAGTAAAGGTAATAGAGAAGAACAGTTCTCTGCCTAAGGAACGGTTCTCCCTAAGCAAAAATTATTCATTGAATCCTATCCATCAGTTTCTCACCCAATTCTCAGCCTTTGCCCAAAAAATGTGCGAAAAGGTGAAATTATGCAAATGCATTTTAAAGCTTGGCCAGATTACAGGCAAACTGTGTGATTTAAGCCATGAAATGGATACTATATGGTTTATCGATTCACCGTCACTCCCACATTGTCCGACTCGGCTATATGCACACGTGCATTTATTAAAGTTTCAAGTATCCAACTTGGAGAGACGAATGCGTTCGGGATCAGAGTACAAGAACTGCACACATCTCTATCAATAAACGGTTTGTGGCTTTTTACAAAGTGTGTAAGTGCATCCGATCCAAGGTAACTACAACAACGAACCCACTTGTTGTGGCTCTATTTCAGTTGCTGGCAGCAGGTAATTTTACTGTTGCCTTTGCAGACAGAGATGCGCATTCCGACTGGTTGGACAAGCAGTCGAACAATATATTATGCGCCAAGATCCTCAGCTAGTAGTAGTGCCAGCAACGCCAGGGCAACAGCAACGGGATGGCCATTTGGCTTCGGTTAACCGACAACCATTTTGTAATTTATTTAAGTAATAAAATAAAGATACGAGTATGTACATTGTGCTGCAAGCACCTGCACAGAGTGCACCAAGAGATGCTTACCTGAGGAGGCGGGTCGGGTAGAGCGGGTGGCAGGAGAAGTTCACATATAGCATCTGTGTGGCAGCGACTACTACACATTGAGTGCGAGTCCTGATACTGCTGCTGCTGCTGCCGCCAGTGTTGGATAATGCAGCAACGTTGTTGCTGCTGTTGTTGTTGCCAGCGAAAGTACGCTTGAAGTACACGGAGCACCTACTTGGCCAAAGTGAATTTAGTGTCAAGTGCAGGAAAATTTGAAAAGCAGCAACGAGTTAGTTTTTCATATTTAAGCAGCACTCGAGCGACAACAACTACAACAACAACAAAAACAGCAACAACAACAACATCAACATCAACAACACCAGCGGCAACGTTGACGTTGGCGATGGCGATGGCAACGGTTGCACCATTTTTCCACCTTCCACATTCCACCTTCCACCTTGCAACGTTCCGTTCCCGTAGCCAACCACATTCACATCTATGTGCGTCAGGCACCAGCAGCATGGGTGCTATTCGTGTCGGTGTTGCTGTTGGCACTTTTGTCCCGTGTGTGCGTGGCTGGCGGGATGAGGGGAGAGGTATATTGGTAAGGGGTTGCCTGCTTGACGGCAAAACAATAACGCGCCGCATTTAGAAGCCAAAACTAAAGCCGACGCCGACGCCAACGCCAACGCCAAAGCCAACGAAGTCGCCAACGCCAAAGAGGTTTTTCCTTCTGCCCAACGTCGGATGTCGTTGACTTTTCAAGTCGCATTAGGCGACTGGGCGACTTGAAGAGGCAGCTTGAAATGATTGGAACGAGGTGCACATAAAAATACATATAAGAGGCTTTCAGCTTATTGTTTGGCACAGTCGCTGTCGCGCTTTATGATTGTACACTTACGCCCTTCAGTATCGTCCCCGTCTCCGACTATGCCGGTGGCTGTTCCAGAGCACAACGGCCTAATTTTATTGATATTACACATACTTGTCGCAGTCCAGGTCGATAACAGACACGCCCTTCGCCCTCCGCCCTCCGCCCTACGTCCTCCGGCCCGCACATAATTTGTTTTGCGCACAACGGCTCTTTTTTAGCAGCTAAGGGAGAAGCAGTAGCGACAAGTAAGTTGATCAACTTTTATGTACATTCCAGGCTGATCCAATCCAATTACACGGCACCATATTCAACAAGAAACGCGCTTGTCCTTCAGATGAACATGCACAGAAACTGGTTCATCAACTGGCAGCTGGGGAAGGCCACTGCAAATGTGCAGTCTGTGTATTCAGTTAACAAGCTTGATTGCAATTGGTTTTAAGATGCTAAATCTAATATGTGTTTACGAAAGTAATAAACATTTATGTCTTCAGCTGAACTAAAATCAATGCATAAGGCCGTACAGCCATCTAAAAAAAAAACTAAAATTAAGGTTAATTAAACTCGATAATGCATTGTACTTGAGAGGTTATACAATTACTTAGTATTCACACACTGAAGCAGTTCAACTTTGCCAGTCTTTGCTGACTTTGATTTTAATCCCCATTTGTGGCTTGCACTTAGTTCTACAAATTTCTTTCTGTGGTGAGTCGGCAAATGGAGTTTAACTTGGCGTGACAAACAATCTTTTTTTTTTTTTTGTTTTTGAGAACAGCAAAAACAAGACAGGGCAGCTACCTTTGGTAGGCCGAATATAACACACCCTTGTCAAGCGAAATTCACCTGCCAATAAACAAATTTCATTATTAATTGAAAACAGTCAAGTTCTTTTAAAATGGCTTCAAAGCTGACAGACTATAACACACATCTCCAATAGAAGCGGTACATTTTCTAAAATTAATAATAAGAATGCGATGTGAGCAGTTGGACTCCGTTTTGCAAGGGTATACAATTTTTGGAGTGCCTAAGATAGTGGATTTTTCTTGTTTGCTGTAGTACGTTACTGTTGCTGTTGCTCTTGGGCAATAAACGCGTTACAACCTAATTAATTAAGTGCAAATGATAAAAATGGCCAAGCGGCACGAATTACTCAGACCAACAGTAGGAACTTTAACAATTACAAGTAGAACTACAGCAAAAACCACAACAACAAAAGCAACTACCATTTGGTCGCCAGCTGCAATATACAAAAGAAAAAACTAATTAAGTTTTATGTGCAATTACTGTGGCTCAAAACCAAAAGGTATTGCCTACTTATGTGGGCCGCATGCCAAAATAAGTTACTCTGGCCTTGGCCAGTGGATACCAGTGGTTACTAGTGGTTAGTGGCCAGCTACGAGCACATGTGTCGCTGTCGCTTGTTTACATGCGTTTGGAGCGTGAGCCAAATAAATCAAGGCCAAATGACAACGAGCCTGACCATTATAGCGGCAATAACAACTAAACACAGAGCGAACAAATCACAAATTTAATACATGAATAATTTGGGGGAAATTTAATTTTCATTTTAAATGTCTTTAAGAAGATGTTTTTTAATATATTTCGTTTCCAAATTTTTTCAAACATTTTCCAAATTCACTCTCCAAACGTGAATTTTTTGCGTCAGACTCAATTTTTAAAGTTGCCCAGCGCTATAAATATATTTAAAATCTGTAAAATATATAGGCAGAACAAATCTCGGGTCTTTTTCATAAAAAAAAAACGGAATGCTTATGAAAATATAACATAGTCGTCGTTGAACTCAAAGACTTTAACAGAATCTCGCATCTTAACTTTAATAATTTTTTTTAAGTGACATTAAAATTGTTTGTCAATGTTAAAAATACTTTGTTTCGACCAGTCATTGAAAACTATATATTTTGGCAGCTCAATTAAACAGTAACATGTTATTCTTAATAAATCTGGGAATTTTCAAAAATCTTATATTTTGCCACAGATGACTCAGCTAACTTGCCAATTTTCTTTGCAAACCTTTCAAAGGAGTGCTTGTGAAAATCTGTAGCCCTATAATTTAAGAACTGTCCGCATGATTCGATCTGAAAAGGTTAAGAATTTTTCACTCTACGTGGTAGAATTGAATCAGTAGCATCTTCTGTGACTTGGTATGAGTAAAGAGCTGCTGCATAACACAAAATACAAAATGTGCAAAACAAACTGCAGCTATTTCCCCACATCGCTACCCTCTTACCTTTATTATTCCCTTCGCTTGGCATACACTGTCCTGCCCCAAGCCCTACACAGATTTCAGTTGCTGCCGCAAGTAAATTTAGTTGAATGCCAGCGACACGTGGAAAGAGCAACGGTAACTGCCACGCCACGGGCAACGCATTTGAGTCCCAGTTGCCTGTAACACTGACATGTTGCTGCAAGAGTACGCAGTCCGTCCAGGCGACAAAAGTGTTGTGGAAAGTAGTCTTAACTTGATGCATACGATGCGATCAGCCATAGCAATAATTGATTGATTAGGGACCTGGAAGATAGTGTTTCTACTAAACTCTCACCCAGCAAAACATCACACTTGCAGCTGGTCTCACAGCACTGTCTACATAATCAGATGCAGGAAGAGGAAACAACAATTTTTTATTGTTGTACAGTACATGCTGTGCAGAGATTGCACTGGCCTCCGCCAAGGAACTCGGACAATCCAAATCTAATCCAATTTAATCAACCTTCAATATGCGAGAAGGACCAATTCGGTATCTGTGCGCTTGTGACCAATAGGTCAAATCTAACCCAAATAATGTAATTAAAAATACTTGTGCATCCAAATGGAACTAGAACAAATTAAGGAACAGAAACGGTTCAACATATCTTTTTAATCGCTTCACAAATTTGTCAGCCAAATTCAAAGCAATCACATAGAAAGAGATCTTTGAAAAGTTCTCACCTCAAGATGAAATTTCGCAACAGTTAAACGAGGAATTTGTACAAGTTGGTTTTGTGTCCACTCGTAAGGTGTGCGGAGCGAGAATGAGAAAGTGCTCTGTATGTGTGTATGTGTGTGTATATGTGTATGTACTAGTAAATTATTCTGTACATGTGTGTGTGTGTGTGTGTGTGTGTGTGCTCCTGCGTTTGCCTTAGTATGTTGGCTCAGTGTGTGTGTGTGTCTGTGTATCTTGAGCAGCAAAACTTTTAACTTTAGTGCACAACTTACCTCAACTTTTACTGTTGTAAAAATTTGTCAACTTTGGGCTCGTTGCTTTCGACTTCGTCCTGATTTCCGCGGCCTGTGGCCCTGCGCCCTTCGAGTGGTTCAATTTCAGAGTCGGCTATGCAGAAACTTTCTGTTGCAGTTGCAACAAAGTTCGTTGGTTCCCGTAATTGATGCACTCAAAGGCGGCGGCATGCTAAAGAATAAAACGCACGTTTTGCAGGTAATAAATTTCGAAAGCAATTTAAATTGATTTAAGGCAATGGACAGTTTTAATATTAAATAAAATGCCCCCAACCCGCATTTAAATCGTGACAAAATTGCCACATGTGAGTTTCAATTAAACATTTAGTTTCTGCGGGGTTTGGGGCGAACTTTTGATGTAACTTTTGTCAAGAAGAGCAGTAGTAGGCTCAATGAGCGTGTTGTGGCCTTTTCTACAGCTTAGGAAGAAAGGAAACTGGTTACATAGAACATAGTAGTACATGACATGGCAATGTGTAAAGCGAAGCATCCAACTCAAATACTCGAATTGGAATGAACAAACGGCAGACGGCACAAGGAGAAATGAACGGCGGCAGACAGTCAAATGATGGGAATGAAATATGGGTGGGTATCCGGGAGCATGAATTTCCAAGCAGTTGAAATGTTGAACCGAGCGGGATTTGCTTTGTTTTGTCGCCTCGGCTCATGCAACATAAAATGATCAGGACATGGAAAACAGGCAGCAAAAGGAGCAGCAGCAGTAGCAGTAGCTGTTGCAGACAGCAGACAGCAGACAGCCGACAGCAGTTGCAATGGTCGGAGCTGCATGCGGTTTGCGGTGGCATTTCACTTGCTGCATAGTTTGCCTACAGGCTGGGGACTTAAGTTTGAGTTCGAGTTGAGTTTTCGGCGTTCGCTGAGCCTGCGCTGCAAACCCACAAAAATAAAGCAAAGACGACGACGACGACGACGACGACGACGACGACGACGACGACGACGACGACGACGACGACGACGACGACGACGACGACGACGACGACGACGACGTCGACAAAGCATGGCAACAATGCATAACTTTTTGCAGCTCCTCACTCTGTATGTATGTATGTGTGTGCGAAAAATTGAAGCCGCAAATCATTTTCTAAACAATGCATATGCCATGTCATATATGAGGCAAGCAAATGGGTAATTTCGCCTTTGTTCAACCCGCCAACTTCAACCCAGTCATAAAGTGTGTCCGAATGAAAATCATGTTCATAACATTTATAGAATTGCAATTTAAAATATAAATTCACTGACAGATGATCTTTATTTTGATGTCCATTCGTTTGTTGCGCTTTAAGCATATATATTCTTGTTCAACCTCAACGCCGAATAGCAGCTATGTGCGTCCATCAGTCTGTCTATCACTCTTTCTCTCCTCGTGATTCACTCAACTTTACTTATACTGAACAGTAGGTAGAACAACAGAACAGTTCGATCCAATATTTATGACATGGAAAATAATCGATACATTATAGGTTGGATATCCTCACATAACCTGGCAGCACTGTGAATTGTCAAAAGAAAATTACAAATTGACAGGCAAAAAAATCCTAACTCAGAAACAGTTTGAAACAATCGTTCAACCAAAGCAGTCAGCGCTTAACAAATACTCGGTCTATATATTTACTCTCATTCCGAATAGACGAATAGACAAAATACATATCATGTAAGTACTCCGAATTCAGGGATTGTTAGTCAGCAGCACATTTATAATACCTCCTATTTTCCTTGTGTATCTTTCATCTCACCTCAAACTGAAGCCATTATCTTAACTTTGCGAATAAAGATGTCAGGCATAATATACAATAAGGTTCCAACCACGCAAAGTCAGTTAGTTGTCAGAGCTAGCGCAGCTGCTGAGCCAACCGAAGTCACTGATAAATCTACTGAGGCTTCTCAAGTCGATGCCACACCCGCTGAACCTATCATGGTAGCCAAGGCATCCGAAGTAGCTGCTGAAGACTCCGAAGTAGCTGTCACGACAGCCGTAACTTCAGAGGTCACCGTAGAAGCCGCTGCCACAGCTGCAGAAGCTGAGTTAGACAACGACAACGACAACGACATGACGTCC